>CAWUFW010019205.1:0-194358 GCA_963921515.1 Calotriton arnoldi
AGGGACCCCCAGTATTCAAGGGGAATTACTTCCCCTTCTTAAAACGCGCCAGGGGCGCGTTTGCAGACTGCTGCAGGGAGGGCGGGGCCTCCGGCACCATGCCGCTCTTTTTTTTTTTTTTTCTGCCCAGGGGGTCCTTGTGGGACCCCCGTGTTTCTACCCTGCCCCCTTTGTGCGTTTTGCGCACTTGTTTCTTGTGTTTTTTTTTTTTAATCGGCGGGATCCGCGCACCCTAAGCGCATCCCGCCAATTTAAAAAAAATTCTTTTCTGCCCAGGGGTCCTTGTGGGACCCCCTGAGCAGACCTAGGAGGTCAGGGTGTTTCTACCCTGCCCCCTTTTTGCGTTTTGCGCACTTGTTTTACTGCTTTCTTGTTCCTCGGTTCTACCGAGGAACAAGATAACTGCCAACACTTCCTGGTTTGGAGTGTTGACAGCCAATTAGCATGCAGCTCGTGGTCGGGAGGGTGCGCGGATCCACCGCGGCCATAGATATCGAAACTTTTATTTTGTATTTTCTCAGCAACTACTGAACGGATTTACACCATTTTTAAAAGGGTGCTTTCTGAACCAAGCACTACCTTTTTGCCAAATTTGGTGTAATTCCGTTCAGCAGATTTTGCTGTAGCCTTGCATAAAGTTTCCTATGGGAAATTGATTTTTCACTCTTATTTTTTGAATTTCTCTGCAACTACTGAACGGATTTATACCATTTAAAAAAACGGTCACTTTCTGAACCAAGCGCTACCTTTTTGCCAAATTTGGTGTAATTCCGTTCAGCAGTTCGGGCTGTAGCCATGGCTAAAATTTCCTATGGGAATTAACATGGAGAAAACACGTTTTGGGACCCCCTTTTTCTCGGCCCCCGCTTGATGAATCACCCGAAACTTTCAAGACAGGAGCGGACCGGAGCGCCCCACTAGTTTGAAAATTTCGCGAGGATTCGTCAAACGACGCCTAAAGTTATTGGGAATAAAATGTTACGGATTTCCTATGGATAATAGGTCCTAACTATAACTGTCTACTGGCAACCGCCAGTAGATAATATACATATACATATATATATATATATGTATTTATATATACATATAAATATAAAAATATATATATACATATAAATATAAAAAAATATATATAAATATAAATATATATATATATATATATATTATCTACTGGCGGTCGCCAGTAGATAGTTATAGTTAAAACCTATTATCCATAGGAAATCCGCGACATTCTATTTGAAATAACGTTGGCGCCGGTTGACGAATCTTCGCGAAGTTTCCAACTTGTTGGGGCGCTCCGGTCCGCTCCTATCCTGAAAGTCTCGGGGTGATACGTCAAGCGGGGCCGAGAAAATAGGGGGTCCCAAAACGCGTTTTCCCCATTCATTTTTCCATAGGAACCTTTAGTCGCAGCTACAGCCCGAACTGCTGAACGGAATTACACCAAATTTGACAAAGAGGTAGCCCTTGGTTCAGTGTCGTGCCTTTTGCTTAAATGGTGTAAATCCGTTCAGTAGTTCCTGAGAAAATCAAAAGTAAAGTCACATATATATCTGGGCAGAGCCTAACCACACATGTCATCGTGAGATCTGATTGGCTGTCAGCACTTCATCCTGGAATTGCTGGCAGCCATCTTGGGACCAATATAAATGATAGTACCTCATTGAAATGCATTGCAGTGAATAGAAGATTTTGAGGGTCACTAAAAGGAGAACTATAAAGGGTGATAACAGGCTTTAGTTACATTAGAATTTATTTGTTGATGGTACCATACTAATTTTAGGAATTGTGGTGTATTCTAAGGTGATTTTACCATGTGAAAAACCTTCTGCTGGGATATCATGAATCATGTTTGAGGGAACACTATTTTCTCATGCTTGTCCCATGGAGGTTTGGAAGGTGCTCCAGAAGCTAAAATGAGAGCATATTTTCTGTAAATTCACATTATCTTTCTCACTCATGTGAGAATGAAGTCTGACATTCTCAGTAAAACATGTACATCCAACAAGGGCAGAGACTGTCAGTTGATTCCTTTGTGTTCTACTGCAGCTTCCCAGAGTGTTCTAAAGAACAACTAGAGTGCTAACAGCCTTACTTATGACAAAAGTATGGCACACCTGAAGCCATCTTGATTGGAATAAACTGGTAACACTTAAACAATTTAATTTAAAAAGGAACAAAATGATGGGGTTCATTTTGTCATAGAAATTATGGTTAGTGCTGTAGAAAGAAAAATTAGGACATGTTTCAAGTGTGATCTCAAATATCTTCCTGTTATATTTCAACAGGAGCAGCCTGCCAGTTGATGCCTTTGTGTTCTACTGCAGCTTCCCAGAGTGTTCTAAAGAACAACTAGAGCGCTAACAGACTTACTTATGACAAAAGTATGGCACACCTGAAGTCATCTTGATTGGAATAAACTGGTAACACTTAAAACATTTAATTTAAAAAGGAACAAAATGATGGGGTTCATTTTGTCATAGAAATTATGGTTAGTGCTGTAGAAAGAAAAATTAGGACATATTTCAAGTGTGATCTCAAATATCTTCCTGTTATATTTCAACAGGAGCAGCCTGCCAGTTGATGCCTTTGTGTTCTACTGCAGCTTCCCAGAGTGTTCTAAAGAACAACTAGAGCGCTAACAGCCTTACTTATGACAAAAGTATGGCACACCTGAAGCCATCTTGATTGGAATAAACCGGTAACACTTAAAACATTTAATTTAAAAAGGAACAAAATGAGGGGTTCTTTTTGAAATAGAAATTATGGTTAGTGCTGCAGAAAGAAAAATTAGGGCATGTTTTAAGTGAGATCTCAAATCCTCTTCTATTTCATTAGAAAATTCTGACATGCAGACTGAAACAATCACTTTCAATACCAGCAGCAGACTACCAGTTAACTCCCTGGTGAGCAGTAGCTTTACTCCAGTGATCTAATGAGCAACTAGAGTGCTAACATTCTGAATTTATGGCAGATGTGAGACACATCTGAATGCCTTCTTGATGGAATCAAAGTAAAAAACTGAAAGCATTTCCTACTGAGGAGACTGCAGTAAATGAGGAAATTAGGAAACTTCATAACAAAGAAGTCTTCCAAGATGGCCACCAGTGAAAAAAGAGCCCAAATGTAGCACAAATATTACCCAGATGTAGCCCACATATAGCCCAATGACAAAAGTGTGCAAAACACTTTTTATTTTTAGTTTCTTTGCAGTTTTATGTAGTGCAGACTGGTCAGGTATTGGAGCATTGCATCTTAAAACATGACCCCCTACACTACAAAAACACCACTGCACTACCTTAAACCCTAAAACACTACCCCCAGCACGACCCCCTACACGAACACAAGCACCACTGCACTATCCTAAACCCTAAAACACTACCCCCAGCACGACCCCCTACACTACCCAAACACCACTGCACTAACCTAAATCCTAAAACACTACCACCAGCACGACCCCCTACACTACCCAAACACCACTGCACTACCCTAAAACATGACCCCTACACTACACAAACACCACTGCACTACCCTAAACCCTAAAACACTACCCCCAGCACGAACCCCTACACAAACACCACTGCACTACCCTAAACCCTAAAACACTACCCCCAGCACGACCCCCTACACTACACAAACACCACTGCACTACCCTAAACCCTAAAACACTATCCCCAGCACGACCCCCTACACTCCCCAAACACCACTGCACTAACCTAAATCCTAAAACACTACCCCCAGCACGACCCCCTACACTACACAAGCACCACTGCACTACCCTAAACCCTAAAACACTACCCCCAGCACGACCCCCTACACTGCCCGAACACCACTGCACTGCCCTAAACCCTGAAACACCAGCCCCTGCATGACCCCCTACACTGCCCGAACACCACTGCACTGCCCTAAACCCTGAAACACCACCCCTAGCACGACCCCCTACACTGCCCGAACACCACTGCACTGCCCTAAACCCTGAAACACCACCCCTTCACGACCCCCTACACTGCCCGAACACCACTGCACTGCCCTAAACCCTGAAACACCACCCCCAGCATGACCCCCTACACTGCCCGAACACCACTGCACTGCCCTAAACCCTGAAACACTACCCCCAGCAAGACCCCTACACTGCCCGAACACCACTGCACTGCCCTAAACCCTGAAACATCACCCCCAGCAAGACCCCCTACACTGCCCGAACACCACTGACCTAAACCCTGAAACACCACCCCCAGCATGACCCCCTACACTGCCCGAACACCACTGCACTGCCCTAAACCCTGAAACACCAGCCCCAGCACGACCGCCTACACTGCCCGAACACCACTGCACTGCCCTAAACCCTGAAACACCAGCCCCAGCACGACCCCCTACACTGCCCAAACACCACTGCACTGCCATAAACCATGAAACACCAGCCTCAGCACGACCCCCTACACTGCCTGAACACCACTGCACTGCCCTGAACCCTAAAACACCAGCCCCAGCACAACACCCTACACTGCCCGAACACCACTGCACTGCCCTAAACCCTGAAACACCACCCCGTGCATGACCCCCTACACTGCCCGAACACCACTGCACTGCCCTAAACCCTGAAACACCACCCCCAGCACGACCCCCTACACTGCCCGAACACCACTGCACTGCCCTAAACCCTGAAACACCACCCCTGCACAACCCCCTACACTGCTCGAACACTACTGCACTGCCCTAAACCCAGAAACACCATCCCCAGCACGACCCCCTATACTGCACGAACACCACTGCACTGCCCTAAACCCTGAAACACTACCCCCAGCAAGACCCCCTACACTGCCCGAACACCACTGCCCTGCCCTAAACCCTGAAACATCACCCCCAGCAAGAGCCCCTACACTGCCCGAACACCACTGCCCTAAACCCTGAAACCCCACCCCCAGCAAGACCCCTACACTGCCCGAACACCACTGCACTGCCCTAAACCCTGAAACACCACCCCCTGCACGACCCCCTACACTGCCCGAACACCACTGTACTGCCCTAAACCCTGAAACCCCACCCCCAGCATGACCCCCTACACTGCCAGAACACCACTGCACTGCCCTAAACCCTGAAACACCACCCCCTGCACGACCCCCTACACTGCCCGAACACTACTGCACTGCCCTAAACCCTGAAACACCACCCCCAGCATGACCCCCTACACTGCACGAACACCACTGCACCACCCTAAACCCTGAAACACTACCCCCAGCAAGACCCCCTACACTGCCCGAACACCACTGCACTGCCCTAAACCCTGAAACATCAACCCCAGCAAGACCCCCTACACTGCCCGAACACCACTGCACTGCCCTAAACCCTGAAACACCACCCCCAGCAAGACCCCCTACACTGCCCGAACACCACTGCACTGCCCTAAACCCTGAAACACCACCCCCAGCACGACCCCCTACACTGCCCGAACACCACTGCCCTGCCCTAAACCCTGAAACACCACCCCCTGCACGACCCCCTACACTGCCCGAACACCACTGCACTGCCCTAAACCCTAGAACACTACCCCCAGCATGACCCCTACACTACCCGAACACCACTGCACTACCCTAAACCCTAAAATACTCCCCCAGCACGATCCCCTACACTACCCGAACACAACTGCACTGCCCTAAACCCTAAAACACTCCCCCAGCACGACCCCCTACACTACCTGAACACCACTGCACTGCCCTAAACCCTAAAACACTCCCCCAGCACGACCCCCTACACTACCTAAACACCACTGCACTGCCCTAAACCCTAAAACACTACCCCCGCATGACCCCCTACACTACCCAAATACCAATGCACTACCCTAATCCCTAAAACACTACCCCCGCACAACCCTCTACACTATCCAAAGACCACTGCACTACCCTAAACTCTAAAACAATACCCCCACACGACTCCCTACACTACCCAAAGACCACTGCACTACCCTAAACCCTAAAACACGACCTCCTACACTACACAAACACCACTGCACTACCCTAAACCCTAAAAAACTACCCCCAGCACGAACCCCTACACTACCCAAACACCACTGCACTACCCTAAACCATAAAACACTACCCCCAGCAGTACCCCCTACGCTACCCAAACACCACTGCACTACCCTAAACACTAAAACACTACCCCCAGCAGTATCCCCTACACTACCCAAACACCACTGCACTACCCTAAATCCTAAAACACTCCCCCAGCACGACTCCCTACACTACCCAAACACCACTGCACTACCCTAAACCCTAAATCTCCCCCAGCATGACCCCCTACACTACACAAACACCACTGCACTACCCTAAACCCTAAAACACTACCCCCAGCACGACCCTCTTCACTACCTAAACACAACTGCACAATTTGTTACAGGCGTTGCAACGCAGGCCTGTGGTGCTTACTGGAAGTACCCGGTGGGCTAGTTGGGCCCCAGGGACTCTCAGGATTCAAGGTTACCTAATCCCCCAACTCAAAACGCGCCACGGGGCGCGTTTGCACAGTGGTGAAGGGAGGGGGCGGGCCTCAGGTGACATGTGCGCAAACACGCCCTGTGGTGCGTTTTAAGTTGGGGAGTTAATTCCCTTTGAATCCTGGGGCCAACTAGCCCACCAGGTACCTTCAGTAAGCACAACAGAGTTGCGTTGCAGAGAGGTGAAAAAAGGTGCGTGGCCTCGGAACGCCTCTCTGCAACTCAGCTCTGTGGTCCTAACTGTAGGTACCTGGGGGGCTAGTTGGGCCCCAGGGACCCTCAGGATTCAAGGGGACTTAATCCCGCAACTTAAAACGCGCCACGGGGCGCGTTTGCACACATGTCACCTCAGGCCCCCCCTCCCTTCACTACTGTGCAAACGCGCACTGGCTCTGGTTAGTCAGAGTCAGTTACCACCAGTATCCGTCTGAAAAAGTTGTGGGCACAGGATGATTTTGCAACAAGGCCTCTTTCTGCTCCTCTGTTGGTTCTTTCTGCACATTTTTTGCTTCTTTCTGTGCGTTTTTTCTTCTTTCTTCACATGTCCTACCTCTGTTGGCATAGTTAGAAACTAGCATTTAAAAAACCTTTGAAATTCACTTAAAAAATCATAGGTTTCAGGCACGTTATAGTTAGAAATTAGCATTTAAAAAACCTTTGAAATTCACTGAAAAAACCATAGGTTTCAGGCACGTTATAGTTAGAAATTAGCATTTAAAAAACCTTTGAAATTCACTGAAAAAACCATAGGTTTCAGGCACGTTATAGTTAGAAATTAGCATTTAAAAAACCTTTGAAATTCACTGAAAAAACCATAGGTTTCAGACACGTTATAGTTAGAAATTAGCATTTAAAAAACCTTTGAAATTCACTGAAAAAACCATAGGTTTTAGGGACAGTTATAGTTAGTTGGACATTGCACTCGTACAAAACCCGTGAAATTCCCCTGTTATAGTTAGTTCAGCTAACTATAACTCGCGCTCGCAATGCACTGCTGATGACGTCACATATTACATCACTCATGACATGGTCAGTGACATCACTGATGACATCACTGATGACATCTCAAATGACATCACTGATGACATCATCCATGTGATAATTTCATGCATCTTCTCACACCCTAATATAACTTTTGATACACCCACTCTAAATTACAGACTGCCATTCTCAAAACCATAGACACTCCAACACCAAAAACTATATACCCACTCACTGATTCTTAGGTCTACACACACATCCACTCACTCACCTGTACAGTCACTCATACTTACAGTCACTCAGTACAGGACTATCATATGCACTCATACACCTATATAAACACTCACACACCGCCACTCATCCATAGAGGTACTCACACACCTAGTCAGTCATGCAAAAAATTAATCACACACCCATTTACTCACCTATACAGTTATACACACACCAGCTCACTTACTCATACAAATACTAGCACTTTCTTACGCTCTTATGCAATAACTGATACAAGCACACACGCATCCATATAGCCACTCTCACAATAACACACTCTCACTTATAGCCATTTAAATACTATAACACACATATATACTGCCTTTTACATATGTAGTTACTCGCACATGTACCACTGAGATATACATTCACTCACTAACACACCCATACACACACTCACCCACCCAAGCAGTCCATCACAGATGTACTCTTGAAATCATGCACCCAGTGAATCACCCACTCACACATCTATGTACGGAGTCACACACACCCCACCCACACAAACACTCAGACAGCCATACAGATACTCAGAGAACCAATCAATAACCCATATAGACACTCATGTAGCTATTCGCAAATCCATGCATCCACTTACACACCAACAAACAGACGGATACAGACATTCACACACTTTAGTCACTAACCCATGCATTCAGTAAGATACGTTTAATCACTCACTTGTAGAGTCAGTCACTCAAGTACTAAATCATCCATTCAGACACTTATACACCCACTCATTCTTCAATACGCCTTTCCCTATATATATTAAACATATTTAAACTTTACAGAAACACACAGTCACTGGATGATGTCATCAGTGATGTCATCAGTGATGTCATTTGAGATGTCATCAGTGATGTCATCAGTGATGTCACTGACCATGTCATGAGTGATGTAATATGTGACGTCATCAGCAGTGCATTGCGGGCAGCGAGTTATAGTTAGCTGAACTAACTATAACGGTGGAATTTCACGGGTTTTGTATGCGAGTGCAATGTCCAACTAACTATAACTGTCCCTAAAACCTATGGTTTTTTCAGTGAATATATATATATATATATATATATATATATATATATATATATATATATATATATACTCACTGAAAAAACCATAGGTTTTAGGGACAGTTATAGTTAGTTGGACATTGCACTCGTACAAAACCCGTGAAATTCCCCGTTATAGTTAGTTCAGCTAACTATAACTCGCGCCCCGCAATGCACTGCTGATGACGTCACATATTACATCACTCATGACATGGTCAGTGACATCACTGAAGACATCACTGATGACATCTCAAATGACATCACTGATGACATCACTGATGACATCATCCAGTGACTGTGTGTTTCTGTAAAGTTTAAATATGTTTAATATATATAGGGAAAGGCGTATTGAAGAATGAGTGGGTGTATAAGTGTCTGAATGGATGATTTAGTACGTGAGTGACTGACTCTACAAGTGAGTGATTAAACGTATCTTACTGAATGCATGGGTTAGTGACTAAACTGTGTGAATGTCTGTATCCATCTGTTTGTTGGTGTGTAAGTGGATGCATGGATTTGCGAATAGCTACATGAGTGTCTATATGGGTTATTGATTGGTTCTCTGAGTATCTGTATGGCTGCCTGAGTGTTTGTGTGGGTGGGTGTGTGTGACTCTGTACATAGATGTGTGAGTGGGTGATTCACTGGGTGCATGATTTCAAGAGTGCATCTGTGATGGACTGCTTAGGTGGGTGAGTGTGTGTAAGAGTATGTTAGTGAGTGAATGTATGTCCCAGTGGTACATGTGTGAGTAATTACGTATGTGAAAGGCAGTATATATGTGTGTTGGAGTATATAAATACCTATAAGCGAGAGTGTGTGATTGTGATAGTGACTGTATGGATGAGTGTGCTTGTATCAGAGATTGTATAAGAGCGTAAGAATGTGCTAGTATTTGTATGAGTAAGTGAGCTGTGTGTGTATAACTGTATAGGTGAGTAAATGGGTGTGTGCTTAATTTTTGCATGACTGACTAGGTGTGTGAGTACCTCTATGGATGAGTGGCGGTGTGTGAGTGTTTATATAGGTGTATGAGTGCATATAATAGTCCTGTACTGAGTGACTATAAGTATGAGTGACTGTACGGGTGAGTGAGTAGATGTGTGTGTGTAGACCTAAGAATCAGTGAGTGTGTATATAGTAATTGGTGTTGGAGTGTCTATGGTTTTGACAATGGCAGTCTGTAATTTACAGTGGGTGTATCAAAAGTTATATTAGGGTGTGAGAAGATGCATCAAATTATCACATGGATGATGTCATCAGTGATGTCATCAGTGATGTCATTTGAGATGTCATCAGTGATGTCATCAGTGATGTCACTGACCATGTCATGAGTGATGTAATATGTGACGTCATCAGCAGTGCATTGCGGGGCGCGAGTTATAGTTACCTGAACTAACTATAACGGGGGAATTTCACGG
Organism: Calotriton arnoldi; assembly: GCA_963921515.1. Taxonomy (NCBI): domain Eukaryota; kingdom Metazoa; phylum Chordata; class Amphibia; order Caudata; family Salamandridae; genus Calotriton; species Calotriton arnoldi. Next base: position 10,212 of record CAWUFW010019205.1, read on the forward strand.
ATTTGTACGAGTGCAATGTCCAACTAACTATAACTGTCCCTAAAACCTATGGTTTTTTCAGTGAATTTGTAAGGTTTTTTAAATGCTAATTTCTAACTATAACGTGCCTGAAACCTATGGATTTTCCAGTGAATTTCAAAGTGTTTTTAAATGCTAATTCCTAACTATAACATGTCTGAAACCTATGGTTTTTTTCAGTGAATTTCAAAGGTTTTGTAAATGACAATTTTTAAATGTATTAATTGTTATATTTATTTTTTTGATACTGATTTACTACATTTTTTTAAACTATTTATTTTTAGATATTTTATTTTTTTAAATACATTGGAATTACATTATACATTACATTACAAAATATACTTTCTCAGAATGAATTACTTTAGTTTAAATACTTTGCAAATAGGCAATAGACTTTTAAGTACAGTAGTTACAGTTGTTGCAATGGGCAACACAATTTCAAACACAATGCAACATTGAGCTCAATGTGAATTTCAAGTTAAATGCAATTAGTTACTTTATGGATTACTTTTCTAACCACAGGACTGGATCCTAGATTCAGTCCTGGGACATCTCCTGTAAACAGTTGAGTAAAAGCGTTTTGGTTACAGTAGTGATTTTTAAGGAATATTATTGTATTTTAAAAGTTGACACTTAGAAACTTTTTCACATAGAATCACCAATGTTATCCTATGGGAGGAAATTCACTTAGCAGGTAAGTAGTGTTATCGTTACTTTTCTTACTCAGTGGTGGATCCTGGATCCAGCACTGGTGCATCTCCTGTAAACAGTTGAAAGAATGCGTTTAAGTCATACAGGCGATTTTTAAGGAATATTTGTAGTTTGTGAAAATCGACACTTTGAAACTTTTCTGCTGAAAACCAGACAATGGATTCCAATGGAAGGAAATACAAGTTACTGGTAAGTACGGTTAGAATTACTTTTCAGGGTCAGTGCTGGGCTAAAAGATGCAGCACTGGGTTCTCTCCTGATAACAGGTGAGTAAATCGGAATTCGTAGTTTGGCTGATTTTTGAGGAATATTATAAAGTTCCAAAACTCCACACTTAGAAGAATTTCCAAGTGAAACCAGTCAATGTTAGCCTATGGAAGGAAATTCAAGTTACTGGTAAGTACGGTTAAAATTACTTTTCAGGATCAGTACTGGGCTCAAAGATGCAGCACTGAGGTCTCTCCTGATAACAGGTGAGTAAATCGGAATTCGTAGTTCGGCTGATTTTAGAGGAATATTTGTATGTTTCAAAAATCGACACTTAGAAACTTTTTCAGCAAAAAGCAGGCAATGATATCCTATGGAAGGAAATTCAAGTTACTGGTAAGTACGGTTAAAATTACTTTTCAGGATCAGTACTGGGCTGAAAGATGCAGCACTGAGGTCTCTCCTGATAACAGGCGAGTAAATCGGAATTCGTATTTCGGCTGATTTTTGAGGAATATTATAACGTTCCAAAACTCCACACTTAGAAGAATTTCCAAGTGAAACCAGTCAATGTTAGCCTATGGAAGGAAATTCAAGTTACTGGTAAGTACGGTTAAAATTACTTTTCAGGATCAGTACTGGGCTCAAAGATGCAGCACTGTGGTCTCTCCTGATAACAGGTGAGTAAATCGGAATTCGTAGTTCGGCTGATTTTAGAGGAATATTTGCACAATGGAGAAGGGAGGGGGCGGGGCCTGAGGTGACATCTGTGCAAACGCGCCCCGTGGCGCGTTTTAAGTTGGGGGATTAAGTCCCCTTGAATCATGAGGGTCCCTGGGGTCCAACTAGCCCACCCTGTACCTCCAGTATGCGCCAGGAAGCTGCGTTGCAGAGAGGTGTTCAGAGGCCATGCCCCTTTTTGCACCTCTCTGCAACGCAGCTCTGTGGCGCTTTCTGGACGTACCTGGTGGGCTAGTTGGCCCCCAGGGACCCTCAGGATTGAAGGGGATTTCATTTCCCATCTTAAAATGCGCCACGGGGCCTGTTTGCACACATGTCACCTGAAGCCCCGCCCCCTCCCTTCACCACTGTGCAAACGCACCCCGTGGCGCGTTTTAAGTTGGGGGATTAAGTCCCCTTGAATCCTGAGGGTCCCTGGAGTCGAACTAGCCCACCAACTACCTCCAGAAAGTGCCACAGAGCTGCGTTGCAGAGAGGTGTATAAAGGGGCGTGGCCTCTGTACACCTCTCTGCAACACAGCCCCCTGGCGCATACTGGAGGTTCCTTGTGGGCTAGTTGGCCCCCAGGGACCCCCAGTATTCAAGGGGAATTACTTCCCCTTCTTAAAACGCGCCAGGGGGCGCGTTTGCACACTGCTGCAGGGAGGGGGCGGGGCCTCCGGCACGATGCCGGTTTATTTTTGTTTTTTTTTTTATGGGAGGGGGGCTGGGTGGCCCCCCTTCCCTTGGCCACTTTTGGCCCCGGGGACCCCATCCCCCGGGGCCTGAGCATTTTTATTTTTTTTAAACGGGAAGGGGGCCGCGTGGCCCCCCTTCCCTGGGCCTCTATTGGCCCCGGGGACCCCATCCCCCGGGGCATGCCCTCTTTTTTAATTAAAAAAAAAAAATATTTGGAGGGGGGCTGCGTGGCCCCCCTCCTCAGGCCATTAAGGCCCCAGGGACCCCATCCCCCGGGGCCGGCCTTTTCCCTTTTTTTTTTTTTTTTTTTAATTGGGGAGGGGGCTGCGTGGCCCCCTCCCGGGCCACTTATGGCCCCGGGGACCCCATCCCCCAGGGCCTGGCCTCTCGTTGGAGACTGTGGGGGTCCCCAATCCCCCACAGTCCCAGCCGGCTCCTCGCCTCCTGCGGGAGCCGGCATTGCTTTCCACATGGGGAGCGGCTAACATGCTGCTCCCCATGTGGAAAGCAATTGGGTTTGCATTTTGAAAGAGAGAGCAGGTTTCCTGCTCTCTCTTTCAAAATGCAAACCAAGTTTGCTATGACAGGACGGGAGCCGCGATGCTCACGTCCTGTCATAGCAAACTACAGTGTCCCGGGGGTAGGCACCCCGGGACACTGCAGGAGCCGGCCCTGGGGGGTGGTGGTCCCCAGGGCCATCACTGGCTCCAGGAGGGGGGCCTCCCAACTTGTTCAAAGCCCCGGGGAGGTGGTGGTCTCCGGGGCTCTGGGGGTCCGTAACGGACCCCTATATTTAAATCTTTAGTGCCCCGGGGAGGTGGCGGTCCCTGGGGCATGTGGGGGCTGGAGCCCCCCCACACAGGTTTTTAAAATAAAAAAAAACAGCCCCGGGGGCGGCGGTCCCCGGGGCAGCGGGAGGGCGCACAGCCCTCCCGCCATCATTTTTATAAAGCCCCGGGGGTGGCGGTCCCCGGGGCTTGGGGCCTTAGAGGCCCCCCATAAACAATAAACCCACCCTCCGCATGCCCCCGGGACTTGGGCCACCCGGGGGTAAATTTGCATCGAAGCGCGGGAGACCGCGCTTCAATTTTTTTTTTTTCGACAGGATCCGCGCACCCTGAGCGAATCCTGCCGATTAAAAAAAAAAATGCTTTTTTCTGCTTAGGGGGTCCTTGTGGGACCCCCTGAGCAGACCTAGTGGGTCACAGTGTTTCTACCCTGCCCCCTTTGTGCGTTTTGCGCACTTGTTTCTTTTTTTTTTCTCTGTGGGATTTGCACACCCTAAGCGCATCCAGCCGATCTTTAAAATAAAAAAAATGCTTTTTTCTGCCCAGGGGGTCCTAGTGGGACCCCCTGAGCAGACCTAGGGGGTCAGGGTGTTTCTACCCTGCCCCCTTTTTGCGCTTTGCGCACTTGTTTCTGTCCCTCGGTTCTACCGAGGGACAAAATGGCTGCCAACACTTCCTGATTTGGAGTGTTGACAGCCAATTAGCATGCAGCTCGTGATCGGGAGGGTGCGCGAATCCGACGCGGTCATAGATATATATGTGATTTTCCTTTTGATTTTCACAGGAACTACTGAACGGATTTACACCATTTAACAAAAAGGGTTCTTTCTGAACCAAGAACTACCTCTTTGCCAAATTTGGTGTAATTCCGTTCAGCAGTTCGGGCTGTAGCCGTGGCTAAAGTTTCCTATGGGAAAATGAATGGGGAAAACACGTTTTGGGACCCCCCTTTTTTCTCGGCCCTCGCTTGACGAATCACCCCGAAACTTTCAGGGTAGGAGCGGACCGGAGCGTTCCATAAAGTTTGAAAATTTCACGAAGATTCGTCAACCGACGCAAGAGTTATTTCAAATAGAATGTCGCGGATTTCCTATGGAAAATAGGTCCTAACTATAACTATCTACTGGCGACCGCCAGTAGATAATATATATATATATATATATATATATATATATCCAAAATCCTGACCCTCCAATTGCTAGGGGGAATACACCGCAGGTCCGGACCACAAAAGGCACTCACTCCAACAAAATCAAGATAGGCGGGTTCACAGATGCATTGTAGATTTATTCATTCCATGAATAATGGAGACAAGTGTCCGCCCCAGACGCGTTTCGATCGCCTCCGCGATCTTGCTCACATGACGCGCTGGTGCTGGACCACCACTTTTGAATACAGTGCGCCCAATCAACAACGTGATCGGTAATGGTGAAGGGTAAACATAAAGAAAATACTACATAGGGAGCACATACATGAAAAAAAGCCTTTTTAAAGCAACAATGTAACTCGGTTTAGAATCCACAGTCCTCACGATAATAATAATAATGCCAAAACAGAGTGGTAGTTATAATCAAAACGATTGAATCTAACATTTAACCATACTACATGGGATCTATAGTTAAACCTAAACAAGGGATACAAATTCCCAGAAAATTGATAGATGTGGTATTGAGTTTGCTCATAGTGGCTAAAATTATGGCAAGTGCCCAATCAGAAAAATGCCAATGCCTGAACATACATAATCAGATTTAAATACAGTAAAAAGCCCTTGAATGGTAAAAAATATCGTTAATGAATAGGCATCATAAAATATATAAAATGCATTCTAAATATACCATCGTAAAAGGAGGCCTCGGGCGCTACATACGACTAAAACGATGCTCCCTATAAAAACATGTGCAAAATTAGTGTAATAAAGTGCTATGAATTATAAAAAAAACCACAGTGATAGTTGTTAAAACACACATATAAAAAGAGGTAGAGCTAATGCAAGGGATCGCTTATCTTGTCATACTTAGCCAATAAAGTGCTAGTGCTTAGATTGCTATTATCCTCAATAATACAGTACAAGATTTATCAGTGCTGGTAGCTCGTGGAAAAAAAAAAAGTTAGAAAAATATCAGACAAACACCCATAGAAACAGTTCTTAATCAGATACAAAGCATAAAGTGCTGTTTATCGTACAGTGACATGATTGTATAAAGCAGTATATTGTCACATATTGCCAGAGGATCCTTCATTGTCGTTTATTTACAAAAAATTGTGAAGGTCCTCACTAGTATTCAAGCCATTAGGCATTCTAGTGTCCATAGTTAAAATAAATATAGATTCTAACTGGCGCAACTGTCTCTCCCTATTGCCCCCCCGAATAGATGGAGGGACTGCCCCAATTACAAAGTACTTCAAGTCACTGACTTTATTGGCATGGATAGCTTTAAAATGTCGGGCAACTGGATAGTTTGGGTCCGAGTTAACAATTGCCCGCAAATGCTGCAATATTCGATTAAAAACTGGTAATTTTGTGCTGCCGATGTACTTGAGATGACATGTGCATTCAAGCACGTACACCGCATATTCTGTCCGACATGTATAGTGCACTCTAATTGGGACAGGAATATCACAAAAAGCTGTACAGTACTCGGATACATTGATTCCAAACTTACATGCCCGACAGGAAGCACATTTAAAAAAGCCAAATTTAGATAACCAGGTGGTATTGATGGTAAGTTCAGGACTAGATTTCACCAGGGCATCCCTCATAGAAGGTGCCCTTCTGAACGTAATGGCAGGGAGATCAGGTAACAAAAATTTCAATGTTAGGTCAGTTAGGACGATGGGCCAGTGCTTGTAAACTATCTTACGAATGATCTTATCCTGTTTACAATACGTAGTGATAAGTCTAATGGGTTGTTTGTCAATAATCGAGATCTCATTCATAGTTTCTGCATCCTGTTCCTTTCTAGTTACTAAACATAACTCACGAGTGCGGGAGTTGGCCTTGTCCAATGCCATCTGCAGGTTCGACAGTTGATACCCTCGGGACAAAAAACGGTTCAACGCCTCATTTTGGCAATGTACTATGTCAGATTCACGACTACATATACGTCGTAACTGAAGAAATTCACCGTACGGTATACTGTGAATAAGATGGGGAGGATGGGCACTGGTGGCGTGCAATGTGGAATTACCAGCGGTGGTCTTTCTATGGAGTTTGGTCTCTATCTTGTCCTCCCAAATGTACACCTCCACATCTAAAAATTCTACCGTTTGAGTGCTAAGGGGGGCAGTGAACTGTAGATTCATGTTGTTGTCATTGATGGATATTACAAATTGGGCAGCCTCATGTTCAGTGCCTTCCCATATAATAAAAATGTCATCAATGTATCTGCCATAGTATTTTACGTGGGTGTCCCAAACATCCTTGTGAGTTACCTTGAGGATGTGTTCCTCCCACCAGCCCACCAAAAGGCAGGCATATGTAGGGGAAAAACATGCCCCCATGGCAACCCCTCTTAGTTGTTTATACCGAGTTTTGTTAAATAAAAATAGATTGTTGTTCAGGCACAAATCGATCATTTGAAGTAGCATGCAGTTGTGATCATGCAAGTTTATGGCACTTAAATTCAAAAAGTACTTTACAGCTTCTAAACCTTGTGGATGGTGAATGCTGGTATACAGCGAGGCTATGTCAAGTGTGATTAACACAAACCCAGATTGCCATTTGACACCATGTAACTTTTTCAAGAAATCTCCCGTATTCTTAATAAAGGAGGGTAGGGTTGTCATATGTGGCTGGAGAAAGTAATCAACATATTTGGACATGGCCTCTAACACATTGTTTCTGGCTGAAATAATTGGTCTACCAGGTACAGGGGAAATACCCTTATGAACTTTAGGAATAAAGTACAGGGTAGCTATAGTTGGAAAATCATTTTTTAGAAATAAAAATTCATTTTTAGATAATAATCCCTGTCTCTTCCATTGTTGCAAATGTTTGATCACAGTCATTTTTACCTGGGGCAAATGTTCTCGACCAACTTTGGAGTAACAGTTGGAATCTGAAAGATGGCGCTCAGCCTCTTGAAGGTAATCACATTTCGGCCACAACACAATATTGCCGCCTTTGTCAGCACCCATAACAACAATTTCATTTTTGTCACGTAGTTTTTTCATGAGTGTCCAATAGATCTTTGCTCGATAATTCTGCTTGCGACTTTGGGAGTTGATTGTAATATTCAATTTCTTTAGATCACCAATGACCATTTCGCTGAATATATCCACAGAGTCTTTTGGCATCATAGGATAGAATGAAGAAGGGGGACGAAATGGACTGGCAGCCGCCATTCCTATGTTGATCCCCTCAATGTTGTTAGAATCCAAATCAGATGTTACGGCGTCAGAATCCTCATTGGCCAGTGATTGCATTGCTCGTAATTCCTCAAGATCTCTGGCTTGAAGATTTTCATAAGTGGTGTTGTCATTGTTGATTAGGTTCGGAGATTTATTAAGTTGGAAAAACTTTTTGAGCATAATTTTCCTTATGAACTTATAAACATCGATACGGGAGTGTGTGTATGAAAAGTTAGACTCAGGGCAAAATGACAAGCCCAGAGCTAACAATTGATTTTCTGCTTTGGTGAGTGTTGTATTGGTTAAGTGAATGATGGTGTTATCCTGTGCTTCTACCGATTCCATCTCCGCACACCTCTTCCCTTGTTTGGTGTGTTTGAGCCGCTGCCGGCGCCTCTCCCTCCGGCATTGGCTGGTGCTACGGTTGTCAGATTCTGAGGGTTTCGGGGGCGTAATGTTGCTCGCCTGTCCATTGTTAAAAAATGTAACTCCTCACCTAAGGTATTTATCACTGCCGTTCTCGATTGTGCAATAGGAAATGAGCCACTGCCATCATCCGAATCTCCACTAGTCAGAGAATTGACGTCTGACTCCGTTAGTGCGGTGCTGTTTCCCTCTCCACTGGGTATGGCTGTAGAGGATACTTGAGTTGCTAAAGCCTTCCTTTTAATATTATCGTGTTTGCGGGAAAAGGTAAAAACCCTTCCCGCCGCATAATCATCCCGATCTCGGGCAAATTTTAACGCTTTGCGAACTTTTATAGTATCTTCATGTTGTTTGAGTTTGCTCATAATATCAGCACGCCCCTTGGAGACTAGATCCTTTTGATCACTCGCTTCGAGAGTGCAGATTAGTTCATCAATTTCCTTGAGGATTCTGTCTCTGTCGATCTCTGCATATTTGATAAGGATGTTGACCATGTTCATTGATGCCATAAGATTGCTGTTTGCCCATTTGGTAAGCATATCAGGGTGCGGTTTCTCGTAGGAGGGGGAAATCATCACTCTCAGACCACGTGGCACCCTGCCCGCATCCCGATATTTTTCTAAAGATTTCTTTTCCCACCATTTCGTGAGTTCGTTCTTTTGAAGCTTCTCAAGTTTTCTTAAAAGGCTCCTGATATCGTTAAAATTAGTACTGTTAGGCTGTCTTTCTGTTTAGAGGTTATATATATATGTATATATACATATGGAATCTTTGTGCATATGCACAAAGATTCCTCCACTTTACCGGGGCCCACCAACTCTGCAGGGCGGGCTTTCCGACAGGAATGGAGATCCTGTTAATTAAGACCATGAAAAAAGGAAGAGCCCACAGCTTTGATATCCTTTCAAGCTGACATCTTTATTGTGTCTGAAATACATGGCAGCGTGAACAACTCATTAAGACCTTATGCGTTTCGGCACAAATTTACATATTGATGCATTCTGGGAAGTGTGGTCTGAAGTAAAGGCCACATGACCACTGGGACATTAATTCAACTCACCTGTGAACAAGGCGCTTCGCGCCGAAACGCGTAAGGTCTTAATGAGTTGTTCACGCTGCCACGTATTTCAGACACAATAAAGATGTCAGCTTGAAAGGATATCGAAATATTATATATATATATATATATATATATATATATATATATATATATTATCTACTGGCGGTCGCCAGTAGATAGTTATAGTTACAACCTATTATCCATAGGAAATCCGCGACATTCTATTTGAAATAACTCTCTTGCCGGTTGACGTATCTTCGCAAAATTTTCAAACTTTGTGGGGCGCTCCGGTCTGCTCCTACCCTGAAAGTCTCGGGGGATTCGTCAAGCGGGGGCCGAGAAAAAGGGGGTCCCAAAACGCGTTTTCCCCATGCAATTTTCCATAGGAAACTTTAGACACGGCTACAGCCCGAACTGCTGAACGGAATTACACCAAATTTGGCAAAGAGGTAGTTCTTGGTTCAGAAAGAACCCTTTTGTTAAATGGTGTAAATCCGTTCAGTAGTTGCTGAGAAAATCAAAAGTAAAAAGATAGTGATATCTATGGCTGAGTAGGGTCCGCGTACCCTCAGCGCACCCTGCGCGCACCGTCCCGATCACGAGCTGCATGTTAATTGGCTGTCAGCTGGCTGTTAACATTCCGATTCAGGAAATGTTGGCAGCCATTTTGTCCCTCTGTAGAACCGAGGGACAGAAACAAGTGCGCAAAGCGCACAAAGAGGGCAGGGTAGAAACACCCTGACCCCCTAGGTTTGCTCAGGGGGTCCCACAAGGACCCCCTGGGCAAAAAAAAAAAAATTTAAAAAAAAAATCGGCAGGATGCGCTCAGGGTGCGCGAATCCTGCCGAAAAAGAAATCGAGCGCGGTCTCCCGCGCTCGATGTTAGTGGCCCCGGGTGGGCCAAGTCCCGGGGGCATGCTGGGGGGGTTAATTTTATGTGTGGGGAGCCTCTAAGGGCCCCCAAGCCCCGGGGACCACCACCCCCGGGGCTTTATGTGTAATGGTGCGGGAGGACTCTGAGCACTCCCGCAGCCCCGGGGACCGCCACCTCCCCGGGGCTTCTTTTTTATTTTTGATTAACCTGTGTGGGGGCTCCAGCCCCCACATGCCCCGGGGACCACCACCTCCCGGGGCACTAAGAAAAATTACAATGGGGGTCCGTTTTGGACCCCAAGCCCCGGGGACCACCACCTCCCCGGGGCTTTCAAAATGTAAGGAGGGGGCCGCGCGGCCCCCTCCTGGAGCCTGTGGTGGCCCTGGGGACCGCCACCCCCAGGGGCCGGCTCCTGCAGTGTCCCGGGTGCCTACCCCGGGACACTGCTGTTTGCAATGACAGGACGGAGCCTCGCGGCTCCCGTCCTGTCATTGCAAACTGCTTTGGATATTGGAAGAGAGAGCAGGAAACCTGCTCTCTCTTCCAATATCCAAAGCTGATTGCTTTCCACATGGGGAGCAGCATGTTAGCTGCTCCCCATGTGTAAGCAATGCCGGCTCCCGTAGGACACGGGGAGCCGGCGGGACTGTGGGGGTTTGGGGACCCCACCACAGTCCCCAACGAGAGGCCAGGCCCCGGGGATGGGGTCCCCGGGGCCATAAGTGGCCACGGAGGGGGCCACGCAGCCCCCCTCCCCAAAGGTAAAAAAAGTTTAAAAAAAAAAGTGCAAGGCCGGCCAAGGGGGATGGGGTCCCCGGGGCCTTAAATGGCCTGAGGAGGGGGCCACGCAGCCCCCTCCATATAAAAAAAGAGGCCATGCCCCGGGGGATGGGGTCCCCGGGGCCAATACAGGCCCAGGGAAGGGGGGCCACGCGGCCCCCTTCCCGTTTTTTTTTAATTTTAATTTTAAAAAAGGGGTAAGGCCCTGGGGGATGGGGTCTCCAGGGCCTAAAAATAGGAAAAAGGAAGGGGGCTACACAGCCCCCCTTCAGGGGGAAAAAAACACACAAAAAAAACGATCGGGCCCGCAGGCCCCGCCCCTTCCTTCACCACTCTGCAAACGCGCCCCTGGCGCGTTTGCAGAGGGGAACGAATTCCCTTGAATACTGGGGGTCCCTGGGGGCCAACTAGCCCACCAGGAACCTCCAGTATGCGCCAGGGGCTGCCTTGCAGAGAGGTGTACAGAGGCCACGCCCCTTTTACACCTCTCTGCAACGCAGCTCTGTGGCGCTTTTGGAGGTATATGGTGGGCTAGTTGCACCCCAGGGACCCTCAGGATTCAAGGGAGTTAATCCCCGACTTAAAACGCGCCACGGGCGCGTTTGCACAGTGGTGAAGGGAGGGGCGGGGCTTCAGGTGACATGTGTGCAAACAGGCCCCGTGGCGCGTTTTAAGATGGGGAATTAAATCCCCTTCAATCCTGAGGGTCCCTGGGGCCAACTAGCCCAACAGGTACGTCCAGAAAGCGCCACAGAGCTGCGTTGCAGAGAGGTGTAAAAGGGGTGTGGCCTCTGTACATGTCTCTGCAACGCAGCCCCTGGCGCATACTGGAGGTTCCTGGTGGGCTAGTTGGCCCGTAGGGACCCTCATGATTCAAGGGGACTTAATCCCCTACTTAAAACGCGCCACGGGGCGCGTTTGCACAGAATGTCACCTCAGGCCCCGCCCCCTCCCTTCACCATTGTGCAAATATTCCTCTAAAATCAGCCGAAATACGAATTCTGATTTACTCACCTGTTATCAGGAGAGACCTCAGTGCTGCATCTTTCAGCCCAGTACTAATCCTGAAAAGTAATTTTAACCGTACGTACCAGTAACTTGAATTTCCTTCCATAGGCTAACATTGACTGGTTTCACTTGGAAATTCTTCTAAGTGTGGAGTTTTGGAACTTTAAAATATTCCTCTAAAATCAGCCGAAATACGAATTCCGATTTACTCACCTGTTATCAGGAGAGACCTCAGTGCTGTATCTTTCAGCCCAGTACTGGTCCTGAAAAGTAATTTTAACCGTACTTACCAGTAACTTGAATTTCCTTCCATAGGCTAACATTGACTGGTTTCACTTGGAAATTCTTCTAAGTGTGGAGTTTTGGAACTTTAAAATATTCCTCTAAAATCAGCCGAAATACGAATTCCGATTTACTCACCTGTTATCAGGAGAGACCTCAGTGCTGCATCTTTCAGCCCAGTACTGATCCTCAAAAGTAATTTTAACCGTACTTACCAGTAACTTGAATTTCCTTCCATAGTATATAATTGCCTGCTTTTTGCTGGAAAAGTTTCTAAGTGTTGATTTTTGAAACATACAAATATTCCTCTAAAATCAGCCGAAATACGAATTCCGATTTACTCACCTGTTATAAGGAGAGACCTCAGTGCTGTATCTTTCAGCCCAGTACTGGTCCTGAAAAGTTATTTTAACCGTACTTACCAGTAACTTGAATTTCCTTCCATAGGCTAACATTGACTGGTTTCACTTGGAAATTCTTCTAAGTGTGGAGTTTTGGAACTTTAAAATATTCCTCTAAAATCAGCCGAAATACAAATTCCGATTTACTCACCTGTTATCAGGAGAGAACCCAGTGCTGCATCTTTTAGCCCAGCACTGACCCTGAAAAGTAATTTTAACCGTACTTACCAGTAACTTATCTTTTCTTCCATAGGAATCCATTGTCTGGTTTTCAGCAGAAAAGTTTCAAAGTGTCGATTTTCACAAACTACAAATATTCCTTAAAAATCGCCTGTATGACTTAAACGCATTTTTTCAACTGTTTACAGGAGATGCACCAGTGCTGGATCCAGGATCCAACACTGAGTAAGAAAAAGTAACGATAACAGTTTTTACCTGCTAAGTGAATTTCCTTCCATAGGATAACATTGGTGATTCTATGAGGAAAAGTTTCTAAGTGTCAACTTTTAAAATACAATAATATTACTTAAAAATCACGACTGTAACCAAAACGCTTTTACTCAACTGTTTACAGGAGATGTCCCAGGACTGAATCTAGGATCCAGTCCTGTGGTTAGAAAAGTAATCCATAAAGTAACTAATTGCATTTAACTAGAAATTCACATTGAGCTGAATGTTGCATTGTGTTTGAAAATGTGTTGCCCATTGCAACAACTGTAACTACTGTACTTAAAAGTCTATGGCCTATGTGCTAAGTATTTAAACTAAAGTAATTCATTCTGAGAAAGTATTTTTGTAATGTAATGTATAATGTAATTACAATGTAATTTAAAAAATAAAATATGTAAAAGAAATTGTTTCTAAAAATGTAGTAAATCAGTATGAAAAAAATAATATAAAAATTAATACATTTAAAAAACCTTTGAAATTCACTGAAAAAACCGTAGGTTTCAGGCACGTTATAGTTACAAATTAGCATTTAAAAAACCTTTGAAATTCACTGAAAAAACCATAGGTTTCAGACACGTTATAGTTAGAAATTAGCATTTAAAAAACCTTTGAAATTCACTGAAAAAACCATAGGTTTTAGGGACAGTTATAGTTACAAATTAGCATTTAAAAAACCTTTGAAATTCACTGAAAAAACCATAGGTTTCAGATATGTTATAGTTACAAATTAGCATTTAAAAAACCTTTGAAATTCACTGAAAAAACCATTGGTTTTAGGGACAGTTATAGTTAGTTGGACATTTCACTCGTACAAAACCCGTGAAATTCCCCCGTTATAGTTAGTTCAGCTAACTATAACTCGCGCCCCGCAATGCACTGCTGATGACGTCACATATTACATCACTCATGACATGGTCAGTGACATCACTGATGACATCACTGATGACATCTCAAATGACATCACTGATGACATCATCCACGTGATAATCTGATGCAGCTCCTCACACCCTAATATAAACTTTGATACACCCAATCTAAATTACAGACTGCCATTCGCAAAACTATAGACACTCCAACACCAATAACTACATACCCACTCACTGATTCTTAGGTCTACACACACACATCCACTCACTCACCCGTACAGTCACTCATACTTATGGTCACTCAGTACAGGACTATCATATGCACTCTTACTCCTATATAGACACTCAAACACCGCCACTCATCCATAGAGGTACTCACACACCTAGTCAGTCATGCAAATAATTAAACACACTGCCATTTACTCACCTATACAGTTATACACACACCAGCTCACTTAATCATACAAATACTAGCACATTGTTACGCTCTTATACAATCACTGATACAAGCACACACTCATCCATACAGCCACTATCACAATCACTCACTCTCGCTTATAGCTATTTATATACTCCAACACACATATATACTGGCTTTCACATATGTAGTTACTCACACATGTACCACTGGGACATACATTCACTCACTAACACACTCTTACACACACTTACCCACCCATACAGTCTATCACAGATGCACTCTTGAAACCATCCACCCAATGAATCACCCACTCACACATCTATGCACAGAGTCGCACACACCCCACCCACACAAACACTCAGGCACCCATACAGATACTCAGACAACCAATCAATAACTCATATAGACACTCATGTAGCTATTCACAAACCCATGCAGCCACTTACACAGCAACAGACAGACGGATACAGACATTCACCCAGTTTAGTCACTAACCCATGCATTCAGTAAGATACGTTAAATCACTCACTTATAGAGTCAGTCACGCACCTACTAAATCATCCATACAGACACTTACACACCCACTCTTTCTTCAATATGTCTTTTCCTATATATATTAAAAATATTTAAACTTTACAGAAACACACAGTCACTGGATGATGTCATCAGTGATGTCATTTGAGATGTCATGTGATGGTTCCATGTTAATCACTATCAATAAAAGAAGAAGGTGAAAATCCCTCACCTGTGTGAACAAAATAAAGTACAAATTGTTAAATATAAAAACATTAAAAACCAGCTGTACAGATTCTGCAACTCTATTAACACTTTCCTACATACTCAGATGGATTGCCAGTTTCTCGCAGGAATTTAAACCCTGTGGCAAAAGGGTCTCGTAATCAATGATATATATGAGTTGCAGAATCTGTACAGCTGGTTTTTAATGTTTTTATATTTAACAATGTGTACTTTATTTTGTTCACACAGGTGCAGGGATTTTCACCTTCTTCTTTTATTGATAGTGATTAACATGGAACCATCGTTTCAATAACCTCTGATGCAATATATGAACTCTCGTGTAAATTGCCCACTGGGGCAGGACTATAATAATGCATTAATTGAACTAGGTGGTAGAATTGCCCACTGGGGCAAAACCTTTGTGAGAATTTGTGGCATTACAGTTGAACATAAGACTAATTATGTGTATTTTGACTATGTATTTATATTGCGAGATTAATAACGCGATCGCGATCAAATTAAGCAGATGTTTTACAGAGGAGCATTGTAATTATGTATTTCTGATTGAATATGGTATTTTGTTAGAATTGCGTAGTAATTACTATGGAGGTATTAACTTTATAAACATTGTAGAACACTTTACTTTCTGTGTTAAGATGGCTGCCATTTCTGTTTACTATCAGAATCACATTGCTATGGTGTAGTCCTCTTTCTAGTTTCTGTAAATGAATTTAAATATGGAAGAGCAATATTGAATTCTGATGACCGTGATCAAGGCGTAAAGCCGAAACGCGTTGTTGTGTCATTAAAACTTGAAGCATACTGGAGTGTCTGGGTAATTCCTGCTGATTGGGAGGAATATTCATTGTATGACAGGGTTATCCGGTAACCCAAATCCAGACCGCCTGTTTGACAGCCTCATGACTAACCGGAACTGGTGTTTGGGATAATTTTCAAAGGAATGAGGTTGACCCCCTTTGTGTTGACCGGTACGTCGTGGTAACGTGGATTTGTTGGAATCAGCAATTCATTTTACAATTGTAAACTGTGCATGAAGACGCGGTAGCACAGACCAATACCCGACGAGACGAATCCTTATGGCTGTGCAGAATGGCGTCCGGTGCGCTTGGAGCCTAGCCGGGGGAGCCCTTGCCGAGGTGTTCGTGTGGCGGAATGCTTCAGAGGACGCGGTCGGCACTCGGGAACAGCGGTGAGTTTTGCTCATTCACAGGGCTACGGAGTCGCTGGGCGTTCGCTGGACGTCAAGGGGCAGGGAGCCGATTGAATTACGGGACCTAAAGGTTTCGGAAAGTCGGCACCATATGCTTGTGAGATTGTCAAGTAAGAATGGCTGCAGGTCTGGAAGCCAGAAGGAAGGAAACTGCGAATAAGTTATTATTTACTCAGATGGGAGCTGGTGGCAGCAGAGCTTTTACTGTAACGCAAAGTATGACGGAGGAAATTAGAGTTCAAACATTATATCAGCAATTGGAAAAATTACATAAAAAAGAACTGTCCAAATGGTGGGAAGCGGAATCGCTCCAAAGATACATCGATGTGGGGCAAGTTCCTCGTGGGCTAAGAATATTCACAATTCCAACATATGAAGATCCGGATCCGGATATGTTGGAAGAATGGTCCAATAATTCCACTTCGTGCTCTATAACAATGATGCGCATCCTGGTAAAATATGCCCTTAAGGATAGAAGCAAGCTGCTTGAGGAAAATGATGGCATTATCAATGAGCTGGGGAAATTGGTGCCTAAAGAATCAGTGGATGAATTTATGAAAAATCTAATGATACTCCTGGGTAAACTGGAGGATGAAATTACTGCAAAAAAACAGCGTAAGTTCCTTCGGGATTTTAAGGACTACCAGGCAGGGCGGACTTTAACTTTTCACAAAAGATACGACCACATGTTTGAGAATAAGGATGGTGGTCGAGTGGAGATAAAAGTGGCACCGATAACCACAATAGAAATCAGTGAAAGTGACGTCACAGATGGAAGTTTGTCGGATGCCTCAGTTTCAGCTTTGAGCCAGGGCACTACTCATGAGAATCAGAAGAAGAATTTTTTACGACAATTCCAAATGTTAAATCAAGGAAGGACAGAGCAATTCCAGGAACAAAATGCGCAGAGGGGCAGAGGACGAGGAAGCAGAGGAAAAACCAGAGGAACAAACAAGCCAAAGAAAGAAGGAAGAAGCGACGAAACAAAGCCCATGGGAATGATGACAAGGGGCAAGAAAGTGAAACCATGAATGTGGTGAATCTGTCACACCAAAATCTTTCGTTGGAAGAAAAGGTACTCCTCTCATTGGGTTTGTCATTTTGTCCTTCTGCAAACCTTAATTATGCACAGACTAGAATTGATTTGTTTTATTTTTCTAGGAAATTGAAAGTTAAAAAGTGGTTTGATACACAGCATGCAAAGAGGAAGTCTCAAAATATAACAACAGATTTCAGCAATTTGACCATTGATGATGTTGAGATGTTACATACACTAACAACACTTGATGAATATTGTGATCATCATGAAGATGCTGTTTTGAATCTAGATAATTGCAATCTAGAATTGGATGTTAATCCAGGAAGTACCTTTAAACCAAAATCAGTATTTTTAACTAATGTTCAATGTGATGCTATTGAAATCTTCGAAAAGGGAGTATTGAAAGATCTTAAGAAGATTAGGTATAGAATTTTACCAACGAGTAGGAAGAATATCACTATCTCCCAGATTCAAGCAATAGAGAAGTTAAGAACAGATAGCTCCATTGTGATCCGCCAATCGGATAAATGCGGAAATGTGTTGGTTTTGGATGAAGATAAGTACTTAACTGAAGGAATGAGACAACTGAATGATGTCAACTGCTATTGTATCTCAAGTAATAGTGAGGTATTGAGATCCAACAAAAGATTTGGGGAAATGCTAGTAGATTGGAGAGAGAGGGGGCTATTAGAATGGGAAGAGTTCAATTATTTGAAATGTACCCATCCTAAAATACCGGTATTATATCTTCTGCCCAAACTACACAAGGATGCAGAGAATCTGCCTGGTAGGCCTATTGTTTCATCAATAGGCTCTCTATTGGAGAATACCTCAAGATTCATTGACCACTACTTGAGACCATTTGTAATGGGGTTGCTTGCCAGCGTATCTACGTGACACTACTCACTTTTTAACAATAATTGATGGCATCCATTGGGAAGAAGAATATACTCTTCTAACTTTGGAGGCAATAGTCTATACACAAGTATTAAGCATGATTTGGGCTTGCAAACTGTGAGACACTTTTAAAGACACGCTCAATCTCTTTATTCTTCCACTCTGAAATGATTTTAGATATGATTTATTTGTGTCTAACTAACAATTTTTTCATCTTTGACAAATCCATCTACAAGCAGTCACAGGGCACAGCGATGTGCACCTGCTTCGCCCCCAGCTATGCAAATTTATTCATGGGCTGGTGGGAGGAGCAGGTGGCCGCTCAGCTGGTGGACTTTGAAAACTGTGTTGTCCTGTGGCTGCGTTTTAGCGATGATATATTTTGTATTTGAAAGGGTGATGAAGAATCTGCCAGAAGTTTTGTGCGCAAGGTTAACACTAACTCTTGCAATTTGTTTTTTACTGAGCACATCAGTAGAACAGAAATTGAATTTTTAGATGTGCTAGTAACCATAGAGGAAGAGAAGCTTCAGACTAGGCTATTTAGAAAGTTAACAGCAGGTAATAATCTGTTAAATGCAAGAAGTGCACATCCCTCCAACCTGATATATAGTATCCCCTATGGGGCGCTATTACGGACAAAACGTAATTGTAGTACTGAAACAGCATTTTCTTTTGAAAAAGAGATTATGTGCAAACGTTTTGCAGAACGAGGATATAGTCAAAAGATCATTGAGCAGGCTAGCAAAAGAGTTGAGTCAGTGACAAGAAATGAATTATTACATCCAGTTACACGAGAGGAGAGTTCTGAAAATATAAGGTTTATAACAACGTTTTCTTCCCAAGCACAGGAATTGCAGAAGGTCTTAAACAAACACTGGCATGTTTTAATGACTGATGAGAACTTGTCCAAGTATTTGAACTGTAATCCCCAGATTACTTTTAAAAAAGCAGGTCTTTGCATGATGAATTGAGTGTTAACCTGGATACAAGAGAAGAGATGCCAAAAATAGTGGGGCATCCAGGTTTTCGTTGCTGCAAAAATTGCAAAGCGTGCAGTAACAGCACAGATTGTGTAAAGTTCCGAATACCAAATTCAAGGTGAGAATTTGTGATCAAGAAACCTCTGAGTTGCAATACTACTTACTGTGTATATGCCCTGATTTGCCCTTGTAACAAAATGTACATAGGGAGCACTATACATCGTGCTAAGAAACGTGTTTTGGAGCATGTACGTGCTATCAGGCACAATGACAGGCATTACCCAGTGGCGTGACATTTTTTTACTTGCCATTTTCAGAATGAGAAATTACTAAGAATGGTGGTAATTGATTCAGTGATTGCCAACGTAAGGGGTGGCAATCGGGAACTGATGTTGCGTAAGCTGGAATCTAAATATATAATTGATTTCGAGACCCTTTTGCCAGAGGGTATAAATTCCAGCGAGGAACTTGCAATCCATCTGAGTATGTAGGAAAGTGTTAATAGAGTTGCAGAATCTGTACAGCTGGTTTTTAATGTTTTTATATTTAACAATTTGTACTTTATTTTGTTCACACAGGTGCAGGGATTTTCACCTTCTTCTTTTATTGATAGTGATTAACATGGAACCATCGTTTCAATAACCTCTGATGCAATATATGAACTCTCGTGTAAATTGCCCACTGGGGCAGGACTATAATAATGCATTAATTGAACTAGGTGGTAGAATTGCCCACTGGGGCAAAACCTTCGTGAGAATTTGTGGCATTACAGTTGAACATAAGACTAATTATGTGTATTTTGACTATGTATTTATATTGCGAGGTTAATAACGCGATCGCGATCAAATTCAGCAGATGTTTTACAGAGGAGCATTGTAATTATGTATTTCTGATTGAATATGTTATTTTGTTAGAATTGCGTAGTAATTACTATGGAGGTATTAACTTTATAAACATTGTAGAACACTTTACTTTCTGTGTTAAGATGGCTGCCATTTTTGTCTACTATCAGAATCACGTTGCTATGGTGTAGTCCTCTTTCTATTTCGGTGAATGAATTTAAATATGGAAGAGCGATATTGAATTCTGATGACCGTGATCAAGGCGTAAAGCCGAAACGCGTCGTTGTGTCATTAAACTTACTTGAAGCATACTGGAGTGTCTGGGTATTTCCTGCTGATTGGGAGGAAGATTCATTATATATATATATATATATATATATATATATATATATATATATATATATATATATATATATAATATAATATAATATATATATACACACATATATATATATATATTTATATATATATATTTATATATATATATATATATATATATCAAACGCAAACACACTCCTTCTGGACTGCATGGGACCCATGGAGAGTGGCGCGCACGCCGGCGGAGCACACCGGCTGTATCAATCCTTACGTAAATCTCACAGTTCCGTGCGCTCTCAGAAAGGAGGACTCTGTGATCGTAGTGTCCACTGCTGTGTTTATTCACGTGAATAAACACAGCAGTGGACACTACGATCACAGAGTCCTCCTTTTCTGAGAGCGCGGAACTGTGAGATTTATGTAAGGATATATATATATATATATATATATATATATATACATAAATATATACACACATATATTTCTTTGGATGCTGTTAGCATGTTAGTGAATAAATGTAGGTAGTGTGTTGGGTGTATTAGCAAGAAGTCCTATTATTGGCTGTTGTTTAAAAAAAGAAATGTAATACAGAGACATGGATATGCTTATGAATCTGTGGAGTAAACCACACCTGTTGTATCTCATTTGGAAGTAGCATGTTCCTTCTAGGATGTGCTGTGAACTTGTGACCTCCTGGTTCCACTATGTTGCTAGATAGACTGAGCTAAGAGTGTATTGGAGGGGAAGGTTGTTAAAGAGACTGAGCTTTTTTTTTTTAAAGTTGAGGAGTTTTTACCCAATTTAAGTAATGATAAATTTTAATTTCCAACTCAGGACTATGTCATAAACTGTTGTGCAGTATTTAAATTTTAAAAAAATGAAGCCAAATTATAGGTTTGGACTCCCGTTTTTTTTGTTGCAATTACTCCGTGAGGATTGCAAAAAGCTCATGAAAACGCATAGACAGGAATCTCTTTTTGAAAGAGAGGGAAAGGGTTAACAGATGCTAACCATTCACAAGTGGAGATACAGTAGTCAAAAATGAAAGACATGATTTCATTTGCCGCCTTTCTCATGATCATAGATTGCAAAGTTGAAGAGGCTGCCATTTTATAGTTGCTTTGTATGAGAGTGGTGTACCATTCTTGTGCTTAGTTTGTACAAATCCTAACAGTGTCAAAAGTATCCAGAAAGAGCTAAGACAACAATATAATCTATGGACTCAATTCACTGGTATGTACATACATTTTTAACTATGTAAAACATTTACATTAGAAATTAAGATGTATATAGGAGTTTGATAAAAAAGAGTATCACAGTGATATGAAAAAAATATATATCAGATGAACTGTATCTGGCAGAGGGTATGTGTTTAAGATGTTAGTACTGTTGAAAGTTACAATGAGCAATGCCTAAAAATGACAATGTTTTAAATGTCTAAGCCTCATGTGCAAAACTGACAGATCTATATTATTTGCATTCTGGGAATAGTAGTACTTTTAGTCACGTTATTAAACAGGAGTAGTGTAGTCACGAATAAAAGATAAGAAAATGTGATGCGACTGTATATGTATTCTAAAGTAGTAATACTTGTTAGGTGTGTATTAGGAAGTGTTTCTCAATGTGGTTTTGAACTTATATGACCGGTTTGCATATGTTTAGATGGTGAGATATGGTTTTTCTGGTTGCAGATAGTTATATGTATGAAGAGACTCTTGAGTTTACTTAAAGATGTAGGGCCAGATGTACGACACGCAAAATAGCGCCTCGCAAATTGAGAATTGTTTGTGACTATTTTGGATGTACTACAGTGTGTATCACACTGTTTGCAATTCCCAATGGGGTCACAAACTGAGAGGCTCATGAATATTAATGAGTCTCTTGCAATTTGCGACCCCATTGGGAATGGAAGGCCCGCCCAGGTATGGTGGCCTGCTGGGCTCAGCAGACCACCATGTCTGGGACTGCTTTTAAATAAAGCAGTTTTTTTTTTTTACATGCAGCCCGTTTTAGAAAAAAATGGAACGTTTTCATTTCATTTTTTAAGGGCAGGTAGTGGTCCCTGGGACCACTGCCTGCCCATAAAAAATATTTTCCCCCAGCATTTGCAAAGGGGAAGGGGTCCCCTGGGGACCCCTTTCCTTTGCAAGTGCATTACCACCCTCTTGAAGAGGGTGGTAATTTGCTAGTGTTTTGCAATTGCGGTTGCAAAACATTCATACATGAGCTTACGCTCGCTATTAGGAAGGGAACGCACCTTCCTAATAGCGAATTGTAAAGTCTATTTAGCGAGTCGCAAATAAATTGCGACTCGCTAAATAGGCTTTGTACATGGCTTCATGCTGTTTTTGCATGCGCAAACGGGTTCGCAAACCCGTTTGCGCATGCAAAAACGGTCATACATCTGGCCCCTAGAGAACTATATATTTTTGGAAAGATGGCCTGAAGGTGTACATCTATTATGAAATCACATATATGCTTACCAGCTGATCTATGTTCTTTAAGGCTGTTGAAAATGTCATGAATATGCTGAGGGTGGTGTATTTCTTTAAACATGTTGTGTTTAAAATTGAGGAGAGTAAACAGTGCAGAATGTCTGTTGAGAGTTCTTCTGCTAGCTTTACTTGGTTTGTAACTTTACTTTGAGAAATGCTGAATGTTTTATAGACAAAAGAAATAGTTGAGAAATGGTGTAGGTATGCCATTAAGAAAAGGTTTTGAGCTTTGAAAAAGTGAGAATGTTTGTTTTCAGTTTTAGAAAGTTACTGATGCATGTGCACGCTGAGTAACAGTGCAATGCATGCTTCTAGACAACCATGTATCCAATTATATATCAAGTGTGAGATCTAGACTTCACTAACACATAACTCAGTAGAAAAGAATAGCTACACTAAAATAGGTAGTTTGATACTGACAGAAGAACTTAAACAATGACTCACAGATATAGTCCCAACCACTGTTCCCTGTAAGGTGCATGTGCGCGCACCTCTGTCCTCCGAAAGTGCGCAATGGTTTCTGTGAAGCCCGCACACTACCGGTAGAGAGTTCATGGGAGGAAAGGTAGAAAGTGCTCAGGCACTTGTTGCCTTTCTTTTCTAATTAGAGCGCGGCTGCGGGGCTGATTGTGGGCCGTTTGAAAGTATTTATGTTAATCACAGCACCCATCAAGGGCTGCATTTAACATAAATACTTTCAAAAAGGCAAACAATCAGCCACGCAGGGCGCCCTCATTAGAAAAGAAAGCCAGCAAGTCTACAAACACAAGGTGTGCTTTCAGAATCATCTGAAAGCACACTTTCGTTCTTTTAAAGTTGATGCATTTCTTTTCTAAATGTAGCGCGGCTGTGGGGCTGATTGTTTGCCTTTTGAAAGTATTTATGTTAAATGCAGCCCTTGACGGGCGCTTTGATTAACATAAATACTTTCAAAAGGCCCACAATCAGCCTTGCAGCCATGCTGAATTAAGAAAAGAAATGCAGCAAGTTTAAAAGCACAACGTGTGCTTTCAGATGATCCTGGATCCTGAAAGCACACGTTGTGCTTTTAAACTTGCTGCAACGCCCATAAGTGTTAAAAGAGCCTGCAAAGACCTCGCCTTGACACTAAATAGGGTTACAAAAACAAAAGAAGGTATTCATTTGTAATGTGACTTTTCCGTCTTTGTTCCCTTTAATTATCAGTCATGGATCATTCAGGCAGCCCTAGAACACAATTAAAAGTGCTTTCTATTTATATTTGCTGTTCGAAGTATGCACAGATAAGTGCTGAAAATATGGCGTTAGGTGACTGCTTATTTTTGTACCATCTAGGACATTAAAATAATGAGCTGGCAACCCTATTCATAAGAATGGAAGTTTGTTGCAGGATCAGCACATTATTTATTTCCCCCACCCTCGAACCCTGATTAATGCCATAATAGCAATAGTTTAACTTATATCTGAAACCCTACGCCACCGTCAATAACAAGCGGAGTTACTTCAAGTTACTGCATTCAGACAACTCACTTCTCATTCTCGCCCTTCACTTTCCCGCTCAACCTGCATTCACACTGATCACTCTGCACTCACAATACACTTCTGCTGTTCACCCTGTACCTCACCCTGAAGTCACAAAACCACACTACTCACCCTGCACTCATGTGATACGTCACTCACCTGTCCCCCTCACTGCTAAATCTGCAATCTCACTCAAACAAGCCCTTCCCTAACCATGCATTTATACGTCCCACTCGGCACTTACATCCGCACCCAAATTCATATAATCACCTCACTCATCCTGCAGTCACTCCTCTTACCCTACTCTCACACTGTCGCATCGCTCACTGTGCACTCACATGGGCATTCCTGTCACCCACACAGTGCAGAGGGTTAATGTGCCTGCTACAAAGAATGTGTACCATGCAGATCACAGAACTGAGTGTGAGTAAACTATGAGCAGGGCTATTAGAAAATGAAATGTTTGTCAGAAAGGTGATATAGAGAGATGAGGCACATTGTTGGTGAGTGGTAGTAAGGGAATTCGTGGAGAAGGAGGAAATGGGGGAGGGGTCACCGAAAAAGACTGATGCACAGTGTGCGACCAGTGCTAGGGCCTTAGCCCCCCCCCGAAGTTCAGTTCTAGTTGCTCCCCTAATCACAGCGACGATCATGGGCTGCATGTAACATAAATTATGTCAAAAGACAATCCATCAACCCCGCATTCAGAAAAGAAATGCAGCAAGTTTTATATAGTGCGAACTCAACCCAAAACTATTGGAGCAATTTACATGATTTATTTATTTATTTGTATGCAAGGGGAGATTAATTGATTTGCCCAGAATCACAGGATGTTAATCTGACCCGAGACTCAAAACCCATCTCCTAAGTCGGCAGCTGAAGCATTAAGCCACAACCTCTACCACATGAGCGCAAGCATTTTCAATATTTTACAACTTTATGCAACAAACAACCATTGACAAACCCAATAGTCCTGGCTTCTTGTAGGTGTAATGTTACTTGTATGATATAGCTGGATGCAATGACAGAAGAAGCAAAATATCAGTCGGGCAGCTCACTATGCTAAGCACAGATTTTTAGCTTAATTGCTTTTAAGCCACACCCTTAATTGCATTGGTCACGCCCCTTTGAGAGACCCCCCTAGTTTTTTCATCCCACTTAAAGCCCTGGTCTACATGCGCGGTCGGATTCTTGGCGCTCATAGCCTTGGCTGCAGCGCACAGAGACCTTACTCTGCCGCACACAGAGGAAAGAAATTAGAGGGAACATTGGTCACAACGGTTATGTATCTGACAGCAATGGAGGTACAGCCAGGCACTACTCAGGCACTCATCCAATCACCCAGCCCCTACTCAGGCAGTCATCGAATCGCTTACGGGCTATCCATGTCCTTATTCAATCACCCAGGCACTACACATGCACTCTTCCAATCACGCAGGCACTAATTATTTACTTATACAATCACCAAGGCTGCACCTATGCAGTCATTCAAACACCCAGGCACAACCCATGCACTCATCCAACTACCCACATACGACCCATGCACTCATCCAAATACTAAGGCACAACCCATGCACTCATCCAATTATTCAGGCAGTACCATTGCAGTAAACCTATCACCCATCCAAAACCTAAGCACTCATTCAATTACTGAGGCAATACTGTTGCACTAATACAATCACCCCAGTAGTACACTTGCTTCCATCCAATCACCCAAGCTTTAACAATGGACTCATGCAATCACTCAGACACTAAGTCATGCACTCAATTCAATTCAATTGAATTATTTCTTTATTTGGAAACAAAAGTATCTATAAAAGTCCATTTAAAAATCACAGCACATATTTTAAAACATTTAAAACAAGTATTTCATAGAAAATCAATATAAAATCAGAAAATGTACCATTAGACTATAATACTATTCTAATTAATATTCATTGTGAATCAAGCCCGGAGTGCCATTTTTAAAAACGTACCCACATAAAAAATGCTCTCATCATCATTAAGTTGAAGTAGCTTGCTATATGCTTCTCTAAAATCGATGATAGCAAGCTTCTTAACTAAAGAAAGTAAAATACTCTTTGATTATATTGAATAAAAACCACAAAAAAAGAAAACGTGTAGTATGGATTTACCCAATCTCCCGTTACACTGGCAAGGGGAGGTATCCAAGTCTGTTTGAAATCCCAAAGGAAAATATAACAAATATTTAATAGTGCCCGCCCTATAGGGAAACAGTAAAACTTGTTCCCAACGCCCCAAAGGTTTTGTTAAATTCAATGCAATCAATCTGTCTACTCTAATATTCATATAGGCGCTCACAATCGCCTTTAAGTTCTCAGATACTACTCTTTCATCCTGAAGGGATTTCAACAGGACTACCTGCAGCTTTTTTTTACTGATAGTGTGTGGGCCGCCAGGATTCTCAAACAGCCGTTGGCAACCTGCCTTACACAAACAGGATTCCACAGTTGCCAACCATGGAATACTCCTGCCTTTTTCACAGACGAGACAATCTGAAATGATATCTCTAGTAAGGCTAGCCTGCGTGTTTGTCCACACTACTAATCATAATAACAGAGGACGAACACAAATATAGTCTTCCATAAAAGGTATGTTCATTTCACTATGACAGATGAAATTGGAGGTAGAAATGGGAGCCCCTAGAAGTCTTCTACAGAATCTATTTTCTTTAGTTTGGATTGAATTACACTTATTAATACACCATATCTTGGCTGCATATGTAGCTATTGGGAGGCATTGTTTCTAAAAATCTGCAGGAGTGGAAGAAAAGCTCCACCCATCCTTGGTTGCGGTAGAATGAACAGTGAACTGATTGCCCTGGAAAATGTGTTTCTGCATTGCGCGACATGCGCTGTCCAAGATCCATTATTGGCAAAAACTAGTCTCAGGTAGGAAAAAGTGCTAGTGCATATTAGGTTGGACTCGCCCACTTTAAGGGAAGCCAACTTATGATTCTTCGGGCCAGAAGTCATAATATATGATTTATTGAAATTGCTGCGTAAGTCCAATGAGGCCATAAAATTTACAAAACCTTGTACGAACTGTCGCAAAGCTCTCATGGTACGAGCCATAAGTATGGCATTGTTGGCATATAGTAATGAAGGTAAAAATGAGCCTTTAACTTTTGGGACATCGGGGTAGCAGATAGTAAAAAAGGATGAAGATCATTTATATACAGAATAAATAAAAGTGGGGCTAAAATACATCCTTGTCTCACTCCCTGAAAAAAACCCTAAGGCATTTATTCTTATTCTGGCCTTCATGTCTCCATGCAAACAAACTAGAAAGTGCACCAGTGAGTCGTCCATTCCCAGAGCTAAAAGGATAGACCACAGCTTCAAACGGTTTACACTATCGAAAGCTGTGGTCAGATCCATGAATGCCAAGTTTATTAGGCAGTTTTGGGCGATAGTGCATTTACTGATTATTAAATTAGGATTAAGACACTGTTCTACTGTGCCAATCTTAGATCTAAAACAATACCAGCAAGGGTAAAAAATTGACTTTTCTTCTCACCCAGAAAGTCCTTCCTCATTCCTATTCTTAAAAAAGCAAGTTTTAGGCAGGTTAGACCTGCTTCAATCTTTTTACAACTGCTTTCAAGCCATTCAGTATTGTATGTTATCAGCTTTTTAAGGGCTGCTATTAGGCTTAGGTCCAGCTGCGATGAACTTCTTTGGACAATTATCTGCCACTGTGATGACATGAATTTGGTTCTAATATGGTCCACGTTTGCAACTCTGTATTTTATGGGGTCGTGATGGACGGTTTTGTTGCCCTTGATATAGTCCTTGCTACCAATTTTGTATTTTATGGTGCTTCGATTATGTCTTTTTACATTTTGGACCCCTTTGTTCTTGACATAGTGCTTGTTTTTTTTAACCTTGTATTTATGGGCTCATGATGGTCACACTGCTCTGTTATTCTGTGTATTAGATGGTGATTTTCAATTGTGTTTGTTTGACTTTTATGGTTTTCATTGCAAAAACCGAATAAAGTGTCAATAAATGATGACTTCTCTTCTGATCATTCCTTTATCCGATTGTCTAAAGCCCTCCCCAGGATTTTTAATGTTGTGTCGATTAAGGTATGGGCCTATAGCAACTAGGCTGCAGATGGTCTCCCTTTTTAAAAATAGGAACTATTATTGATGTTGACCAAGTACAGGGTAGTGGGGAATATGATAGACTGTTAAAAACATTCAATAATAGTGGGGCCCAAAATCCAGGGTTATGTTTGAGGAGATCAATCGGTATGCCGTCGGTACCGGGGGCTTTGCACCCAATATTCTTGTTTATTGAATCCTTGACTTCTCCCGAAGTTAATTGCACTAACGCAAATTTTGGGTCTGGCAATTATTTGGTGTCAGTGAAAACGGGGGCGTAGTTATTAGTGAAATGTAATTCCCAGGTCTCACTTGTGATATTGCAGCTAATCTTTGACTCTGCTCGATTAAATTGTTTAATCTCTTTTACTGCTGTCCAAAATAGTCTACTGTTCATATTATTAGCAGCTAAAACTTTAGAATCCCACTGCTGATCTAATACTTCCTTTTTTATGGCTGTGGTGACCTGCTTATATTTCTTTTGCAACTCAGTCACCACTTGGGGATTACTCGGGTGGCCTTAAGTGCAAATCGCAGTGGGCGAATAGCAATAGAACACTCCTGACGAAACCATCTAGGTTTACTAGTAAAAGGTTTTATGGGTCTCATAAGCTCTTTCTCAATGAAAGAGCAAAGCTGGCCGAACGCCATGCATGCTGGATAAGCAGCATCAACTTCAGTCAGAAATGCCATGACCACTGCCAGGTTCTCTTTGATCACTTTCTGGAATAGGTATGCGGGCGCGACCACTCTCCATTTTAATCTTAATCCGTGAGACAGAGATTCAAGATGCCTGCTTCAATTTCCCTTGTATAGTGGGGTTTATGGTCGAGCATAAGGACTACTGCAATTGGGTTGTGGTCACTATGACTAGAGGGAATAAGTCATGCACTCATCTAATCAGCTAGGCACTACTGATACACTCATTCAATTATCCAGGCACCACCCATGTACTTATCTAATCACCCAGGAACTACCTGTTCACTCAACCAAAAACACAAGGGCATCAGCCATGTACTCATCCAATCACTGAAACACTACTCATGCACTCATCCACTCTGCCAGGTGCTATGCATGCACTTAAACAATCATGTACGCACTATCCATGCACTCTATAAATCACCTATATACTATGTATGCACTCCTGCAGTCATCCAGGCACTAGAGTTGCACTTATTTTATCATCCAACCACTATCTATGCATGAATTGGATAATTGAGGCATTAGTCATACACTTATCTAATCATTCAGGCACTACTCATGCACTCATCCACACACCCAGATAGTAGTGCTGTACTCATGCAAACATGTAGACAGTCACTATGCAGATATGGAACGACCCATAGAGTTCTCGCATACTCAGGAAATCATCCAGGCACTACCTGCATCCTCAGGGAATCAACTAGGCACTACCTTTGCACTCATTCAATCATCCAGGGAGCATTGATGTATTCAACCATAAACACATGTATTTACAAGTTTTAGTAAGGAATATACAGTCTTTTAGAACCATCTGGTAAATTATGTATGCAACCTGTCACACACTCTTTGCATGTATTTGGAAGAATTAGTGAGATATATGCTCTGATCGAGATTAATGTGCATATTTTTATATGAGGTGTTTCCCAAAATTTAAATCTGATACATCTAAGAAGAAAAGTACTGAGATACTAAATACACCAGTGACACGGTGGTATAGAGCCACACAAATAGCTATTATATGGTGTTTTCGGATTTACAGTGTTGAGACACTGGATGTACTTCTACACTTTGGTTGATGTTCATTTTAAAATTTACTACAGAAGGGATAAACTGGTCTTTCACCATGTATAAGTGAAAACTGAGATATGGTGCAGCTGTGTTGTTGGAGAGGGTGCTATAATGTTAAAAGGTAACTAATAAATAAAGTTTTGTGTTTTGCTTTGGGTTTGGTATATTGAAGTAAGTGCATGTAGTTACATAGCTAGGTTCATCTGTAGTTTTAAAACTGCAGCATAACTTAAAAACTGTTTTTGTATTATGAGTAAGTCAGTAGTAAAGTAGTTGGTATGTTGGTTAGAGTAAAAATTAAAATATACCTATTTTTTTTTTCCAGAACAATATCTACATAACTGCAGACAATTAGAATGCCTACTAAAGCTTGAAGGAAAAAGTAACAGAAGCAACTACATTATCTCTGCAGAACTGAGACACAAAAGGGGCAGAATATGGTACATTGCAACGCGAAGTATTACATCGCAGTGCTTTTACAACGCAGTCGTTACAACGACCGCGTTGTTAGTACGCAATCTATTTACATCGCAAGTCATTACAACGACTTGCACTAGGGGGCGTGCTGGACTTAGGAATAGTATTAATTACTATTCCTACTCCAGTTTGCGCAACAGTAGGGAAAGTGTTGGAATTCATTTCCAATACCTCAGCGCCCCCTAGTGCAAGTCGTTGTAATGACTTATAATGTAAATGCATCGCGTACTAACAACGCGGTCGTTGTAACGACCGCGTTGTAATGGTACAGCGATGCAATGACAGCGTTGTAAACGCTGTTTCCCAAGGGGCAAAAGGCAGAAAAAGTGGTGAAAGAAAAAAGATCTACTGGTAAGAGGACAAAGTCATTTCTTAAAAATATATGTGAACACCTGCAAATATTACAAAATAATGAAAGTAAAAAGCAAACTATTAGAAAGAATGAGAGAGGACAATATCTATATTAGAAGAACAGGAAATAATGTAACAAAGATGGACACACCTTAAACCAGGAGACAGAAACAGTTTAAGGAAATCAGAGGTAGGATGTTCGTAGTAGAGTGGTTATAAATCTACTGAGAAATATGAAGAAGTATAGAAGAAGGAGCGAGGCACTGAAACTGAAAGAACAAGTTGAAGGAGTAGTTGACAAGGCCTTTGCTCTGAAGAGGAAGCTTTTGATTTTGATAATAAAAAGCATGAAGACTCTTGACAAAATGGTGTTGTACATGAGAAGACAACACCAGAAGAAAAGATCAGTAAATAGAAGTCACTTTTGTACAGTTTTTAGTGGAGACTGGATACATACTTCTACTACAGAACCTTTCTTTAATGAAGAAAGCCATCTCCAGGATAACACATTAGTTCACACTATTGATGAAAGAGGACTATGTTATTAAATGAAAAATGGCCCTCCTATAGCGAAAGAGGTGACGGTATCTGGAAATGTAGAACAAGTTATTGCAGAAGAGGTACAGGGAATGCGTAGTCAGGCCCAGTATAGAAACGAAATTGTAGTAGTGTTTGTAGTATTCAACAGCAATCCATTGACATACTAAGAAAAATTCTGCATATTTTTCCAAGGCGAAGTTTAAAACACAAAGGGCCAGATGTACGACGTATTTTTGCATGCGCAAACGGGTTTGCGACCTGTTTGTGCATGCAAAAATACCTAAGGGCCATGTACAAACCCTAATTAGCATGTCACTATTTATTTGCAACGTGCTAATTAGGATTTGCGACTCGCTATTAGGAAGAGGTGTTTCAAGGGCGTCCCTTCCTAATGGCGAGTCTGAGCCCTATGTATGACTGTTTTGCAACCGCAATTGCGGTCGCAAAACAGTCGCAATTTACCACCTACTTCAAATAGGTGGTAAAGCATGCGCAAACTGGAAGGGGTCCCTAGGGGACCCCTTCCCCTTTGGGAATGCATGTGAAAATATTTTTTAAGGGCAGGCAGTGGTCCCAGGGACCACTGCCTGCCCTTGAAAAATGAAACAAAAACGTTTCATTTTTTTTTTTTAAATGCATCCCGTTTTCCTTTAAGGAAAACGGGCTGCATCTAAAAAAAAAACCTGCTTTATTTAAAAGCAGTCCCAGACATGGAGGTCTGCTGAGCCCAGCAGGCCACCATCCCTGGGAGGGCCAGCCATTCCCAATGGGGTCGCAAATTGTGAGTGGCTCATTAATATTCATGAGCCTTGCATTTTGCGACCCCATTGGAAATCGCTAACAGTGTCTCTGACACTGTTGTACATTTGCTTTTGCGACTCGCAAATTGCGACTCGCAATTTTTTGCAATTTGCGAGTCGCAGAAGAAAATGGTCGTACATCTGGCCCATAATAAGTACTTTACAAGGATTGGATCCTTGCAGGGTTAGAAAGCATACAAATTTAGAGGGACACTCACTACCTTCTTTATGATTTGAGTTGATTTTTTATAAAGCACTAAAAGTTGCCTGAAGGCGTCTTGGCGCTACCCATGACCAAAAGGATCAGAGAACCATAATATCCACTTCCCAGAAAGAATACCTCACTCAAAGGTCCAGAGAGAATAGCCAGGTGTTTAGTTCCTTCCTGAACCTAAGCAGAGAGGTAACATTTTGCAATTCCCTAGGAAGGCAATTCCAATGTAGAGCCACGGACCACATATAATGCTCTTGCCACCCCAGGAAGTAAGTCTGAAACGAGGAACACACAGATCTCGACTGCTACCCTAGAGTTTTTAAAGGTCTTACTCATGTCTGGGCCTCTTTCAGACAAAGATACCATGATTTGGGTATTGTCAGCGTATGACACGAGTGATAGCCCAAAGGACTTGATTAAAGCTGCCAGGGGGGTTACATAAAAGTTAAAAAGCGTTGGGCTCAAAGATGAGCCCTGTGGCACCTCACACGGCATTGAGTATGGTTTAGAGATACAGCCATTAAAGGCAACTGATTGCATAGGACCAGTCAAGAAAGACTGCAGCAGCTCTAATGCTGCGCCTTGAATCCCCAAGTGCTCTAGACAAGTAAACAGAATATTGTGGTTGACTATATCGAAGGCTGCAGATAGATCTAAAAGGATAAGAGCGGCATTGCCTCCCTTATGCACTGCGGCCCTGATCTCTTCCGTCTCCACCATAAGAGCATTATCAGTGCTGAAACTGCTTCGTAAACCGCACTGAGTATCACCCAAAAAATTATCAATACCTCTCAACAATGCGAACTTTAGTTAGGAGGCTGTACTATGTGAAAACTCCTGCTTTATGTTTAGGAGAAATTAATAGAGCACTTTAGCATGGTACTGTGACAGAGATAGAAAAGGTTTATGATGATGTGCAGTTTTGTTTCTTTTGTCCAGAACAGGACTCAACCGAAAATGAAGAGTTGATAACAGGAGGAGTTGCAGAACAGGACACAGGTGTTATAGTTGATAGCTTTGTAGAAGAGATTACAAAATTTAACACAGTGTGCTCCGAAAAACCAGAGAATGTTGGTATATGTTGTCGACAAACTAACTACAAGATTCAAACACGGACTGTTGACTTGTATTTAATAAGTTAAAAAGAAAATAATGATAACTGGCAAAAGTTTGCTGTGTACTTATTTGTAGAGAAACGCTTTGTCTTGTCCACACAACAAGTTATATGTGAGTACTGTTACAGTAAATTAGAGGATAAAAAATGCTAGATAGAGCTGTGCATAAAAAGTTAGCACTGGTTCCCATTCCAGAACTACTTCAAGGTTAAAAATGTTTATGTGTCAGTTCTAATCCAAAGTATACATCCATTTCAGGCTATAGTCCGTTTGGAGCCAAAGACAGGCAAGTTACCACCAACAGAGCTGCAAAAAGGTCTAAAAGGTAGAGTACTGTACTGGAATAATAGTGTTTTCTTAAAATGTTCAGCAGGATGCTCAAGAATTTTTAATGGTATTGCTAGGACTATTAGAGGAAGAGGATGTGAATATCAATTAATTATTTGGTTCAACTAATAAATGGAACCATAATTGTGAACATTGTGAATTCACCTCTAGTACTGAAATCAATTCCGAACCATTCCTCTACTTGACGTTACCAGATTTTTAAAGCTGTGGCCTTTGAAAATTTAAGCAAAAATGCCCATCAAGATATGACTGGTCCAAACTACAGTTCAGAACTTAGGTCTACATTGTTACCACAAAGGTATGGAAAATATGTCATAGTCATGCTACAACGATGCAGAGTGGATAGTACTAAATTAGAAAGAGAAATTACAGACTTTGTAGCTGGACAAATTTCCATTTCAAAAAGAACTTTCACAACTATAGCAATCATATTTCATGAAGAAGTTAATATAACCTTTACATAATACACAATATATTTAAGATGTCAAAGAGGATGGACAGAGAGAAATGACATAGCAATGATATTCAAATCACGAGTAGCTAAAAAGTTGCCAAACTCATATCTGCTATTTGTAAAACCCAAGTTCTAAGGACAATTTAGGATAACAAAATATAAATTTGTGTTGACATGTACATGAATAATGTGTTTCTGAGACATTATTCGGTCTATTGGGGTATTGTGTACAGCAAACTGTTAGAAATGAAAGACTCTTTCTAACTGCAAGAAAGGAATTTATTAAAAATTACAGGACTGCATTCTGTTACTGCAGATAAAAACTAAATGGAGGTACTATAATACCAGCAGCATTAAATTGCCTCTAAGAAGTCTCATCACTACTTCACCATTGTATCTTGTTTTGGTTGCCAATGTTCAAAATGAAATCCTAATACATTTTTTCTTTGTTTATATTTTTTCACAGTGGTTGAACTGCTGCAATAAAAAAGGAAAAATAATTAACAAGTATGGTTTTTCACTTTCTGCAAAATTACATGCAGAGATTGCTCCCCGGTTGTTATAAAGGTGTTACAGTGCATGCAGAAGATAGCAAATCATTTTAGTTCTGGTGACATTTCACTGCATCTTCAATCCACTTCAGCAGGAACTTTGTCGCAAGGAGCAGGGGCTGGAGGTCTAAAGGCTGATGATCACTCTCTCTTTTTTTCTCTGTGCAATTTTAAGTTGCTTCTTTTGGTATGTTTTCAAGTGGTACAACATGCTTGTTGTACCACATAAATATTTTTTTGCTGTGCCCCAAGATGTCTTCTCACATATGTTGCACCTCACCAATTTAGTTCTGGTCTTCGATTCACCAGAAGGAATAGTGAAAAAATCCCAAGCTCTGCTTTGTTTCTTCATTGGTGGTTCTTCATCAGAAGACTGTTCATGTGCAGCTGAGTTCTTCTGGTCATCAACAACTTCAACCAGTTGTAGGTCTTCCTCTGGTTCTTCTGATGCCATTTTATGTCAGTAGATATAACCAAAAAAGTTAAAAACCAGCACAATTTTCGAAATCAGTTGGGACATCTCCTATTTTGGTAGTCATGTTCTATTCACAAGTTCCGATGCGAAAAGTTATTTTGTGAAACTGTTGTTTTTGATAAATGTGTTGAGAAAATAAAGTTAAACCAATATGTTGCTAAACAGCTGGAATTAAACTTTATGTAAAATATGTCTATATCTCTGTTTTACACTTTGTCATTTGTATTTGTGACTACTGACATCATCACGACCTCCGGTGTCGCTGTGAAGAAAAATGTATTTTTGACGTTGTTTTTTCGACAAATAAATACAAAGGGGAAAGTTAAATTAGTACCTTACTGAACAGCTACACTGAAACTTTATGTAAAATATGTCTATATATGTGTTTTACACTTTGTCAAAAGCACGGTATTCGCGGTGTGTCCTCTGCTATTGCGACGTCATCGTGAACATCAAAAATATCTTGAAATAAGATTATTAATGTACTTTTTAAATAAATAGATGGCAAATACAACAATACGTGGAGTACCATGCAGATGTAATGTTCAATATCTAATTATAGGAAAAAAACAGGGACGTTATAGTTATGAAATAGAATTTTAAAAAGTTAGGAATTCACTGAAAAACCAAAGGTTACAAGAACGCTTTAGTTAGGAACTTGCATTTAAAAACCTTATAAATTTACTGAAAAACTAAAGGTTACAGGGGCGTTATAGTTAGGAAATGGAATTTGAAAAATGTAGAAATTCACTGAAAAAAACAAAGGTTACAGGGACATTATAGTTAGGCTCAGGTTTCACTTGAAGAAAACCAGAGAAATTCAGCAGTTATAGTTAGCTCAGCTAACTATAACTTGCGCCCCGCAATGCACTGCTTATGACCGCACATATTACATCACTCATGACATAGTCAGTGACATCACTGATGACATCACTAATGACCTCTCAAATGACATCACTGATGACATCAGTGATAACATCTCAAATTACATCACTGATGACATCATCCACAAAATCACTAACGCACTCACTCACACCCCAATGGAACCTTTCATACACCCATTCCCACTCCCACACAACCATTCACAAACCCATTTACAGACCTATACCACTACTTACACACTCACTCACCCATATAGCCTCTGAAAACAGCCACTCACTCACCCATGCAAGTACTCGCACACTCACTGACACAACCACTTACATACCCATTGATACATCCATACAAGCACTCACACATCCGCTCATTTACCCATACAGCCATTCATACAGACACTTATTCTCCAGTACAGCCACTCACACACCAACTCACTTAACCAAATACCCACTCAAACAGCTACTCACTCACCCAGTCCCTAACTCATACAGCCATTCAGACACCCACTCACTCACCCATACAGTCACTACACACCCAGTCACTAACTCATACAGCCATTCAGACACCCACTCACTCGCCCATACAGTCACTACATACCCACTTACTCACCCATAGAGCCACTAACACCGCCACTCACTCACCCATACAGCCACTGACACACCCACTCACTCACCAATAAAGCCACTCACACAACATCTCACTCACCCATACAGCTACTCACACACCCACTTATACACCCATACAGCAACTCACACACCAGTACAAACAAGGATACATACAGTCACACAGCCACTCACATAATATATGTTAGAAGTAGTATCACTCAGTAGTATTGCACCTAGTATACTAATTTAACTTTTGTAGTAGGTTAGTATATACGTTTAACACCCATAAACTCTTACAAACACACTCACTTGATGATGTCATCAGTGATGTCATCAGATATATCATTTGGGATGTCATCAGTGATGTCATGAGTGATGTCACTGCCCATGTCATGAGTGGTGTAATATGTGAGGTAATGAGCAGCGAATTGCAGGGGCGTAAGTTATAGTTAGATCAGGTAACTGTCTCAGCTGAATTTCCATGGTTTTGTACGAGTGAAATCTGAGTCTAACTATAACATCCCGGTAACCTTTGTTTTTTTCAGTGAACTTCTAAGTTTTTAGAAATTTCTATTCCCTAGCTATAATGTCCCTATAACCTTTGATTTATTAAATGAATATATATATATATATATATATATATATATATATATATATATATATATATACACACATTATATATATATGTGTGTGTGTGCGAGAGGGGTGAATGTGTGTGTTTGTGTGTGTGTTTATGTGTACATATAAACTAATGTGTTTGTGTCTATACACACAGATATATTACCACAAAAATGCATGGAAAAGGTCCGCGATGTAATGCAATGTGTTGTTAAGGTCAACGAGTTGTATTGCATACGTGGTAAAGGCAAGCATGGTATGGCATGCTTTGTAATGTCTGATATTCGTTGTAAACACCTTTCTAAAATATCCCTAGTTGTTATTTGCTACTATATTTCCTACACTCTGAGTATCTTGCCCAAACAAGATGACTTTCTTTGGTCCATTGGAGTTGCCATACTTAATGTTGTACGTCTCCACACTGTGCTGTACTCTTAAACTACTGGTACAGCATCTAATGATTCGAAATGCCATAGTCTGTAGGCATCTTTTTCTAGCTTTCTCTTACTGTATTAGTTACTGATGGCTTCATGTCACTGAGGATAAATTCTCCAGCTTTGGGCTTTAATTAGGAAACCAATTGCTTTCTATGAGTTGTGATCTTGAGACACAATAGTTAAAACAATTGATCCAAATAATTGGTAGCAATAGTCTTAAAAACGAAAGTCAAGGACTTTGTAAGTGTGATTGTTACTTGCCTATGGTAATATTTGTGTCTATGTGTTTGATGTTGATGGAGCAGGATTTGACAAGAAAAAAAAAAGAAAAAAGAAAGACTGCTCGAATTGACATCCCCAGTAGAAATTAACATACAATTCACATAAAATTCACGGGAAAACCGCTTTTGCACTTGCATGCACTAATGTGAACTAATGCATGAAAGAATCAGGCAGCATTTTTGCATCTAGCATTTGCTTCGAAAATAATAATAAATAATGTCGCTTTTACTTAAAATCTTTGCTAAGAAAAATATTAACATGGGGTAGGGCAAAAGGAAGGTGGTAAACAGTGAAAAGTACATATCCATGAAATTAATAAATGGTTATGTTTTATTCGTCATAGTAAGCTGAATGGGCCTGCATTTTCCTAAAGTTGACATGGTAGATGGGGACTGGAAGAAAAGTATGAATAATCCAATAAATAGACATAAAAGCTGAGCGCTGCAGAAGAGTACAAAAAGTCAAGGTTGATCAGCTACGAAACCTTGTTTGTCTGCCAAGAGACGAGACTGGCCCTGGGACCCAAGACTTCTTCTGTGGATGAAGCAGAAAAGCTCATGTGAACGATGAAATTGTTACATGTTTTATGATCAAATGAACTAATCGAAAATTATGTCATGAGAAAGATGTAAAACAAAGAAGACTGTAGAATCATGAATGTGATCATGGTGGTGTGAATGAACACCCCATAAACCATCCAATGAGAGGCTGAGTTTTAAAAATTGTTTCAACTATTGTGTGTTGGACATGTAGGTTTTAGGGTATAATTGGGGTGCCTTTAGGGGTGTGGTTAGTAGAAGAAAGGAGAGGATTACGAGCACGGAGTTAGCGGAGATAGTGGAGCGCAGAGGTGGAGAGAGAGCCGAGAAGGAGAGATAGAGGGGTGATTCGTCGCTGTCCGTCGGTTTGCAGAAAGGCCTAGCTGATCCTGTCCTTGTCCCGTTCCTGTATCCTGAAATCTTTGTTTCCCTGACTCTATTTCGGGGTACCCCCACTACCTCCTTGGCCAGGGGGGTGGTATTTCTCTGATCCTTTGGGTTAGTATATCTTCATGATTCATACTTTGCATAAACATTTGCAAATATATATGTTTTTGTCTCTGAGACTTATGTCTCTTCATCTATCCACTCCTTCATATGTGCATCGTTCATTTGATGAGTATGAC
Source organism: Calotriton arnoldi (assembly GCA_963921515.1). Classification (NCBI taxonomy): domain Eukaryota; kingdom Metazoa; phylum Chordata; class Amphibia; order Caudata; family Salamandridae; genus Calotriton; species Calotriton arnoldi. The sequence continues at coordinate 49,523 of CAWUFW010019205.1, forward strand.
ACTGTTTGCATTTGCTGATGTTTCTTTTTCCCTCTTTGTGAGGTTTTTCATTGTTTGCTTTATGACCTGTATGCGATGAGCATTGATTTCACATTATTTTGCGATAAACCTTTATTAATCATATCGAGAGTCTGTGATTATTTAACCAAATCAGATAGATAGATAGTACTATTATTACCATCAACTTCTCAACTAATTGGTCCATCGACCAGAAGAAAGAGAGTTGAGGTTCAGTTATGTATTTAGAAATGTTAGATATGAATTTATAAGAAGAAAACTAACGAATCACGTCACTAAAACTTGACCCCCAGCGCAACAGGGATTTCATGAGTTGGGTGAATGTGTATGGGCCATTCGTATGAAATGATATTGTGTATTGATCCCTGATTAAGTGTCGCGCTGGATCAATGCTGTATATGTATTGATGTGTATATCTATCCTGTTATCCTGAGTACTATGCTGTCATATCAGTGTCATAATGGGGTGTTCGCTGTAGAGCTATCTCTGGGAATCAAATTATTAGGCTTTGTTGCCTTATTTAATTAATTTGTGACTTAAGTTTAGGGTCGCTGCATAGTGGCACTTGGGGGCATATTTACAAGCCCCTTGCGCCACTTTTGTGCCGCCGTTGCGTCACGCATGTGACGCAGCGGCGACGCAAACCATGCGCCGCGTTGCGCTATATTTACAACCTGACGCATCTAGTGAGATGCGTCACGTAGTAAACCCCTGCGCCACATGAAACCTGCGTCAGGTTTCATGTGGGCGTACCGGCGCAGGGGGGGGCGTTCCGGCGCAGGAACGCCTCGGAAAAGTGACGTAGTGAAATCTACAAGATTTCACGCAGTCACTTTTCCTACGCTGGTGCGTCAAATCCTTACGCCTGCTTCAAGCAGGCGTAAGGATTGACGCACCATGTTAGGGATAGGAAGGTTGGAACAGTGCTGGAGTTGCGTCGCGCTTGCGACACAACTTCAGCACTGCGCCAACCTTCCACCGGCAGATGCGTCACGCATCTGCTTATCCTTGCGCCATGATGCGCCGCATTGTAAATGCGGCGCATCGGATGTGGCGCAAGGATAAACTTGCGTGACGCATTTTCCCTGGCGCATCCCTGCTGATATGCAGGGATGCGCCAGGGAACGTAAATATGCCCCTAGGTCTATAGTGCCGGGCAATGCAGAGGCATCACCCGCGCACGTTGCTAACCTTGAATAGAGTTGCTGCCCATTCCAGTTCCCTTCTCTGTTCCTTTTGAGTCTGAGCTGTGCAAAATCCAAAGAAGAATCCGCTGTTACAAGATGATCATTTCAGATGCCAACTTGGGAAACCAACATTCTTCGAAGCAACAGTGGCCATTGTAGTGCTCCTTGTATTTTCATCACTTAAAGCGCCCTCTAGCCTATGTGAGGCAAGAAATGTTTCTTAATTCACCAATATGGCACACGTCTCGGCTTTCCTGAAATCAAAAACAAAACAGAAAGCCATTTTGCAACGGTAAACCCCAGTTTTAAGTATTTTCTTGGCACGCCGACTAATCCATTACTTCATTACCTCGTGGCTGCTGGAAAATGTTTTTCAGCTCACGTGCAAACTATATGTTGTGAAACTGTTATTATTGTAGCGCAGCTGTTTATTTTCGCTCCACATCTCAAAAGAACCAGTCATTACCGTGGCGTGACTTTAAAAGATTGGATAGGTAACCAAAACTTACAGCGTGCCTTGCAGGTCTGGCAAGCCGTTTCAACTGAGAAATATCAGCTTGTTTCCTAAGAACAAATCATTTCATGTCACATCTTTCAGCAACTACTGAGCGTGTTCCAGTACGAGCTGCTATGTGTTTACGTTGTGCTTCATGGTGCTTGGGCGGCCATGTTTTCATAATGTCTTTGTTATAGTTATGGTTTACTGGCCTTTTGGGAAGGAGGAAGATTTCCTTAAAGGATGTTGCCTCTGAAAGACCAATATGTGTGGGAGGGACACAATCACGCCACTCATCTTAAGAGGTCTGGTACACAGTGACACTTGCCCGAAATTATGTCATCGTGCCAAGGCATGGTGTTGGCATGCTTCTTGGCGCTCACATTGAGGGACCACGTCCTCTGCCATCAGTCTTCCCACATCCACATAGTGTACTTGTGCATTGCTCTTGGATTAAATTTAATAAGAAATGATAGCAGTAGCGATTGTACGTTGCCTACTGCACAATACATTCTACACCAGTATTGTGCTCAGTGTAGCATTATAATCGATTTTATTCAGCCTCCCTGCAGTTAATTTTTCAAAGTGTTAGTGAATAACCACATCACACTGGTGGCGCCGAAATAGGGTGAAACGCATTTGCTATGGTTATGTATTGATATGTGTTTGTTTAGTTTGGTGTTTTGTATTGCACCGAAGTATACAAAAATATATACAAAAAATAATTAATATATTGTATTGTATTGTAATTGCATTTGTATAGCGTCAAAGCGCTTTAGCGAGTAGCACGCTACTCCGGGACCCATAGAGGATTAGTGTTGAATTAGTATAGTGAAACATGCAAGTAAATTTTTAAGTGGTGGATATGTTAGTCAGTTATTTGGATTCGGAAGGATAGCAGAAGGATAGAAGAGGAAAAAAGGTTTAGTATTTATATAGCGCTTCTTACCCCTGATGGGGTTTAAAGCGCTTTTTTTTTAGGTGAGTAGCATGCTACTCCGGAAACCCATAAAGGATTAGTGGTGAATTAGTATGGTGAAATATGAAAATAATTTGAGTGGTGGATATTAGTCAGTTATTTGGAGTGAGAAGGATAGCGGAGGGATAGAAGGGAAAGAAAGGTTTGCATTCATATAGCGCCTGTTACCCCTGATGGGGTGTTGAAGCGCTTTTCTGGTGAGTAGCAGGCTACTCCGGAACCCATAAAGGATTAGTGTTGAAAATTAGTATAGTGAAATATGAAGTAATTTGAGTGGTGGATATGTTAGTCAGTTATTTGGATTGAGAAGGGTTGGGGAGGGGTAAAAAAGGGAAAAAGGTTTGCATTTATATAGCGTTTGTAACCCTGATGAGGTGTTGAAACGCTTTGTTGGCGAGTAGCATGCTACTCTGGAACCCATAAAGGATTATTGGTGAATTAGTATGGTGGAATATGGAATTAGAGAAGTGAACATGTTAGTCTGTTATTTTTATTGAAAGGGATAGTGGAGGGATAGAAGAGTGAAGGATTTCTTTTTTTAGGTCATAGCAATAGGAGGAGGCTTTTGGATGAGTAAAAAGGGTTTTTGGAGGGGAAGAGTCAGAGGGAAGAGTTTAGAAAGGTTTGTTTTGGGGGATCGGTATAGTAAAAGAGGTGTCAGATGATGCAAGGAAGGGTAGAGTAGGAGAGAGTCAAGAAAGGGTTATTTTGGGGAACATAGTAGTGGTATGGGGTTTGGGATAAATGAGAGAGTGGGTGTAGAGGATATAATGATAGATGTATAGGGTGAGAGATAGGGTAGTGCATTGGAAAGAGTAGTAGAAAGAAGTTTGAGATGAGTCAGAAAGTTGGGCTAGAAGATATATTGAGAGAAGTATAGGCTGAGAAATAGGGTAGTGCATTGGAAATGCTAAATTAGAAGAAAGTGATAAATATATAGATCCATAAGTACACTGAAAGAATATAGATGCATAAAGGAGCTAAGTATATGCAGATTAAAGATATTGATAGAGGTACAGGATGAGAAATAGGGTAGTGCATTGGATATGCTTTTTCAGGAGAAAAGTAACAGACACACAGATCCAAGTACATGGAGGTACATAGATGCACAATGGAAGCAAGTACATGTAGACCAAAGATGTTTTTTTCTTTTTTTTTTATAACAACATAATTATTCTACATGTTTATACAAAGCAATACACAAAGATAGGTACATATCTATAGTGAAAATAAATGCTTATATATAGAGGGACACATACATAGGGTGGATATTAATGAATGGGAAAATGGGCAGCATTTCTGGCCCAGGTCCCGACCAGTCTCGAACAGGCTCAAACAGGCACTCACCCTTGTCTTAGCTGAGACGCCCTAAGCCTTGGCCGTTTATAGCCCTAGTAGTCAGGTGACCCCTTCAGCCAATGGGAACCCTAGCCCTAACCCTATCCAATCACAACACTAGCCCTAAAATCTAGAAACAATAAGAGACGAGGACCTTACAGCCAATCTCAGCCCTAGTCCAAGCACCCAATAACTTTCAAAAACCCTGAACTCTACGTCCAATAGAGGCCCTAGCCCTACCAGTAGTCCCAACCCAAGTCCAAGCAACCAATGGCACAGGAAGCCCTAGTCCCTACTTCCAATAGAAATCCTAACCCTAGCCCTAGTCCCAACCCTACATTGATTGAATCACAGACCCAGAAACCAATCAGAACCCTCAAATACCCAACCAATGAGGACACTAACCCTAATCCAATAGAAACATCAGATACAACCTCCAATCAGTGTATACATGTACCTACCACTAGCAGACTATATAAGGTCCCAGCAACCTCAGACAAGGTTTGCTGGCCAGGGAGTTGGGAGCTGCTTCTCTTGTTTAGAGTCTCCTAGGAGACAGACAGGCTCAATCCACACTTTGGACTTCTGCAGGTAAGGGCCTAACTTGTCCTCTGAAAATAGTGTTTGTATAAAACTTTACTCCCTCTCCTGGACAAAAAACGAGGTGCACAGTCCCTATTAAATACAGTTTAAACAGCACACAGAAGATCACTGCTGCCTCAGAGCACACTCTGATGTAGAATATCCCTGTTGCGGGGAGGGGAGGGGAAGAGGGGCTGGTTTCACTGACTTGTTAACACAAAATGGTGGCTGGGGGTGCACTGTTTAACATACAGGTCTTAGCACAGAGACAAGGGGAAATTTGGAGGGAAAGCTGATAGTCACCAGGAATGAGAGGGAAAAACTACAGAGATTTAGGACTGCAAATCCCACAATTCAACACGTTAAATGGAAGCAATCATGGGCAGGAAAAACCACACAAACACAAAACAGGTAATTAAATATGCAATCACAGGCAGGTTAAAACTACTATTTTAATCTGTAACAACCACAGGCAAAGACAGTAATCACAGATAGGGAAAACCGTTTTTTAACTCTTTTAGGAAAGAGACAGCACTAGTCTGCCTCCTTAGCACTTCCTTGACTCTGCTCACTGCAATCTGGGGCACAGGTAGTCTGTAACTCACAAGATGGAGGAGAATGGTAATTACTTGGGGACGCATCCCAGTCCATCTATTTTTTGCCAACCATGCCACCTTTGATCTGACCTAGTCATATGCAAATCGGCTTTGATCCTGCTCCTATAGAAACAGTTCAGCCCGAACTGCACATCCAACTTGCTTCATCTGGGTCATTTTGTAGCAAGATGTGTATCATTAACTAAATATTCAGTGGTCACCACGTGCTATAATGTGGCTAAAGAGAGGGTGTTTCTGGCATTGTTGTGATATTCAGTTTCTTGGTCGTTAGCAGACACTCTTAAATATAATAGATGCATGCCCATGGCAATATAGAATTTTAGCCACTTGCACTTAATAAATCTTACTCTGCTTCTAGAACACAGAATGAATGGAAGAAAAGGAGATAAGAAGATAGGGGACCGCCAAAGTTCACGTTTCAATAGAAACAAATGCGCACCTAATAACTTGGAACCTGCCTCAGAATCTATGTAAAAAGTTTCACAAAGGTGTTACTTAACCAAGAGAAGGATCTAAGAAGGAAAAATGGATTATGTATCTGTTGGGATATTCTGTGAACACATGTCCGTCCAAGCCTAAAACAAGGAATGCTGCATTTCATTCCAAAAAAACAACTGCCACCCTAGAGAATCTCATGGAAAACTGTCGCCCAAGTTCAGACAAAGGGTGTACCTTGAGCAATTAGGAATCCCTTCACTTAATACGAACTTCAAGTAAGCTCCTCCCATCTGATCTAAAATAAAAGTTTGATTATTTTGGGCCAAAGAGAATCCATATCGGTCAAGGTAGACTCTGGTGTCACAGCCAATTTTGTGTACACCAAAGGATTGAAAATTCCCTTTGAAAAGAGTGATCATCCAGATGCCATGCAAGTGTTAGATGGACGTTTTCTTACCTCCGGACTCATTTTGTTTCATACTATTAGACCTCACTGACCTTTAGGTCAGCATCCGGTGCTCTCCCGCCGCATAGCTTCACCTGGTAGCTGTTGCTCCTCTGCGCTCCAGGTCTTGAGTTCGAGGCCCTCCTTCACCCACAAGCTCCCGCCTGCACCTCATCCCTGGTGGTCCAGTGGTGAGTCTGTCTCTGCTTTCCTGTTCCTTCTTATCTCTTGTTCTGCTTTTCTAACCTTTTTCATTCTCTATTTTTCTTCTGTATTTCTCTTTTTCTCCTTATTCTGTGCCTCTTTTCATCCCGCCCTTGCCGCTGCTCTGTCCCTGCATCCCCATCCCTTTCCAGTGCCGCTTCCCGCCTTCCAGCTGACAGCCCCTCCCACCTCCCTACCACTACTTAATGGCGGCCGATGAGAAGCCGCACCAAAGGTACGTCAAAGGCAAGCCCATCTGCGCCTGGACCATGCCCAGCGCCATGGACCCTGGCCCCTGCGCCTTTCAGCTCTCCGGCGCCAGCATCCTCCATGCCCTCAACACCAGGTGATCCACCTCCTGCCACCACGTGTCGCCAAATGACACCCAAGGCCAGTTCACCTGCTGCAACTGCACCTTTTCCTCCCGCTCACACCAGACCCACCAACTGCACAGCCTCAACTGGACTCAACCACCTCAGCTGCATCCTACTCAACACACGCTCCCTCAACAAACACGCTGTGGAGATCTGGGACCTGCTCGACTCCAGCTCCCCGATGTCACCTTCTTCATGGAAACCTGGATGAACCCCACCTCAGCAACGGACATCTCCACAGCCATCCCCAACAGTTACAAAATCATCCACAAGGACTGCACCAACCGACCGGAAGGAGGCCTTTCCACCGTACACAAAAACACCCTCCACCTCACAACTAGCTCCAATGACCACTCACCCGGCATGGAGCACTTCCACTTCCAGGTCCAGACCAACCCGAATGCCACCCTCGGTGGCACCCTCATCTACAGACCTCCCGGACCCCTTTTCCCCCTTCAGCTAATCCATAGCCGACTTCATCGCACACCACGCTCTCGCCTCAACAGACTACATCTTCCTCATTGACCTCAATTTCCACCTGGACAACCTCAATGACCACGACACCGCATCCCTACTGGAGAACCTTGCCACCATCAGACTCAAACAACTGGTCACATCCCCAACCCATTCAGCAGTACACACGCTCAACCCCATCTTCTCCGCAAGCAACAACATCTCCGTCAGCCACACCTCTGAACTACATTGGACTGATCACCACCGAGCCCACTTCTCCTTCACTAAACCCACTGAACACCACCGCGCCCACTAGTATCTGCGCAGATGCTGGAACAAGGTCTCCAAAGATCAACTTGCAACCTCCCTCCACAAAACCCCACCGCTGACCTCCACGGACATCAATGCCTCAGTAAGCAAGCTCCACCTATGGATCGCCAACTTCACCAACACACTGGCTCCCCTCAGGAAACCCTCCGGCAAGTAGCCCTCTGAGATACCCAGCTGGTTCTCCCCCGCCCTCCAAGAGTCCAGGCACACCTACAGACAGCTCGAGAGAAGATGGAGGAGCAGCAAGACCATGGCAGACCACGCAGCCTTCATATCCACCGTCACCACACACCACCACCTCATCAGAATCACAATGATAACTGCCATATAGGAATGTATCGACGCCAATGCACACAACAGCAGAGAACTCTTCACCGTGATCAAAGAATTCCCCAAACTTAGCACAGATGCCACAGACATCCCCTCCTCCCAAGAACTCTGTGACAACCTCGCCACCTTCTTCCACCACAAGATCATAGATATCTACGACAGCTTCACAACCCAGGACCTATCCACCCCAACCGCAACCATTGCACCCAAATGCTCCAGATCCCAGCCGAGCCTGCTCAACTGGACCACCCTCACCACTGACGACACCCTAAGGATCATGCAAACCATCCACTCTGGAGCTCCCCCTGACCCCAGCCCCCACCAAATATTCAACCGAACTGGTGCCACCATCGCCCCCGAACACTGCTGCACCAACAACTGCTCCATTGAGTCTGACATCTTCCCAAGACTGTAAACATGCTGAGATCAACCCCCTGCTGAAAAAATCCTCTGCCAACCCGACGGACCTCAAGAATTACAGGCCCATCTCTCTGCTCTCCTTCTCACCCAAAGTCATCAAAAAGGCCATCAATGCCCAACTCACCGAATTCATCGAAACAAACCACACCCTTGACCCCTCTCAATCAGGCCTCAGAAGCAACCACAGAACAGAGACTGCACTCCTTGCTGCAATAGACGGCATCCGCACTCTTTTCGACCGAGGTGAAACCGCAGCCTTCGACTTCCTAGACCTCTCTGCCGCCTTCAGCACCGTCTCCAACGACACCCTCTGCACAAGACTCCACGACGCCAGCATCCACAGAAAAGCCTTAAAGTGGATCCTCTCCTTCCTCACCGGCTGAACCCAGAGAGTCAACCTCCCACCGTTCTCCTCAGAACCTATAGAGATCAGCTGTGGAGTTCCTCATGGTTCCTCTCTGAGCTCAACCCTCTTCAACATCTACATGGCCCCGCTTGCAGCCATCGTCAGAAACCACGAACTCAACATCGTCTCCTATGCCGATGACACCCAGCTGATTCTCTCCCTCACTGATGAACCTACAGTAACTAAGAGCAACTTTTACAATGGGATGAAGGCAGTCGCTGTTTGGATGAAGGACAGCTGCCTCAAACTCAACTCCAACAAAACGAAGTCCTCATCCTGGGCACCACTCCCTCTGCCTGGGATGACTCTTGGTAGCCCACAGCGCTCGGAACCCCCCACATCCCCACACCCACTGACCACTCACATAACCTCACCATCATCCTCGAACCCTCGCTCTCAAGGAACCACCAAATCAACACCGTCTCATCCTCATGCTTCCATACGCTCCGCCTGCTTTGGAAGATTTTCAAGTGGATCTCCACCGAGTCAAAGAGAGCGGTCACCCAGGCGCTCATCAGCAGCAAGCTTGACTATGGCAATGCACTCTACACCGGCGCCACCCAAAAACTCCAAAAGAAATTGTAAATCATCCAGAACGCCTCCGCCAGAATTATCCTGGACATTCCCCGCCACAGCCACATCTTCGGTCACCTGAGAGACCTTCCATGGCTCCCAATCAACAAAAGAATCACCTTCAAGCTCCTCACACATGCCTACAATGCCCTCCACAACACCAGACCTGCTTACCTCAACTACTGCCACTCCTTCTACACACCCAACAGACATCTCCACTCCGCCCAACTGGCCCTGGCCACTATCCCACAGATCTGCAAGACTTCGGCCAAAGGAAGATCCTTCTCCTACCTTGCTGCAAAGACCTCAACTCCCTACCTCTATATCTCAGACAATCACCTTCACTGCCTCAATTCAGGAAGGACCTCAAGACCTGGCTCTTCGACTGAACTGCAGAACCCGCCCCCCAGTCCAAGCGCCTTAAGACCCTAACAGGTGATTAGCCATGCTCTATAAGAACGCTGATTGATTGATAGATTAGATTAGAGTTATATTTGAAATTAGGCACTCAAAAAGAATCAGTTCAGCTTAACATCATAGATGCAATAATGTTTCATTTCATTTTAGGTATGCTGTTGTTAATCAGACATAATCCTACTATTGAATGGAGTGCTAGAACCACGTTATTGAGATACTATTGTTTCCCTGCAACTCGGTTATCTTATGCTATATTGATTTGTATAGCACACTAATCACCCAAGAGGGTACCCAGGTGCTTGGGCATGTAGGTAAGTTTGTGGTCCCCAAGGTGCTCATACAAAGAACCAGGTCTTCAGCTTCTTGTGGAACTCAAGAAGTGAGGAGAAGGCTCTGATGCGTTGAGGGAGGTCATTCCATGTCTTGGGTGCAATGTAGAATGAGCAACCTCCAGTTTTGCTTTTGCAGATGAGTGGAATGTGTGCGAGTGAGAGGGAGGCAGAGCGTAGGTGTCTGGTGGGTTGATGAAAGTGTATGCGACTGTTCAGTTATTCAGGTATAACTCTGCATCTGAGAGTTCATCCATCTTTAGCTCTAATTCATAAAGTAGTACCTGTCGTTAAAAAAGACATTGTGTGCCTCCATAATATGACAATTTATCTGGCATAATCAGTGAAGAGCAAGCTAAAGTTTTACCTCTGCATAGGCCATGTGACTTTCCAACTTACTTTAATCCAGGAAGAGTTGGGCCCTGTGGTAGGATGTATGCTTTATCTGAATCTGAGAACAAATACCTTAGGCATTATGTAGGAAAATACTTGGTTAATAGGTTTATTAGACTATTTAGCTCCCCTGCTGTTTCTACACTGTTTTTTGTGCCCAAGGCAAATTACGTGTATTGACCACCAGGCCTTGAATAAAATTACTGTAAAAAATGTATGCTTTGGCACACACCTCTGTCTTGTTGGATCAGGTAAAGCATGCTACTGTCTAGACGAAACTAGATCTGATCGGAGAGTACCACCTGGTGAAAAGAATGAGAAGGACAGATGAGTGGACAACCGCATTGAAGATTGGATATGTTCAATAAGAATTTACTGTGATGCCAGTTAGCCTGTGTAAAGCTCCTGCAGCATTTCAATATTTTCCTCAGTAATGTGTTACATGAATACTTGTATCGCTTTGTAATTGTATATATTGATGTTATACTGATATACTCATATAATGAAGTCAAACTTGTTTCCGCCATTTTTCTTGTACTACATGAAAATCGCTTATTTTTCAAATTGAGCAAATTTGAGTTTCCAATCTCTAAAGTCAAATTCTTAGGTACATTTCATCCTCTTCCGGGGTTTGAATGGCAGGCAGAAAGGTTCAAGCAGTAGAAAAAACAGAAAAAATGAAACTTCGGAATTGGGCTTTGCAAATTTCTAGCACAGGTTCATAGATCAGTTTGCTCATTTGGTGACCCCAATTACTCTACTTTTATGGAAGAATGTCCCTTGTAGATGGTCTCCCAAAGCTTTTAAACATCTAAAAATGGCTTTTACTTCAGCTCCCTTCATGTGTAAACAGACGCTTAAGAAGAAGCAACTTGGGCACTCTTGTCCCAAAGGCGTGAAAGACAAGAAAGAACAGGTCAATTGCACACAATTTTTCATAAGCCTCGGAGATGAATGAGGCAGAGCAGAAATATGCTATTGCAAAAAAAGAACTTCTGGCTATTTGTAATGCATTTAAAGAGGCATAATCTACTTGAGGTAAAACACACTGGTATGCTGTTACACACTGTTAGTGTGAATACCGATCACAGAAACCTAGAGTTTATGAGCTTGTATACATTCTCCACGTCCATTGTGTTGTTGATGCTGTAGTTGAATTTGACTTTTTAGTTACTTTATGACCAGGTACTGAAATTGAAAAGCTGATGCTTTAGCCAGACAGGACTCATCTGCAACTCCATTAGGTGATAACCAACAAGCAATCAAGGATACAAACAACGTGATTTGTATTATCAAAGCAGCTGAGTTTTTAGCAGCCATCAAACAAGGGTTTTAAAAATCTAGGTCGAAAAATTCAATCTCATAAGGCGCAAATCTGAAATCTTTACACAAACTAGCATTGCAAAAGACAGCCCTATATGTTCCAATTAAGAACTGCAAAGGTCATTTTTTCAATGATGATATGAAAATCCAAGGACTGACCATCCTGGAGTGGTAAAGCCTGTGGAAAAGATTTTAAGAAAGTTCTCATGGCTTACTATAGGAGAGGGCATTAAGAAAATGGTCCAGAATTGTGAAGTCTCTGCACAACCTACTGGTAGGAGTCTCTCCTGCTTGATTTACTTGATCTACACCTGATGATTTTCTTGTAGACACGAGCGTGCCATTTCTGGGAGGTGCCAGGCTCCTGTAGCGCCATCTTAGAGTGGCGGCTACTCCTAATTGATTTTATGCTTTTTTTTCTCAACTGTTTATTTCATATTACCCTCATTTACCAGTAACTGACACTGCACAAGGGAGCTTGTGCAGGTCAGCAGGGGTTGCTGGACTCACTTGTAGAACGAAGAGGACTCTGATACCTTTGATCTTATCTCCTCATTATCTCTCTTAGGTTTGTCGCAACTAGTTTATGACCCCACGCACGTCGGGGGCATACTCTTGATGGTATCTTCTCAGACTGTCCTTTTATCCAGGTCACTTCCTCTTAATCACTCACGTGGTCTGACTACAGGGCAGTGATGTTCCAACTTAAGATATTGAACCATAGCTTCGAAGAGCCTCAGGCTTCACCCATCTCCAGCCACCATCCCTGGCATAAAATATAGGCAGCCCAGTTTGTCGACTCCTTCCTCAGATCAAAACTATCAGAATTATCTGACCTTGACACAGCCACTGAAGCCTACCATCAATGGATTAGTTCATCCATAAACTGTCTTTCCCCTGCTAAATGCGGAAACAAAAACCGACCCACGCTATCTGAACCCTGGTTTGATGAAGAGCTTTGACTCTCCAAACAATCATGTAGGAGACTAGGGAGAAAATGGAGGGTCAACTATAGTGCGGAGGACAAAGCCACTTATATAGCAGCGATGCAATCATACAAAAGATTCCTGAATAAAGCCAAGTCCAACTATTTCATAAAGAAAATTAACTCAGCTATTAATACTCCCAAAGAGCTTTTTTCTACAGTGGTCAAACTGAGCAATCTCCCACAGGCCAAAAATCCCAATGTAGATATCTCTTTTTGTAATAAACTTGCTGTCTTTTTTAAAGATGAAGTAGAGACTATCTTTAACATCTTTGCCACAAACCAAAGCTCTGATGAGTTTTGCAGAACTTACAACCCACAGACTAAGATTTCCGGCGGTCCTTCAATAGTGATTAACACTAGGGAGGCAGCCAACTCAGCCACCGAATTACTTGAACCATCTCAGCCTTTGAACGTTATTTTCTCTGCTTTTACCCCCCCTTACAGTTGTTCAGGTAACAGACCTGTTTAACCAAATCAAATCAGGGTCACCTTTTGATCCTTGCTCACCTAGAGTCTTACAGTTAGCTTCTGCTATTGTCCCTAGCTATTTACTACCGATTTTCAATCAGCTGTTGCTATCAGGATATTTTCCTAAAAATGAAAAATAGCATCTATTCTTCCTCCTTTGAAAAAACCAAACTTAGATGCAGACAACCCCAGAAATTTCACACCAATATCCTGGCTTCCTTTTCCTGCTAAGATGGTAGAGAAAGCCATGAACACCAAGCTTTCTCTATTCATCCAGGAACAAATGCTGCTGGATCCATCCCAGTTTGGCTTCAGAAGCCAACATAGTACGGAGTCGGCTCTGATCACAGACCCTGAATATGTTAGAAAAACCTTGGACAAGGGAGGCAAACCTGTCTTAATTTTGTTAAACCTCTCGGCAGCGTTCGACACCGTTAACCATGGACTTCTTATCAACCGTCTGCATGAGTTAGGTGTTCGGGGCGTTGCCCTCAAGCTCTTGCAATTCTTTCTCACAGATAGAGTTCAGTTTGTGGAATCCAATGGTTACAGCCCGTCATCTTTTACACTACCCTGTGGTGTACCACAAGGTTCAGCACTGAGTCCAACTCTTTTTAATCTATACGTTACACCTTTAGCGTTATTGATTAAAAGTTTTGGGTTCTCAGTTGTCTCATATGCTGACGACACCCAGATTGTGATTTCGTTCACCAAAGATTTAGATAGGACAGCTGAGTGCTTCCATGACTGCATGCAACAGATCGGGAGCTGGCTATCTAACAACTGTCTGAAGTTAAATTCAGATAACACAAGGTTCTTCTCTTCAGTAATCGTCCATTGTTCTGGTCTCCCAAATGGTGGCCACAGGAAATGGGAGCTCTCCCACCTCCTGTCCCTAAAGTGAAAAATTTGGGAGTCCAATTTGACGAGAAACCTTCCTTTGTAGGACACGCTAATGCTATCACCTCCTCCTTTTTCTCCTTGTTCAAGTCACTCAGGAAGGTTCTTCCTTTCATTCCTCTAGATTTGTGTATGGCAGTAATCACTGCACTCGACTTCTCAAAAATTTACTATTGCAATGGGCTGTTTCTTACCGCCCATAAGAAAGCACTGCATAAGCTTCAGATGGTCCAAAATGCAGCAGCAAGATTACTTCTCGGGATACCTAAACATCAGTTGGTCTCCCAATCCCTGTCCTCACTTCACTGGCTCCGGGTGAAAAAGCGGGTGATTTTCAAATCTTTGTGCATAGCCTTTAAGGCTCAAGGGTCCAGAATCTATCAGACAGCATTTTCAATGGTACACCCCATCCAGAACTTTAAGATCATCCTCTTTGGCTAATTTGGTTGTGGCTAAAATCAAAAAAGCTCTTGGGGAGGCAAGAATTTTGCTGTGGCTACTGCCAAACTATGGACCTCAATGCCCCTCAAGCAAAAATGTATCAACAACCTATTTACCTTTCGCAAGACTCTTAAAACATGGTTGTTTAATAATTAGTAGGGTCTTTATGTTTTTTTTCTTTCATGGCTCCCTTATTCCTACGTTTGGTTAAACTACTGTTTTTGCTGTTCTTACCTGCCAGAAGGTCTTATCGTCTAGACACCTATGGGTAGTAGTGCGCTTTATAAATCACAATTTCATTTCATATCATTACAAGACAAGACAAATCAGTGATTCTGGTAGTCTTTAATAGTCTTACAAAGCTGGTCCATTTTGCATGTCCAAAGGGAGGCAGTTAACTCAGTTACTACTAACATTTCTCGACTGCATGGGCTATCTGCTAGAGGCACCCAGTTCACATCATGGTTTTGGCAAACTTGAGGCCAGTTTTACTAACATTTTGCACTGGGTTTGCGTCACAAAAGTGATGCAAACCAGCACAAAAATATTTTTTTTATTAATTTTGCACTGGAAAGAAGTCTGAAAGTAGTGCAAACCAGCACCACTCACTGCTTTGCTTTACTTATCATCAAGGGGGAGGTTCATGGGTGGTACATGGGCGTTTCCATGCAACCACCCATGGGTTTTGACTCAGAGCCCTATCTACTAACAATAGTATACAGGGTTTTGCATCAAAATTTTATGCCACATAAAACCAGGAGTTAAAAGTAGAAATGTTTTCCCTTCTCCTTTCTTTTCAAACTTTACATATGTGCTGCACTGTACAGCACACTTACAAATTAGGAAATTTGTTAAAAGTTGTCTAGGCTTAGTGTTCTGCACTAGAAAGGAACCCTTGCAGTACAAAACCTATTCTAGAGCCACATACACACCCTTGCACTATGGCGCAAAGGTATGTGTGTGGTGCTCAGCAGCAAAAGGGTAGGAGAGTGTAGATAATTTGCTCTCCTGCTCGTTCCCTGCCACACAACGCAGCACAGGGCAGCATTGTTGGCTTCTGCGCTGTGTTGGCTGACACTTTAATAAATCTGGCCCTTGGTGTTCTGCTTTTAAAATTTAATCTGCCCTATCTACTAGCTATCATCCACAATCTGTCAGAAAGATGAAGAAGTATCTTCAGTATTACATCACAGAAGCCTCTGAGTCATGCGTGATCTGCTCTGGTTAGCCAAGATTGCCTATAACAATGCATGTTACTAATCTACTGCAGTAGTACCACTTTATAGTACCTATGAGACTTCTATACTTTTGCCCATTTTACATCCATCAGACAGTAGTCAAACACCAGGTGTTAAAAGACAAATGGAGCATATTCATGATGTAATTACACAAGTTACTGGACATTTGAACAAGTCAAAATAATCGTACAAAAAGACTGTCGATAAGTTTAGGATGGACATTCCTCTATATAAAACCAGTGAACAGGCCTAGAATTCAATGATAAAAAAAGATTTTTCATCCATGGTTCATTGGTACTTATGACTCTTTGCAGCAAGTCAATCCTGCAGCGTACAGATTATGTTTACACAAGGCTTCAAAAAAACGCTATGTTTTTCAGACTTCACTATTGAAGCCAGTATTCATTACTTAGTGTAAACGGCCTCTCTTCTTTTTGGTCAATGGAGACTTGGAATTTGAGGCTTGTAAACTGCTCAATTCTCAATGGTGTGCTCCTCGTGTGTGGTATTTAGTGTCTTGGGAAGGATATGGTCCCAACGAATTCTCTTGGAAAGCACATCCGTTATCCTTGCTCCACACTGAGTAACTTTATTCCATTTTCAAAATCCATCCAAGCCAAGCCATAGTCTGTATTTTGGAGTGAGGAGTACTGGCAGAATGCCAAGGTTTCCAGTCCCTAGGGTCGTTTCTGTAGTTGCTTAGCAGGAGAATGTCAGGACCGAATGGAAAGAAAAGACCCTGTGGGTTCCAGCATTTATGATCAGCTAGCGGTCACTTGTGGTTATATTGCCACGGTGGTCCCTGTAAATACTAGCATGGTAAGTGGAACAAAGGGTACTTTAATGCGACATTTGGTTTCGCATAAACTGCATAAGGCAGCTTAACATGAAAAAATATTGAGGGATAGAGCTGTATGGGAATTTTGTGGTCCAAAACTGGGTTAGGGTTAACACCCCCTCGAAGACCGAACGCCATGGTCATCTTGGAAAGGTTTCTGCTGTAAAAGCAGACCCACCAAAGTCATAATGTCCACTATTCAGAGGAATCCAGAAAGAAACAGAAGAGTGGTAGTACCTCCTGAGTCCAAAAAGAAAATCTGAACACAAAGTGAGACCGGATCGATCTCAGGGTGCTGATGGGTCTCACCATCTTTTTATTTTAGAGGGTTTTGTTGGCTATTTGCTAGAGAGTCACAGTTTAGATTTTTTAATACCATGAAAGACCGTAAAGGCATTGAATCGTTTGTTAATAAAGCATGCTTATATTTTTGGGAGTGTTAAAGACTCGAGCACAAAAAAGATTGCCTAATTTGGGAAAGCTATTTTTGACTTGAAGAAGTGGAAAAAATAATGTTATATGACATCATGTTTCTTGTGAGCAGAGAACACAAGATAAAGAGCAATTATAAAGATCACAAGTTGCTGTGACTTTGATGTGCTAAAAAAGAGAAACGTTATTTATCTTCATAACATTATTGTAGCAGGCTGCTTGAGACCTTCTTTATACGACTCCAGTACTGTGACTGCCTTAAGTTACTATGTTTAGAGTTCTAACATCATTTACAAAACAGTACGAAATTGGTTTGATGAGAGTGTAACCACTGAGTTATATGGAAAGTTATCTGCTAATTGGTGTTTGAGGTAAAACAAAACAGTGGATTACAAGAGAGGTTCAAAGGGCCGGCACAAGGTGAATATAAGAGAATTTTCACAAAGGAAAGATTATGGACCATTGTACAGACAATCACTAATATCCATTAATCTCTTTACAGGTCTCCTTCCCCGTAGTTCATATCCCAAAGCCTTTCCCACACTTGGCCACACTAAACTACTTCCAAAGAAAATAACTGATGAAATAAAGAAATATTGAAAATGGGTAGGAAAAAATGGGCATTTGTGACAACATTGTCATCTGCAACTTTTTGTCACAAAGGCCGATTTACAAAAGCAATATACCATTACGTCCGCTAGACCCTTCTGGTTGTGGGGATATATAAGGATTGTAGTCTATCCAAGAACCCAAGGTACCTAGAGTCAACAACTTAGATGCACCGTGCAATGGTGTTGCATTAAGTACCTAGTATAGACCAATTCATATAGTGAAATAGGCAGAGTGAAAATGGGTATGTAGCAAACCTATGTATTTCTGAAATGGGCACAAGATATGGAGTTTGGGAGCAGTGGTTATTTGTACATCTCTGAATATGTGGGCACCGATACTAGCATAGGATTTAGAGGGTATTTTTCTAATAGTCATGTTTTTTATGCACTGGTTTACATTTAAAAGGCACAAATGTAGCAAAATCCAATTGGTAATAACAAATGTTCTACTATTCTTTCTTTCCACAGGTCTCCCAATAAAAATGGTACCTCACTTGTGTGGGTAGGCTACTGCCCGCGACAGGAAATGCTCCAAAACGCAACATGGATGCATCACATTTTTCCACCGAAAACTGAGCCTGTTTTTCCAATGTGGGTAGCTCTAGGTTTTGGACCCCAGCTCTGCCAGCACCTGGGGAAACCTAGCCAACGTTTGAAAACTAGACACCTAGGGGTACTCAGAGTCTGCTGACTTGTGTGGCTCTCACCACGGTTTTTTATCCAGAATCCCTTGCAAACCTCAAACTTTGACTAAAAACACATTTTCCTCACATTTCTGTGATGGAAAGTTCTGGAATCTGTGGGGAGCCACAAACTTCCATCCACCCAGCTTTCCCTCAAGCATACACATACAAATGGTACCTCACTTCTGCGGGTAGGCCTAGTGGCTGTGACAGGAACAGCCCTAAACACTACATGGACGCATCACATTTTTCCACTGAAAACAGATTCTTTTTTACAATGTGGGTAGCTCTAGATTTTGGACCCTAGGTCAGTCGGCTGCTAAGGAAACCTTGCCAACCTGTACATTTTTTTAAACTAGACTCCTAGGGGTACCCAGGGTGGACTGACTTGCGTGGCTCTCATCTCTTTTTTTACCCACAATCCCATGCAAACTTCAAACTTTGACTAAAAAACACATTGCTCTGTGGGATAGATCTAATTGCTTTATGGCGCTGATTGGCAGGAGCGGGTAGCGACAATACAGGACCCGCCTCCAGGAAGAAATGCAGGTTGCGATACAGAGTCTCAATGTCAAGCCCAGAAACGATGTCCACAGCGTCCCGCGCCGCAGCATGGATTAAATCGCTTTATAGAGCTGGTGCGGCAGGAGCAGAAAGCGACAATCCAGGCCCCACCTCCAGGAGGAAATGCAGACTGGGATACAGAGTCCCAATGTCAGACCCAGCAACGATGTCCACAGCATCCTGTGTCGCAGGATGGATTCAAGTGCTTTATATCACTGACGCGGCAGGAGAGGGAAGCGACAATCCAGAACCAGCCTCCTGATGGGATGCAGAGTCCCAATGTATACGATATTCAAAGCGTCCCCGCTTACTACTAACTTTAGTGGTCTTTGATGTAACTTCACAAAACTTTCCCCAAAAATGTTTATCCTTCTCAGCTCTTTTCTGGAAAGTTTCGAGGTGATCCGTCAAGCAGTGGCAGAGGAAAGGAGAGGGCATTTTCTCCTTTTAGCCTTTTTGGTCCCGTACGACCCGTACATGCCCCCCAGGTCCAAAAGATCTGATTGGCTACACGCAACTAGAAGAAAGATGTTGTGGTTGCCATTACAGGACACGCCTGTGTCTCGAACAAGTTAAAAAAAATAGATAGAATGCGGCATGGAGCAGACACGCTGACCCCATGGCGCACATAGGGTGGACCCAGAGGGACCACCATTCAGCTGTCAGCCATTTCCAGGACGATAAAAGAGACCAACACAGGGGAAGAGCACCAAATCAGACCTCCAGCTATACCTTGCCTCTGAGGATGGCTGCATTCATCTGCCCTTGCTGAGATAAAGCGATACAAAAGGGGGGGATGATGGACGGAACGTTTGAGCCAATCAAACACTCACCCCCAGTCAACTGATCTGGGTTTAATCCATCATCATTCTTTAGCTCACTCCACCACCCCAGTTCAGACATGGCCATATGCAAATCAGTCTGACCCTGTGCCTCATGGGAACAGTCCAGCCCGAACTGCCAAGCCATGTCTTCCCTGGACCGGAAACAAGCATCCTGGGACCGGTTTCTGGCATTTCAGCCGTCATCAGCCAGGCTTGCTTGAATCCAGTGGCAAAGTGAGCAAGGGACCCATGTCTGGGCATACCCCCGCCAACTTAGGGCGACCAAAGCGATACAAAGGGGATGATGGACGGAACGTTTGAGCCAATCAAACACTCACCCCCAGTCAACTGATCTGGGTTTAATCCATCATCATTCTTTAGCTCACTCCACCACCCCAGTTCAGACATGGCCATATGCAAATCAGTCTGACCCTGTGCCTCATGGGAACAGTCCAGCCCGAACTGCCAAGCCATGTCTTCCCTGGACCGGAAACAAGCATCCTAGGACCGGTTTCTGGCATTTCAGCCATCATCAGCCAGGCTTGCTTGAATCCAGTGGCAAAGTGAGCAAGGGACCCACGCCTGGGCATACCCCCGCCAACTTAGGGCGACCAAAGCGATACAAAAGGGGATGATGGACGGAACGCTTGAGCCAATCAAACACTCACACCCAGTCAACTGATCTGGGTTTAATCCATCATCATTCTTTAGCTCACTCCACCACCCCAGTTCAGACATGGCCATATGCAAATCAGTCTGACCCTGTGCCTCATGGGAACAGTCCAGCCCGAACTGCCAAGCCATGTCTTCCCTGGACCGGAAACAAGCATCCTAGGACCGGTTTCTGGCATTTCAGCCGTCATCAGCCAGGCTTGCTTGAATCCAGTGGCAAAGTGAGCAAGGGACCCACGTCTGGGCATACCCCCGCCAACTTAGGGCGACCAAAGCGATACAAAAGGGGATGATGGACGGAACGTTTGAGCCAATCAAACACTCACCCCCAGTCAATTGATCTGGGTTTAATCCATCATCATTCTTTAGCTCACTCCACCACCCCAGTTCAGACATGGCCATATGCAAATCAGTCTGACCCTGTGCCTCATGGGAACAGTCCAGCCCGAACTGCCAAGCCATGTCTTCCCTGGACCGGAAACAAGCATCCTAGGACCGGTTTCTGGCATTTCAGCCGTCATCAGCCAGGCTTGCTTGAATCCAGTGGCAAAGTGAGCAAGGGACCCACGTCTGGGCATACCCCCGCCAACTTAGGGCGACTAAAGCGATACAAAAGGGGATGATGGACGGAACGTTTGAGCCAATCAAACACTCACCCCCAGTCAACTGATCTGGGTTTAATCCATCATCATTCTTTAGCTCACTCCACCACCCCAGTTCAGACATGGCCATATGCAAATCAGTCTGACCCTGTGCCTCATGGGAACAGTCCAGCCCGAACTGCCAAGCCATGTCTTCCTGGACCGGAAACAGCATCCTAGGACCGGTTTCTGGCATTTCAGCCGTCATCAGCCAGGCTTGCTTGAATCCAGTGGCAAAGTGAGCAAGGGACCCATGTCTGGGCATACCCCGCCAACTTAGGGCGACCAAAGCGATACAAAGGGGATGATGGACGGAACGCTTGAGCCAATCAAACACTCACCCCCAGTCAACTGATCTGGGTTTAATCCATCATCATTCTTTAGCTCACTCCACCACCCCAGTTCAGACATGGCCATATGCAAATCAGTCTGATCCCTGTGCCTCATGGGAACAGTCCAGCCCGAACTGCCAAGCCATGTGTTCCCTGGACCGGAAACAAGCATCCTAGGACCGGCTTCTGGCATTTCAGCCGCATCAGCCAGGCTTGCTTGAATCCAGTGGCAAAGTGAGCAAGGGACCCACGCCTGGGCATACCCGCCAACTTAGGGCGACCAAGCGATACAAAAGGGGATGATGGACGGAACGTTTGAGCCAATCAAACACTCACCCCAGTCAACTGATCTGGGTTTAATCCATCATCATTCTTTAGCTCACTCCACCACCCCAGTTCAGACATGCCATATGCAAATCAGTCTGACCCGTGCCTCATGGGAACAGTCCAGCCCAAACTGCCAAGCCATGTCTTCCCTGGACCGGAAACAAGCATCCTAGGACCGGTTTCTGGCATTTCAGCCGTCATCAGCCAGGCTTGCTTGAATCCAGTGGCAAAGTGAGCAAGGGACACACGTCTGGGCATACCCCGCCAACTGAGGGCGACCAAAGCTGACACAAAGGGGATGATGGACGGAACGTTTGAGCCAATCAAACACTCACCCCAGTCAACTGATCTGGGTTTAATCCATCATCATTCTTTAGCTCACTCCACCACCCCAGTTAGACATGGCCATATGCAAATCAGTCTGACCCTGTGCCTCATGGGAACAGTCCAGCCCGAACTGCCAAGCCATGTCTTCCCTGGACCGGAAACAGCATCCTAGGACCGGTTTCTGGCATTTCAGCCGTCATCAGCCAGGCTTGCTTGAATCCAGTGGCAAAGTGAGCAAGGGACCCAAGTCTGGGCATACCCCCGCCAACTTAGGGCGACCAAAGCGATACAAAAGGGGATGATGGACGTCCATCATCCCCTTTTGTATCGCTTTGTTCACCCTAAGTTGGCGGGGGTATGCCCAGACGTGGGTCCCTTGCTCACTTTGCCACTGGATTCAGGCAAGCCTGGCTGATGACGGCTGGAATGCCAGAAACCGGTCCTAGGATGCTTGTTTCCGGTCCAGGGAAGACATGGCTTTGCAGTTCGGGCTGGACTGTTCCCATGAGGCACAGGGTCAGACTGATTTGCATATGGCCATGTCTGAACTGGGGTGGTGGAGTGAGCTAAAGAATGATGATGGATTAAACCCAGATCAGTTGACTGGGGGTGAGTGTTTGATTGGCTCAAACGCTCCGTCCATCATCCCCTTTTGTATCGCTTTGTTCGCCCTAAGTTGGCGGGGTATGCCCAGACGTGGGTCCCTTGCTCACTTTGCCACTGGATTCAGGCAAGCCTGGCTGATGACGGCTGGAATGCCAGAAACCGGTCCTAGGATGCTTGTTTCCGGTCCAGGGAAGACATGGCTTGGCAGTTCGGGCTGGACTGTTCCCATGAGGCACAGGGTCAGACTGATTTGCATATGGCCATGTCTGAACTGGGGTGGTGGAGTGAGCTAAAGAATGATGATGGATTAAACCCAGATCAGTTGACTGGGGGTGAGTGTTTGATTGGCTCAAACGTTCCGTCCATCATCCCCTTTTGTATCGCTTGTTTGCCCTAAGTTGGCGGGGGTATGCCCAGACGTGGGTCCCTTGCTCACTTTGCCACTGGATTCAGGCAAGCCTGGCTGATGACGGCTGGAATGCCAGAAACCGGTCCTAGGATGCTTGTTTCCGGTCCAGGGAAGACATGGCTTGGCAGTTCGGGCTGGACTGTTCCCATGAGGCACAGGGTCAGACTGATTTGCATATGGCCATGTCTGAACTGGGGTGGTGGAGTGAGCTAAAGAATGATGATGGATTAAACCCAGATCAGTTGACTGGGGGTGAGTGTTTGATTGGCTCAAACGTTCCGTCCATCATCCCCTTTGTATCGCTTTGTTCGCCCCTAAGTTGGCGGGGTATGCCCAGACGTGGGTCCCTTGCAAACTTTGCCACTGGATTCAGGCAAGCCTGGCTGATGACGGCTGGAATGCCAGAAACCGGTCCTAGGATGCTTGTTTCCGGTCCAGGGAAGACATGGCTTGGCAGTTCGGGCTGGACTGTTCCCATGAGGCACAGGGTCAGACTGATTTGCATATGGCCATGTCTGAACTGGGGTGGTGGAGTGAGCTAAAGAATGATGATGGATTAAACCCAGATCAGTTGACTGGGGGTGAGTGTTTGATTGGCTCAAACGTTCCGTCCATCATCCCCTTTTGTATCGCCTTGCTGAGATAAAGGTTCCTCCTTTTTTGAAGCACCAAATAATGAAACTATCTCCACTCAAGAACATAGGATGAGTCAGGTTAAAAGAGTTTTGCAGATCACATCCGACCAGCCACCTTGTTGGCCACACCTCCCATAATAGTGTTCTTTAAATTAGATACCTAGATTTAGCCACAAGTGTTTTTTTTCGGTGGAAGTATGTTAAACCAATGAAAAGGGTTTCATTTTAGGATTTTAAGAGATCATCCTTAAATGGAATATCTGACAAACTATGGGAAACATCTTGGAGGAGAACAAGTGTACATTGGGGACAGAGAATACATTCTATATACGCCCTCTCA
Source organism: Calotriton arnoldi (assembly GCA_963921515.1). Classification (NCBI taxonomy): domain Eukaryota; kingdom Metazoa; phylum Chordata; class Amphibia; order Caudata; family Salamandridae; genus Calotriton; species Calotriton arnoldi. The sequence continues at coordinate 73,451 of CAWUFW010019205.1, forward strand.
TTTGCACTGTAACTAAGAGAATGACTCCCTTCACTTAATAATTACTTTAAGTCTCTTTATTAATTATTAAAATATAGCTACTGTAAACAACAAAGCCACACGCAAATTGCTGATGTTACTGCTCTTAAACCCAAGCAGACCCTGGTATATGATGGAATCCTCAGAATTTGTGAAGTGGTACCAAACTCTGAAAGTATTGTGTGGTCACACTTTTACCAGAATTACATTGCATAAATAAGTCTTAACAGCACCTGACGTCAGAGCCCACACAACAATACAATCTCCTCACAAAGGATCATGCTTCCACAGCTGATTTTCCAGATCAAAATCAGATTTCCAAACTTTCTCTAAGTATACTGGCCCTCCCACAATAACCTGCATGTATTTTATAAATGTTATAAAGATTAATGAACCTGTGGGCCATGATTAATATATAGAATTATAGATGGGTAGCAGTGAATTACGGAGATGTTTGTCACCGAGGAGTTCTGAGTGAGAGAAATAGACAAGAGCGAAGCTCGAGTTGTGTATGGTGTCACTCATAACCCTGAGGTGAAAAGCAACCCCGTAACTTACTTTTTACTCATCTATAATGTTATATTATGTATGGCGCCCAAAATCATCTGTCCCTGCCTTCAACTACTGTGCAGGAGCGTAGGGTAATGGGAGAGCTATACATAACATCCACGCTCCTCCTTGACGCAAATGTGAAAAATATCTTACCTGCTACCCTTAACGAAAATCTACTACCTGCCCTGCCTTCTTCCCCCTCCCGCAGCTGTGCTTTTTGCTTTTAGTCAAAAAAGACAAGCAGAGCTGCGCTCACCGGCTCTCAGAGAACCCTGTCACCTGGCCTGGTAGGCCTTTATGACCTCACAACAGTTGAAACCAGTTTTGATATCAACTGTTGTGATGTCATAGCAAGGAGTTATGACTTTCAGAAACTGAAATAAATGATAGAGGCTCTCTATGAGAGCCATACATAACAAAGATATTATAAACTATTTTTTACCGCGCCTAGAACCATCTCCGTTTGGGCCTATTTTCTAAGCTTCTGATTTCTAGGAGCATGCACAACTGCATAGAACCAAGAGGTCCTTGTTTCAAGTACATCTTCACACTGACAATATTTTTGTTCTTACCCCGGCAAGTCTTCGAAGAAAGAGCTGCCTTCAACCCTACACATCACCATACCTAGTAGCACAACATAATGACTGAGGGATTGCTAAGGATTTGGCGAAGGGGCGGATCTGCAAAATTCTGACCCTCAGCAAAAACTGTTATTATTTGAGCTGTGATTGGGGTGATTAGGAAACCCAGGTTTTTTATCGAAGAATCCCTTCTAGCAGGAAGTCCTGCCAAAGATCCATTGAGTTTCTATTTTACTGCCCCATGGATTGGCCATTGATAAGTGTTACGATTCCAGTCTTGGATCTGGACAGTTATAGTCGGAGAACCTCATCTTTTCCTTGTACGCGCAGCATAACTAGTGATAATGCTTCTCCTGGGCACTGCATCATTCTCCCACCCTGGGTGGTATTCCACATCTTTGTCTCCTGAACCCCTGCCACCCTGGAGGAAGAACACAATGGACCCAGCTCCTACGCCTGGTCTACTGGTTTCAGCTCACCCGGATGGCAGGCACCCCTCTCTCTCTCCATGCCTCCTTGTTTATTGTGCTTATCCCTGCCCACCTGGTGATTAGCCTTGGCAGCCTCATATTGGCCCTTTTGTTTTGATAATTCATTTTGCGGTGGTGATATAACGAGCATGGTATTGAGCTAATCCCGCTCTGCCCTGGCCTGGAGCCCACAACAACTCATAAAAGCAGGCACTAATTGCACAAACGAAGAGCCAAGGGCTGTGGGAAGATATGTGATCCTGCATGTAAGTGTTCCGAAAAAAAGACACATTATTTTATCAGGTACACAGAAAAAGAAAGAAAAAAAGAGGTTTTCTGGGGACATGAAAGGTGTTAATCAACTGTGCTCTGGGAGCGGTTTTCAGTCTGTACTGTCTGCTTTTAATGTTGAGGTGGTAAGTGAGGCTTCAGTGATGGTGTGTTTGGAGTGTGATTGACTGAAGGCTTGTATGTCAGAATAACGGCCCCATATATTGTTCTAGAAAAATATATTAGCTAGAATATCGACCATAAAATATCATGAAGGTAAGTATATATGGGTTTACTATTCTTAACTCCACATCTACACTCCTTGAAAAGATAGATTGAGAGACACATAGGTAGATGATCAAATGGACAGACAGACAGACAGATAGATAGATAGATAGATAGATAGATAGATAGATTTACTCATACATACATATACATACTTACCTTCAAAACATTTTTGTAGCACGATCTTTTGGAATCAATATTCTGGTAGTACACCATCTGAATAAGCTCTTATAACTGAGCACTATCGATTGAACTACCTCTTTGGGATTCCTAGCAGATTCATCGACTTTGCTACTGTGGGTTGGCAGGATTTGAAAATTAAAGTATGGAGCATTGAAGGATGCAAGGGCTTTTTGTGGTTTCAGGATACTCAGTTACTATGCCATGACTGTTATGTCCATCCTTTTTCTGATATGCCCCAAGACAAACCTTTCCCAAGGACCACCATAATAAAATAGGCCTTCTTTCTGAGTTCACACAACAAAAATGACCCACCCTTTACATTTCTGTCGCCTAATTTAAAAAATCAAAGTTCTTGTTACTGCCTCTACTAAAACCCTGGTGGCCGGTCAAAGGCATTAGCCTGTGGGACATCTCACTCCCTATAAGACATTTCACTGTCACGTGGCATGTGCTTTTAGCGTAACTTGAAATACGACCTTTTTTTGGGCGTTGGAATACCGTTGACTCGCATCAAATATTATAGTGATGTTTCTGCTAACAATGAATCACGGGGCAATATTTGTTTCCAAATGATCGCTGCTGTGACATCTTGTTGCCCACTGAGGAGCAGCGGTGGGATGAAGGGAGATCACACCCCACTTCCTCTCCCTTCCTCCGCCTCTGTCAGGTCTCCACACAACTGAGTGGGAGTGACGCAAAGGCCTGCTGACACCTGCTGTCTTTTTCAACTGTTCCCAGGTCTCCTTAGACCCAGCTTGAGCAGGGGATTTGCTAATGCTGTGCAGTTGGCCACTATGGCTCCTCTTTATCTGGTTGAACAGAGCTGTGGGAACCAGAGGACCTTTGCTGTCCTCTGCAGCGGGGGCTCTGAATCTCAGCAGATACCCCTGATCTCGACTAAAGAAAGAGAGAGAGAAAAAGTACACAACAAGCCAGTAGAAGCCTTTAACGCAAGCAATGCAATGCAAGCAAAGAAACTGGGCCCCCCACAGGGCTCTAAGTGGGCCGTGTCCTGCCGGTACACAGCACCAGCAGTTCTAAAAAGCAGGTGCTAAAACAGGTCCCTATCGGGCTCTCCATTTTTGCCCTCACCATCAGGGTGAAAAAAAATCTTAACTCTGCAGCAGTACCACCCTTCACTGCCTTTGATGCAACTTCGAAGAGACTAGTTTTAGTTCTTTCAGCGTCCCATCATTTCAAAACTGAAGTATTTTCAATATTATATACAACAAAGCCATAGTTGTTGCTTATTAATCTTATGCAACTAACAACCATTGATAAAGCCAATAGTCCTGGCTTATTGTAGGTATAATGGGGCACATGCATCAAGCTTTTTACCGGTCGCAAACGGGCCGATTCTGCGAATCGGTCCGTTTGGGACTGGTAAAAAGACATTTCCGATGCATCAACCCAAAATGCATTCGCAAAATAGGTAATCGCAATTTTTGCGATTACCTATTTTGCAAATGCATTTAGGGAATCACAATTTGCGATTCCCTAAATGCAATGCAAGAAGCATTTTCAAAATACGACTTTGCATTAAGGAATCGCAAATTACCATCAACTTCAAGTTGATGGTAATTTGCAAATCCTTAGAAAAATGCACAAAATTGCATTTCCTAAGTGCCATGTGGCGCATACACATGTCCTTAGGGCATGTGTGTGTGGCACATGTGCACACTTACCTGTTTTGGGGGTGCATCAGGGGAGCCTTCGGCCCCCTAGCACCCTTGCAGTTGCAGTCGCAATTTGCGATTACCTATTTGGTAATCGCAAATAGCGAATGGTTTCCCATTCATTCCTATGGGCCTTTAGGCCCATAGGAATTAATGGGAAAGCATTCCCTAATAGCGAATCGCAATTTGCGATTCGCTATTAGGGAATGTGTAGGAATCGCTATTATTTTTGCGAAACCTACATGCATAAGGAATTGCGACTCCTAAATAGCGATTCCTTAAAAATCACTATTAAGGAATCGCACTTCCTTATCTTGATGCATGTGCCCCAAAGTTACTTGTTGTATTATATATCTGGATGCAACAACAGAAACAGTAAAATACCAGTCGGGCGGCACACTATGCTAAGCACAGATTTTTAGTTTCCGTGTTTTTAAACCACGCCCTTAATTTCTTCGGCCACTCCGCTTTGTGAGAACGCCACCCCAAAGTTTTTTCATCCCACTTAAAGCTCTGGGTCCCTCCATCCCTCAGTTTAATAGTTAGAAAAAGCCACTAACCGGGGTGAAGTGGGCCTTATACCAAAGGACCCAGGTAGATCAGCACTTGGAAGCAGCAGGAATGGGGAGGGAATGCATGTGGGAGATTGTAGGTGGTGGTAGGGCTCGATGGATTATTTAACTATACGGGAAGGAGGAAGGGGGAGATAACACTTTCCCGAGCATACAAGTCTGGCGATCATAAACTTGGGAAACGTGTCATGTACCCGTGCCTGTTCATTTTAGTTACTGCTGATTTGTGATCCTCGTTAGATCAAATAGACTCTGGCTACTTTTAAACTCTCAGTCCTCTTCTCTTACTGTAATCTTGTGCTTTTCTGGGTAATATTCAATTTTGATCTCTGTTTTATTACTCAAAGCTTTTTTAATGAGGCTTGAATGACTTGCTCGTAAAAATCGTGCGACGTATCCAGGTCCAATTAGACACAGGCAATTATTTTCTCCAGTGCTGAACAAGACATTTATTTTTTGCAGAACTGCGGTGCAAACCAGTTGTACCTCAGGTACATAAAAATAAATTACCTTTGTTGAGCGGCAAAGCCTTTCAGATGAAAGGATACTTTCTGGTTGCCTCACACCTTTTGGCTGCTTGCCAGTGACTAAACGGTCACACCCGCCATTACCACTAATCCATCTAAATCTTTACATTACCATGCACCTCTGGGAATAATACTTTAGAATTGAGTTCATTGTGAGACCGTCATAATCTAATTGCTGTCACATCCAAAGAGAAATGAGCCTGTCACTCTTTGTGGGCGTGTTTACATGTGTCTTCTTAGCTGCTGGTCATTTTACTGGTATATTTGGGGATTAGGTAAATATAAGAATATGCTTGGGATAATTAAACGGGTTTGCTTTACTGTGCCTGTGCGACCCAAGTACGAGAAGGGATTTTCTCATCTATGCTCATGGACAGCATCAATAAAATATGACATTTACACACTGTTTTGTATTCTGTGATGCAACCAAACCTAAACTTTATAACAATTGCCTGGACCTCTGTCTAAAAGTGAAATAATAATGTCATCCTACAACACAGATTACTAGTCTAGTTGAAAGCACACACCTTGCTAGCCTATCCCATTCTGCATTCTTTGCTTCCCTTTGGTAGAGCAGAGACATTGTTTTCTTGGTTTTTGAATTGCTTTGTAGCAGACTTGGCATTTTCCCAGAGGTAAATATGCAACGAAGATAAACTTGTACAGGCTCGAGATTTTGCCTCAAAACTGGTAATGGAATAAAGACACTAGGGGGGATATTCTCAAGAACGTGCGATAATCATCGCCAAAAAAGGCTAACGCACGTTTTCATATCGCCGTCTATCGCTGGAAAATAACTCCGTGTTAACATCGTATTCTCAACACGGCGGTAACATGCGATAGTCTCCCGATAACGCGTCAAATGGCCGCGATAACATCACCAGGACGGCGATAAAAATCCAAACCCGAACGCGGAAAAAGTCGCGATGGTCCCAACCGCGATACCAAACCAGCGATAAGCTGCGCCAGCCTGCAAGTCCCACAAGTCAGGCGGCCAAAATCACTATAAAAGCGGCAACCAAAAACACAAACAAGACCCAAATAACAGCGAAGCACCATGGAGGTAGCCGGAGCAAGAACAGAGGACAACCAGAACCCCACAAGCCCCACGGATGACCAGCCTGGGACCATCTTTTGGGGAGACGGTGGCAGGAGTCGGGAACCGGACAGTGCACAACATGACCTGAGCCAACAGCAACAGGGTGCGTAACGACCAGGGACTGGGAGGAGATGGGCACAATGGCACACATGCACAAGTAAGTATAGCACATCTGCGGACAAACCATGCCCAAGAGTCACAACTCTGACCAAGGGCCCAATTTACCCAGGTCTGCATTAGCTCAGCACTGCATAAGCACAGAAGTGAAAGGCACACCGCCTGAAAGGGATAAGGGCCAGCAAAATCAGACCCGAAGGGGCAAATCACCCACAATGCAGCACACACACAAGATGTTATGTTACGTTATGTTATAAGGGTATTTTTTGAGCGCGCGGCTACTCCAGGGAGTGTCCCGGCGCTATCTTGACCCCTGGACAGAGCATATGAAAGACCTAGCAGCCAAAAAATGGCTAGTCTACTGTTGGAAGAGCCAGGTTTTTAAGCTTCGCCTAAAACTGAGGAGGTCACGTTCTTGTCTAAGGAAGAGTGGGAGGCTGTTCCATAATTTCACGGCTGCTACCTGAAAGGAGCGTCCTCCTTTGCGAGAACGACAAAACTTTGGCACAATTGTCAGTTGCTGGGTTGATGACCGCAGGGTTCTGAACAGTTTATAAGGCTGGATTTTTTTTCCTGACGTACGGGGCCCCAATGTTATTTAGGGCCTTAAAAGTCAGCATCAGGGCTTTAAAACTGACCCTTTTTTTCACGGGAAGCCAGTGCAGGGATCTAAGATGGGAAGACATGTGTGACCTGGGTCCGACCATAAGCACGGCCCTTGCTGCAGCATTTTGAACTACCTGGAGGCGGTTCAATAAGTAGTCCGGAAGGCCCAGATACAACACATTTACGTAGTCCAGTCTTGACGTGATGAGTGCTTGGACCACAGTTTTTCTATGAGAGATAGGAAGCAGGGGGAGGAAATTCCTCATTATTTTTAGTAACCCAAAACAGGTGCCAGCTACCAATTGGACCTGGGACTTCATGGTCATGTCAGTGTCAAATTTCACTCCTAAATGTTTTGCGATGCAGAGCACCCCAACATTGACAACAATGTGGTACAAACTGCAACACTTTCACAACAGAACAGAGGACACAACTGCTGCCGCCTGTGTTTAGAAAATGGCCATTCGCAATTGGCATAGCAGGAAACTGTGAGATGACAATGTACAAGTACAACCTCATATCCCTGATGGTGTAGAAATGCCAAGTGTCCCGCTTCAAATAGGCGTCTCCTCATACACAGTCACAATGTACATTGCCATGCAGTCTGACAGTAAATTTGCACAATGCGTGAACATACATGTGAACACAATGTCAATCTGCATTTCCCTTCACATTGCAGAGGGAGAATCAACACCTCCTGCAGAGCAGACCCAACAACACAGCACTGATGATGAAGAGGACCTCCCCAACATCTACACCGACGCACTTCAACAGCTCAGGGACAGCTCCGGCACACCACCTCCAGGAGCAGGGCAGCCCAGCTGCATCCATGAGACCCCACCCCCTGCACAGGCCACACAGCAGGAAGCACCCACCACCATGGCTGTCTCCAAGGACCCCCACGACCAACATATGGCCTCCCAACGCCGTGTGTTAGGGTGCCAGGAGGAGATGTTTGAGCAGCTGCGGGTGGGGTTCGACGTCATGGCAGCCAAACTGGATGCCATACGTGGGTGTCTAAGTCCCATCAGGGACCACTCACAGTCCCTAAAGGACACCCACTGTCCGCTCCTTGCTCTACAACAAGCCATGGCTGACATCGCTGGAGTCATGACTCTGAGACAAGAACAACTGTCCAGTCAGAGTGGCCCCAGCGATGTCATCCGTGAGTTGGGACACATAAGGAGAATGATGGAGAGCTTGGAGCAGATGCAGGCAGAAAGAATGTGTGCCACGGCTGCACACCAGCTAGATGTAGCTGTGATCTTCCATGCCCTGCAGATCCTCGTCATGGCATTGCCACCACAAGGCCTGGCGTGGATGGATGCTGGTGCCACTACTACATCCACATCTCCTCCCCCTGAAGTGTCAGTGCCACACAGTGCGGCAGATTTCCCACCTCCGTCCCCTGATGTGTCACTGCCACACAGTGGTGCAGACAGAACACCACCACCCGCATGTGAGGCACCTGACACATCAGAGGACGAAGATGATGATGAATCTGGCTTTGTGGCTAGAATCAAGTGTTAGCATTCATCTCCGCCATATGGCTGTGTTCAGCTTGGTTCTGCCCTCTGCATCATGCCCTTGAATAACACCTCCCACTGTCCCCCCCATACACAGAGCGACACTCACCTTGGACCTCGACATGGACTGCCATATTTGGTGTGGTTACCAATGACACAGCAATCACACTGCGGACTGTAGTCTTCCACTCCCTATGAACTTGTCAATCCCGACAGGACTCTGGCTGGCCCTCCATGGGGCAACAATGTAAAGTGGGGTTTGCATGGCCCTGTACTGGCCCAGCTTCAACACTCCACTGAATGTGAATAAAACATCCCAATTCACACTGATGTGTCATGGCCATGACCATTTAAGAATGAAAGTATGGATGAATGTAGGGACAGTGGTTCCACAAAAGAGGCACTCCCTGGGTAATGCTATCAATGCGCATGTATGGCCGTGACCCAGATAGGCATTGAGACACACATTGTCATTCAAATCAACACTCATCACGTTGAATACAAGTGAAGCTGCGTAGACTTTATTAGCATATGCGTGTCAGTACGGGCAAGATAAGTGCCACAACATGCAGACCAATGCAGCAGTATGTCAGAATGAGGAACCTTGCCAAGCGCCGCTGTCCACTCCGGGGGAGTGCCTCACCTTTCACAGGTGTGTGTTAACATGCGCTGTTGTCCGCTCATGTTTTCGGAGTCCAGGCAACTGCAGCCATGTCCACTGTTGTCGTGGGATATGTGACCAGATCTCCAAGATGCAACAATGTGTCGGGACATGTGCAATGTGTTCCAATCAGTTGTGGCTGCAGGTACGTAGTTACTCGTCCATGAAAGCGATTGCAGCTTCGTAGGCTAACATTTCCAACATGAGGTCGGTGTCGACTTCATCAAACAGGACGGCAAGGCGATCCATTAGCAGGTCCGGACAGATGTGCTGCGTCCACCCCCTTTCACCAATTAGAACTACAGCCCAATATGGGAGCGGTTCAATGTGGTCACTGCACACGAGGATTTGTGCAATATCCCAGGTCCAGCTGCCAGCATGTATGCCAAGTATCAAGGCATCCCATAAGCGGTTATCACGGTGACACTCCTGGTCGTGGGACAACAGGGGGCACACACACATGCCAAAATCCAGTTCAGCTACCATCCTGTTGGATAGGCAGACATCCATGGACCACTCGAACATGCACGATCGACAATGCAACACAGGCTGAACGCAGGTGACATTGGCAAGGCGGAAGCTTAGCCGGTTACTGATCCGCAGCAGTGCCAATGGCAGTGCCCCCAGTGAATGCAGCATTCGTGCACGGTACAGTTCCACGTGACAGGGGTTGTGCATGTGTCCGGGATGTTCGGCCATTGCGTTAGTGGCCCTTGTGGAAGCGGCACTGTTCCGACCTGCGCCAGTTCTGTGGATGAAATGCCACATCTCGTATCAATGAGTTGTTATAGTGTGCACCGGTTGTACGCCTGGGATGTTGTGGGAGTAAGCGTGAAGGCCATTCCATGCAAGATAACTTCGAGGAAGGACTTCTGTGTGTGGGGTGTGTATACGTTGGTCTTTCGTCTGGCTGTGCGTAGTGTGGGAGTCATCGTCAGCTGCTATAGTATCTGTCAGGGGGTGCAGAGCACATGCAATTCCGAGGTCGGAGGTGCAGATGTGCTTCCGCCTGATAGTTCAGACAAAGGAGCTTTCATCCCTAGTGTAAGTTTGTTATCTGCTTGCATTCATGGGATGTGAAGTGGCTTGTTGGGGGTGGGGTGGGATGAGTGCGACTTTGTGATTCATTATTGACATGACTTGCATGTGGCATATGAGCAGCATCACTGTGTGTTACGTTGCCTCACAGCTGCTCCTCCCTCCCCCATACCCGTTTACTTATGTGGGCTGCGCGATTGCATCACTTGCACTCCTATGGCACAGTATTGTCATGCCTGTCTGCGCATGTCCACAAGCCTGACAATGACACTGGATGTTGGCCGTTGAAGGTGGTGGGCCACGTGAGTGTAGGCCTATGTAAAGGATAGGGCGGACACAGATGTAGAGTACATGCCTGGCTGAACTGGCGCTGCTAATGTGGCTGGGCATTTTGCTCATGCTGCGGCAATACAGTTACACACAACACTTGGCATGTATGATCCTGGACCCCGAGCGGTCTTGTGCTCCTTCATTACTCCGTTCGTGCGAGCCCGCCCTCCGGGTGCATGCTACATTGCAACATTGTCGCTTACAGGGGGGGACGACTTAGCTACATGTCCAAGCTATTACCCACTGCCTGAGGTGACATGGTTGCGTCCGCTGTCCACAGCACAATGTAATGTGGTAGGGCCCGGGGCCATCATTCATGCATAATGACCACACGGACACACTTGGATAGATAGTGGAACTGGCTACGGGCACGTGCGCCCGGCCCCTTTTTATTACCAGGATCACATATCCAGTGACGCCTGTGCTGGATGGGTGTGGGATGAGTGTGAGCAAGCCCTCAGTGAGTGGTTGGTGCTGGCAACAACTTGAACAGTGATCACTATTAAAGTGGAAACAGAAAACACCAACATAACACTAACAACTGTGAAGCACCATGGAGGTAGCCGGAGCAAGTACAGAGGTCACCCAATATTCAATCAGAAGGGGCCATGACTTGTGGTGCACTGAGATAGTGGCACGAGAGCTGGGCATGCTCATGTGAAGAAATTGTCAATGATTGTGTCCCTTTGGGATATTCCTCCCGCAGCTGCAGAGGGGTGTGTTACACCTGCCTCATCTTCATCATCATCGTCCCAGGTCTTCCACACTGCCTGAGGTGACATTGTTGCGTCTGCAGTCCACAGCACGTGACTCAATCTTAAAGGGTCCATGAGCTGTGGTGCACAGTTAGTGGCACCTGTGGCACTCAGGGGGTGCGCAGCCAGCGAGGATGCGTGGTCCGGGCGGGCCGCACTGGGAGCAATGTCTTTTGCCTATTGAATTCTGCCTCAATATGGCCACGTGGCGTTGACTTGTGGTGCACAGAGTTAGTGGCACCTGTGGCGCTCAGGGGGTGCACAGCCAGCGATGATGCGTGGTCCGGGTGGGCCGCACTGGGGTCAATGTCTGTTGCCTACTGGACTGCGTCACCTGCAATCGCGACTCGATCTGAATTGTGAGCCCTGCTGACCGCAGTGTAGGCCGGAGGCAGAGGTCAGCAAGGGCCCGCAGCCACGTGGCGTTGACTTGTGGTGCACAGAGTTAGTGGCACCTGTGGCGCTCAGGGGGTGCGCAGCCAGCGATGACGCGTGGTTCGGGTGGGCCGCACTGGGGTCAATGTCTGTTGCCTACTGGACTGCGTCATCTGCGATCGCGACTCGATCTGAATTGTGAGCCCTGCTGACCGCAGTGTAGGCCAGAGGCAGTATCCAGCACACACATAACTCTGTGGTGCTGCGCGGCTGAGTTCACTGGGGCCCTGTGTCACGGAAGCCAGCGTTCGGCTGAGGAGGCTGGCGGTCACGGCGGCAGACTCGTGGCAGGGTGAGGGGCGCCGACCTGGCAGACGCGTTGGCCATCCCGGAAGTGAACCACGCCCAGAGCCCCGGCCTATTTATTCACACTCCTACGCTGGGCTGGCGTACGTCGGACAAGCCCACTACGCTTACGCTTACAGGGGGGACGTCACAGCTACATGACCGAGGTCTTCCCCACTGCCTGAGGTAATATGGTTGCGTCCACTGTCCACGACACTGCAAACACCTGCAGCATATGTCCATATGGATAGGTCTGTGCTCTGCATACTGAGGTCTGTCCAGCACATCACCGCCACACTTGGCATTGTGTGCATTCTTATTCATGGGTGACTTGCCTCCTTCACACATACTTGGTTCCCACCTCTTCCCACATTCTGCTATTGTGCGGCTGAGGGGCCATGCCATTTTCGTAACGTCCGCTGTCCTGTTCTGCTCTGCCTCGGTGGTAGTAGGTGGGGGGGTGGTCAGGGGGGGGCTGGGGGTGGTGGCGGTGGGTGTTGTGGCCCTCTTGGGTCTCCGAGCTGCATTATCAGTGTCTCCCTGGCATCTGTTGGTCTTCAGATGTGGCTCTGGGCTGGGCTCCCTTTCTACTGCAGTTTGTCGTCCTGCTTAACACCAGTAAAAGACAGGTGTTAAATCCCTGCTGCTAACGCACCTTATCGCCTGTTTTTGGTTCGCATCGCAGATCTGGCAGGAAGTTGAGAATATCGCGAAGTGGCGTTTTCGTGTGTTTTTGCACGGGAACGCCTACTCTGCATATCATTAGCGTTAGTTGTCGCTCTCACCCGTGGCGATGTTTTTTGCGGCAGCTATCGCTGGTAAACTGGCGATGTGGGCAGTTTGCACCAGCTTGGGAATGGTGCGATAATTCTTTCGCCACTTTTGCTGCACTAAAGTGCCGATAACTCGGTGATAAGTCCTTGAGAATATGCCCCTAAGGGTCAAATTACGAGTCTGGCGGTCCAAGGACCGCCAGACTAGTGGAGGTGCCACCGCCGCACTGGCAGTTCGACCGCCCCATTATGACTTTGGTGTGATGGAACTGCCATGAGACTGGCGCCACTGCCATCAGGAAACCGTATTCCTTGGAAGTGACGCGGCTGTCCAGAGTCCGCAATATGCTTGGCAGGACCGTTGTGGTTAAGCTAAGCATATTACGAGTTTCCTCTACGCCATAGTTTTCATGGCGGTTCCACTGCCATGAAAACCGTGGCAGAGAGGAAACAAAGGGGACCCTACAGGCCCCCCTGGTGTCTCACGCCCTGTGGATGCACACAGGGGTGTACATCATGTGTCCACCTGTGTGCATGCACACCAGTTCCTGCATGGCATGGACATTACAGTTCATGCCGTGCAGGAACTTTGGGGTCTATTAGGATGTTGTGCGGATCGCCACCGCCCGGTCAGCGGTGGCGGCGATCCACACGCCATCACAACACAATTTACCCCCCGCCATATTACTATGGCTGGGGTACCGTGGCGGACAGAAAGTCCGTCTGCCGCTTTTCCGCCAGTAGGCAATCGTCCCGATTGCCTACGGGGCGGAAAAGGCCCATAATATGGTGGCGGTGCCTTGCAGGCACCGCCATCCATATTAGCATGTGGCATTTTCACCATGGAAAGGCATGCGGTTTTCGCATCGGGGCCCGTTGCGTGGCCCCCAGGGGGTGGGGGCTGCACTTGGGGGTACCCATGGCACTCTCAACATTGGCATGGACAAGGTGGCAGGCACCGCTCGGTGCCTGTCACGTTGTGCATGCCAATGCATAACATGCATATATTGCATTGTGGCGGGTGCTGCTTACAGCACCGCCGGCCGCAATGCAATATATGCGGGATGCCACCGCCACCGTGGCATCCTAATTGCCATTGCGGGACCGTCGCACCTCTTGCGGGCGGTCCCGTTTCCTGTTGCGGTGGCGGGCGGACACAGTCTGCCCGCCATCGTAATAGCCCCTTTTGTGTGGCGTTCTCATTGTGGTGCCTTTTTTGATGATTTAAAATTAATACCTAATCGATAAACCCTCAGTGACGTCCCCTCTGTATAGTGGCAGGCCTAACACTTTTCTGAATGCCTCTATGCTGAGTAATGTTGTCAGGTAAAGGTCAAGTGAATTCCCGGGGGCTAGTTCCCTGTATTCAAACAGGTTTTACTGCCACATTTCTTCCTCCTCTATTTTGGTATGCTTTTCAGAGAAAACAGCCAAAATATAGCTACATTTTGTTTTTTGAAGAAAAAATGGAAAAAAGTGCTGCGCGTGAAATTGTATTTTTGTTTCTAAAAATGGCATCAAAGAGAAATTTACTGTGCTAAGATCACTATCTTCCAAGCTTTCAGGAACAAGCAGGGTTGTTTCAAAAAATATATTTTAATCCATTCTTTCATTTTTCAAAGAAGTAGTCAGTTTTTCCTAAATTTTTCCTAATTTCTTGGGTTTTTGTGGATTTAACCTACTTCCATTTTGGGGTAGCACTGGGTGATCCTGGAAAGTTATACATTTCTGAAAAGAAGACTACAATCTGAATTTAGTAAGGAGTGTTTTGTGTAGATCCGTCAAAGTATACACAAAGAAACAAACAATTTGTTGAAATAAAGAAGAAATGCAAATAAGTAGGGTAGAACATCAATTTATTAAAACAAATTCATCTGTAACTTTGTGCTACAATGGCCCATTTACAAAAGCAATATATGTTACGACTGATAGTCCCTTCTAGTCAAGGGTATTTATAGTGTTTGTAGGGTCTTCAAAAACACACAATGCCCAGAGCAAAAAACAGCTGCCATTTTCAATGATTTTTCATTGTGCACCGAATCTTCAGTTTTAGATCTGGCATCTTTAGGGTGGTCTTTTTGACTGTTACCTCCTGGTTTGCTGATTCTCTTTTTGTTGGCCTTAGGACTCTGAGAACTTTACCACTGCTAACCAGTGCTAAAGTGCACATGCTTCTTCCCTAAACATGTTTGTTATTGGTGTATACCTTATTGGTATATTTAATTTACTTGTAAGTCCCTTGTAAAGTGGTACCCCTTGTACCCAGGGCCTGTAAGTTAAATGCTACTACTGGGCTGTAGCACTGATTGTGCCACCCACTGGAGCAGCCTTGCAAACCTGTCTCAGGCCTGCCACTCCAGTGCCTGTGTGAGCAGTTTACTGCCACTTCCACTTGGCATTTAAAATTACTTGCCAAAGCCTTACACTCCCCTTTTATTACACATAAGTCACCCCAAGGTAATAACTAAGTATCACTAAGGGCGGGGTGCTTTGTAAGTTAAAAGTAGGACATGTACTTTTATTCTTTATGTGTCCTGATAGTGACAGACAGCTTACTTCGTTTATCATTACTGTATGCCCCACCCATCTCATAGGTTAGCATTGGGAATTCCCTTTATCCTTATAAGTGGTAATTCCTGATCAGAGAGGAGTAGCTTTTTTCATATTTCATATGTTTGGAATTGTACTGATAAATCCTATCCTACTTACTGATGAGGTTGGATTTACCTTTACTATTTTAGAAATGGCACTTTTAGGCAGTGGGCATTTCTCTGCACTTACTGCTCTGTGTGTCTGACAGCCTGTCTGAAATACACATCTGTGCAGGGTGACAGCTACATTTGTGCATTCCCTCTAGAAAGCCACAACACAGGATACTCAACTACATCCACCTTCTGATGGGTCTTCCTGGGTAGGGGGGAATGAGAGGGACTGGCACCTACACTTCAATTGGCGTTGTACTGCCAACACACAAAGGGCCGATAACCCCCCACTAGTCGCCTGGCAGACAGGACTGGCTTGAAAGGGATCCTTGTGCACTTCAGAGAGCTCCTTTGAAGTCTCCCGTACATCAAAGGCACTTTTGGGTATAAGTATTGGGTCTCTGAACCTCTAAAATCAGGCACTTTTAGACCTGTAACCAGACATCACTGGTGCTATATCTGACATTGCCAGAAGGACTTCTGTGCTGCGAGTAGGGACTGCCACTTTGCTAACTGCTCTGCTGTGTTGGCCTGCTGCTTGTTGAGCTGCAGGAGGAACTGCCACTTTGTAACCTGCCTTGTTGTGCTGGCCTGCTGCCTGCTACCTCTGCATTTGTGACTTTAAGTGTTCTCCAAGGGCTTGTTGGCTTGCCCACTGTTCCCTGAAGTCTCAGGGCCATCAAAGATTTCATTTCTGTGCTTTAAGTATTTCCCCTGCTGCAAGAGCTGTCCTGCAAGAACCAACTTGCTCTCGGCGCTCCGCTCTGCAGAAGGATAGGACTATGTCTCCAGAGATCGAGCGCTAGACTTTGTCTGCACCTGGCGCACTCTCGAGTCCTGTGACCTGCAAGCTTCAGTGCCACGCGGTGACTACAATCACCGCCGCTGAGCCTGAGCCCACACTGCAGAACTGAGGGAAGCCCTCCTGACGAATTGCTGTAGCAACCAAGCTTCCCCTTGAAGACACGACTCTTTCTCAACCCAGAGGGTCCCCAATGGCGCTAGGACTGCTCTGTCTATGAAAGGTACTGTACGTGCGAGGTCCTCTTAGATCGTACGGCCCGTGCAGTGGTCAATTTGCATTCATCCTTGCCCAGTCTTCACATAACTATTTTGACTGCATACCGGTTCCAAGGGAGAATCAGAGCCTGCACGGTACGGAGCCTGTACCTGCCGGGGTCCCTGTTCACTCATTTCAATCTGGTGAGACCACAGCAGAGGTAGCAATCACTAGTGTTTCTTTACAGCACTCCGCATGACCATTATCATAATCTTCCTAATGGAAGCGAGTGTATTTCAAGCACTGTGATTTTCTTTGCCTAACTTTTGAAATTTTATAACTTGAGAACCTCTGATTGAATGGCTATCGGTTTGATCTGATTTCCCTCAGTATGAAGAGTGCTATCTTTGAAACGTCTATAACTTGAAAAAGTGTCAAATTTATTTTTATTGTTCTGGTCTGGTTTTGAACCTAATACAAGCATCTATTTTTCTAAAATAGTGTGGAGTCTTTTTTGTGTTGTGGTCATTGTTTTACTGTGTGTGTATGTGTGTGTGTGTGTTGCACAAATACTTTACACATTGCCTCTTTAGATAAGCCTGACTGCTCTGTGCCAAGCTACCAGAGGGTGAGCTCAGGCTATCTTTTAGTGTGAACTTAGCTTACCCTGACTAGAGTGGTAGTTCCTGCCTGGCTAGGGTGCATACCTGAGTCAACCAGGAATCCCATTTCTAACATACAGCAATTCATATGGTAAATTATGAGGAATTAAACATGAGTATGAAGGAAACCTATACATTTCTGAAATGTACAAAACATACCTAATTTAGGAACAGTGGTTATTAGTACTCCTCGGAATTTGTGGTTACCCTTATTATCATGTGCTTCAGAGGGCATTGTGCATAGTGTCTTCTTTCTTGCGCACTGTCTTACATTTAGAAGCAACAAATGCAGAGAAATCTTGTTGGTAACAGCAAATGTTCTACTATTCTGTGTTCCCACATAGCTCTTAATAAAAATGGTACCCCACTTGTGTGGCTGGACCTAGCACCTGCAACACAAAGCACCTCAAAGCACAATCTGGGATCTACAAATTTCCTGCCACTTAGCAATCTCATTCATTTTTAAATGTGTGGATGGAAGTAGCACCTTCAACAGGAAAGGGCCCAAAACGATACATGGACAGATCAAATGTTCTGTTCAAAATGACACTATTTTTGTTATATGGGTAGCTGTGGATTTTGGACTTGATATCGGCCGCCACCCAGGGACACTTACCAAACACAGATATTTCAGAAAACTATATCCTTGGGAGAGTTCAGGGTGACTTGCTTGGATCTCACAAAATCTTCTGACCCAGAAGCTATTGCACATCTCAAACTTTAAATAAAAAACACATTTTTCTCACATTTATGTGAGGGAACGTTATGGAGCCTGTCAGGAGCCTTTCAGGAACCCAGTGCTTCCATACATCTCCTGATAATAATTGTGCCCCATTTGTGTGAGTGAGTCTAGTGCCTGCTATGTCCCAGAATGCAAAAGACACACAATTGATGGACGGAATGCAGAGCAAATCAAAACATTCACCCCCAGTCAAGAGATCTGGGTTAAATCCATCATTCTTTTGCTCACCATGCCACCCCAGTTTAGACCTGGCCATATGCAAATCAGTCTTGACCCTGTGCCTCATGGGAACAGTCCAGCCCGAACTGCCAAGCCAGGTCCTCCCTGGACCGGAAACAAGCATCCTGGGACCAGTTTCGGGGTTTCACCCCTCTTCAGCCAGGATAGCTTGATTCCAGTGGCACAGTGAGCCCAGGACCCATGTCTGGGCATACCTGGCGCACTTAGGGCGAGAAAGCAAAAGACACACAATTGATGGACGGAATGCAGAGCAAATCAAAACATTCAGCCCCAGTCAAGAGATCTGGGTTAAATCCATCATTCTTTTGCTCACCATGCCACCCCAGTTTAGACCTGGCCATATGCAAATCAGTCTTGACCCTGTGTCCCAGAATGCAACATGGACAGATAACATTTTCAACTCAAAACCACCAAGGGAAACCTACCAAACCCAGACCTTTCTGAAAACTAGGCACTTGAGGGAGTGCAGGGTAGTGTTGCTTACATGGACGTCACACAGGTTTCTTACCCCGAAATCCTCACAAACCTTCAAATTTGGATAAAACACACATTTTTCTCTCATTTTTGTGAGGGAAGGTTCCTCAATCTGCTTGGATCCACAATTTGAATCTACCCAGCGTTCCCACATATCTCCCCATAAAAATGGTACCCCACTTGTGTGGGTGGGCCTAACTCCCTGAACACGAGAGGGCTCAAAACGCAACATGGACAGATCAAATTTCATAATTCAAAACTGACCTTGTTTTACAATTTGGATGGCTGTGGAATCTGGGCTCTAGAGCAGCCAACACCCAAGGAAACCTACCAATCCCTAACATTTCTGACAACTAGACAGCTGTGGACTCCATGGAGGTGTGACTTTCATAGATCTCAACAAGGTTTCTTACCCATAATACCTTGTATACCTCAAACATTGGCTAAATACACACACTTTCCTCAATTTTCTGCAGGGATCCACACATTTTCTACCACCCCACATTCCCATAAGTCTCCTGAGAAAGCCGGTATCCCACTTGTGTGAGTGGGTCTAGCACCTGCAATAAGAAAGATCCCAGAATGCAACGTGGACGGATTACACTTTTCTACTCAAAACCAATGCTATTTTTGAATTGTGGGTAGCTGAGGAGTTTGTTTCAGTGATTGGACACTACCCCGGGAAATCTATCAAAGACAGACTTTTCTGAGAACCAGATGTGAGGAAAATAGTTTATTATATGGTGTGATTGTGCAACCTCACTGTGTAATAAACTCACAAACCCATCTTGAGTCCAGTAATGCTCATTTGCAAAACCTTAGCTCAACCATGGGTATCTTTGGCTTTCAGCAGTCAGGATTTGTCAAAGGAACAAGTGTAAAGAACCATAAGTAACAAAAGAGTTGAATAAGAGAGAAACACAAGACAACAAACAATTTTCATCAATTTATAAAAATGGCTCTTATTTTATGAATGTTTGTACACCAAAACAAACAAAATCCACCAGAGGGTTGTGGAGATATGAATTATCAAGTAAATAACACATCACTGCTCTTCATTGAAATTAGATCAAGCACTGGCAACTACCACAGTTAGCAGTTACTTGGAAAACATTTGAAACTTTTGTGAAGCTGTAAATGACTACTCTGGCCCACTTTGGGAGACCAACTCCAGCAGGGAACAAGTCAAAGGGGTCAATGAGGCTTGGCAGCACAGCTACCTTGCAGTCAAAGCAGTCTACAGTTCAGTGCTAGGCTCTGTGAACGAACCGCCATAGACATCAATGGAATGATCTTGAAGCAAAGGATATCCAATGCTGAAGATGCTGAAAAACGCTGAGGATTCTGATCCTGTGTTGGGGGTCTTCCTGGGGCCACCCCTTTGTCCACCTAGACGATGGGGTGACTTTGGTTACAGGGGTCGATGTCCCTCGAAGTCCAGTTGAAGTCCAACCAAAATTCAGTTGCGACTTATCTACTGGTCACTGGCAGCAGCAAAACCAGCGGTTCCCTATAACTGAGGCTTGTGTCCACCTTGGGCAACCAAACTGCACTTCAATGACTCTTCTGGTTCCAGCAGACTATGGTGCAACTTTTGAGTGCTGGAACTCAGTCTCCCAAGCTGCACTTCGGTAGTCAGAGGCTGTCAGGCAATCTTGGCTACCAACTCGCCAAGGCAGGCTTCATCAGCTTTTGTGGCCCTGTAACTGGAACAAGAAGTCAGCCAACTTACTCTTGGAGTCACTTTTTCTGTTTGGGGCTCGGGATGACTTTTTCTCAAAGAACCACAGGTACAGTCCTCTCTTTGCTCGCCCCAAAGATCAGCAGGTGCAGTCAAGTCTTTGGTGCAGCCTCTCTTTGCCGGGTCCAGGGAACAGCAGTGCAGTCCTTCACCGGTCTGCTCTCCAGTGCAGATGTGATCTGAGGTTTGGGTGCAAGGGCTGCCAATTTTATGCCCACAAGTCTGCCCACTGGAGATGCTAGGGCTACTAGCCAATAGGCTGCCAGGACCTCTCCCTCCTGATAATGACTTCATGTCAAGTATGGCATCCAGCTGTCCCAGAATGCAATATTCTGCCTACTCCCAAGATGGCAGAACCCCTCACTTGGTATGTGGAACTCAGTAGCCACCCTAGAGGTGTGGCAACCTAATGACTATACACCCATGGGAAAACTGGTTTCGCAACTGATTACCCCTCTCTGGCCAAGACGCAAACCTGACTACCAGAAAAAAAGAGCAGCCCCTCTCCTGTGTGCCCACCAATTGCTGTTCAGAGATGGCTTCCTGTTTGAAGCTCGCCTTTTAAGCTCCCAACCCCCTTGGCCTTCCTGCAAGGAAGGGACAACACCTCTTCCAATGGTAGGCCATTTTGGTTCAATCCTAAGGGTTGTTCTGAGGCCAGAAGGATATCTGGTGGCCAGCAGTAAACGGTCACCAGAAACTATGGGCAACAGAGTCACAAATTTCTAAAGTTGCCATTTTATTAAAAATTACATTAAATTCAACGTGGATATCAATTCGTGTTTAATGTAACTTTCTTTTAATACCTTGAAGTATCAACTTTAGTAGTTCCATTACTAAGTTAGCAGAGTTGAGTTATCAGCGTGTAACCCTGTATTTGCCAATGGGTAAACTACCTTTACTACAGCAAAAACAACAATTTGAGGTCTTTTTTATTGTTAAGACATATAAAAACATATGTCCCCCTTTTTAATATGCAGCACCCTCCCTTAGGGCTCAGTGGGAATTCCTCAGTGGTGACTTATATATTAAAAGGAAGGTCTGGACTTTGTCATTAGTTTAAATGGCAAAGTTGGGTTAGCAGTTCGAAAACTGCTCTGTCAGTCAGTGAAGGCAGGCTGAAGAGGGAGAGTCTCCCACTCTGACATGGGAGGTGACAAGGCATGGGCGCCGGAGCAGCACACAACAGCTGCTGCTCTGATGCCAGGTGTTTGAACATGACCTCCATATGCTATTGAGGTAGAGGTCACATCCATAACACCTCAGGTGGTAAAGTTCTTTCAGCGCTGTAGTATTATAGTCAAGTTTCCTCAGATAAAGGCAGTGTCTTCCCCCTTGATTCTTTTCTATCTGGAGCTTCAGATTGTTTCTTTTAGGATCGCTGATGTATGCGGTGTTGTAAAATTCGAGGGGCGACTACCCTATTGCACTTGTAAGCTACACTTTCTGTTTCATAAGCAGGAAATGTGGCAGTTGTAGTATTAAATCATGAACTCAGTAACATGGACATTGATATACTAGAGTGCTAACATTTCTAGCTTGTCTCATGGAATGGCATTTCTAGTCTACCCTGCAGAACAGATTTTGCAAGCCTATGTCTAAGCAAAGACATGGCAAATCAATCGACATTGGTAGTCTGTCCTGCAACAAAGAGATCGCTAGTCTATCCCACTCAGAATCAATGCAGGTAAATTTAGAGCACAATGCTTGCCTATTATATATTAACCTGTGAACAAGGTAAGCAGGGTTACCTAACACTGACATTTTTACTGAAATGTAGGTCAGCTGGGAGATATACTAGCCTGCAGAACATATCTCGCTAGCCTATCCTACAACTCAGATATTGCAGTCCCACAGGACGTATGTTGGCATACCATTCCATTCCACAGCACATGCACTGCTGGTGAACTGAGAGCAGGTATTAATCACCTGTTCCACAATGATGAAATTGCCAGTCATTTCCAGAGCATTGACATTGCTTATCTGTCTCAGAGTAGATGTTGCATGTCATTTTCCACAGCATGGACTTTGGCAGTCCTTTCCCATGCCACCCCATTGTCCTAGAACAGATGTTACTTTTCTGTCCCACATCAAAACCATTATTTGTAAACTCCTCACTCCTCCAGTTTAACCCACAGCACAGATATTACTAGTGGACTCCTCAGCAAAGGCTAATGCACTTCCTCTAGTGTGACCCACAGTCCAATACCTTTAGTGTAACCCACAACACAAAGGGCCTGATTCACAGAACTAACTTACGTCAAAAACGTAAAGTTAGTACTTTTTGGTATTCACAGAATACACTTACTCATTTTGGTATTCACAGAATGAACTTACTCATTTCGGTATTCACAGAAGTTAGTAGCCCTAACTTTAGGACTCCTAAATGCCTTCTGTGAATACCGAAAGTCTTAAAGTTAGGATTTTTCTCAGTTTAGGAGTAGTAAAGTCCTAACTGTCATTGCACTGCACACCACCAGCGAGTACGGCTGTGACGGGTAGCAATGAGGGCCCCCCCTCGGGGCGTAAGCAGAGTGGACTGGCCTGCCGTACGCCGGACCAGCGCAGGGCTTGCAACAATGACTCGTGGGCAGGGCACACAAAACCTGAGCTCTCCGGACCGCCGGGATGGGGCATCATCGCAGGCTGCACACCTGCTCAGCAGCTCAAGGTGCCACTGACTCAGTGCACCCAAAGTCACCGTCCCGTGGCGGAGTGCCTGTGCCGTCCGCAAGGCCTCTGGTGCCACTAACCCTGTGCAACCCCAGTCCGCGCCACATGGTGGTAGGCCCATGCCGTACTCACAGGCCTCGGATGCCACTAAGCCTGTGCGCAGCGACTCATGGGCCCTATATGAGTGCTAACCGTGGGGCGTCCGTCATCCAGTCACCACCGGAAGAGGGGAATGTGACGTCGTCAGCCCCTTATGTTGGCGGAGTCACATGGCCTGTGATGCCTGTGCCGGATGGGTGTGGTGTGTGTAAAAACCTGCCCTCAGGGAGTGGCTGTGACATGCTGACGACTAGACCAGTGACCTGCACACCACCAGCGAGTACGGCTGTGACGGGTAGCAATGAGGGCCCCCCCTCGGGGCGTAAGCAGAGTGGACTGGCCTGCCGTACGCCGGACCAGCGCAGGGCTTGCAACAATGACTCGTGGGCTCCTGGCGTGGTCCAGTCCATGTCCGGACAAGGAAGTGACTGATGCGCGTGTCCCTGCTGCAGTGTTCACGGAACCCGCTACACAAGATGCAATGTCGCACCCCCTTACTGGCATCCCACAGGATGAACATCATTGACGCAAGGGAAGGCACTGTCCCCACATTCATCCACACATCCACACAGGAATGACGTAAGACATTACACAGCAGTGCGTCACTGGATGTTTATTTGCACATCCAGTGCAGTCATGCAGCTGGAGCGGTACAGGGCAATGCCGAGCACACCACACAATATGGGCCCGTGGAGGGCCAGCCAGTGTCCATCCCGGGATGACCTGTACTGTGGAAGAGGAAGGGTACAGTCCTTAGTCTGTCCACCGTGTCATTGGTCATCAAACAGCATGTGGCAGTCCATGTCGCTGTCCAAGGTGAGTGCCTCGGAGTGGATCGGGGGTCAGTGGTAGGTCTTGAGGCCATGTGCGGCACCAAGCAGAAACAGGCAATGTGGCGGTAATGGATGCTACTGCCTGGTCCTCCTGACCACAGTCCCATCCACGTCCTCGTCCCCGGCTGTGTGCCCTGCCCCACCTGTGGGTGTTGCAGTGCCGGCTGCGGGACAGTGCACCACTGACTCATCAGGGGCCGGAGGAGGATTGTCGGCCGCACTGTGTGGCAGTGACACATCAGGTGCCGGAGTGGATACGCCTGCCGCACTGGGAGGCACTGACACACCAGGGGGCGGAGATGTGGATGGTGTGGGGGCAGCAGCATTCATGATCACCACGCCTTGTGGCAGCAATGTCATGATGAGGACATGCAGGGCACGGTAGATCCCAGCTACATTTCACTGATGTGCAGCGGCTGCTGCCATCCTTTCCCCCTCCATCCGCACCATGTCCTCCATGAGCTTCCGCATGTGTGCCAGCTCAAGGCCGGCATCGCTTGGGCCACTGTGAGCGGACAGGTATTCTTCCCTCCTCGTCATGACTCCAGAGATGTCAGTCAGGGCTCGCTGGAGACCATGGGGCGGACATAGACACCCAAGGATGGCATCCAGTTTGTTAGCCGTGAGCTCGAACCCCACCCGCACCTGCTCAGCCGTCTCCCTCTGGGCCTCCAGCACATGGCGTTGGAAGGCCATTTGTTGTTCCTGGGGGTCTTGGGAGGGTGCCGGGGCTATGGGTGCCTCCTGCTGGGTGGTTTGGCTGGTGGGTGGGGTCTCATGGATGTAGCTGGGCTGCCCTGATCCTGGAGGTGAGTTGCGGAGGTGGTCAATGAGGTCCTGGATGGTTTGGATGTCGATGCTGGTGTTGTCCTCCTCCTCGTCATCAGTGAAGAGTGGCTGTGACTGCTCTGCAGGAGGTGTTGAAGATTCCCTTGCGATGTGAAGGGGAGATGGTGTATTACAATGTGTCCACATGTATGTAGCCGCATGGTACAGGTTAACATTCAGACAGCATGGCATTGTACATTGTGACAGTGTGTGGGTCTGGGCGAGGACCCAGACTGATTGTGGGTGTGCACTGTGCCCTGCTTGCTTGTGCATGTGTGCCATTGTGGCCATCTCCCCATGTCCCCCCAGTACCTGGTGGTCACTCACCCTGTTGTGGTTGTGTTGTGTCCTGTCGAGCAGTGTCCGGTCCCCCGACTCCGGCCCAGTCTCCACACTGATGACTGTCGACACCAGCTCCTCCATGTCATCCAGCTCCAGCTGTGGCGCTGGGCCCCCACCTGCGGTCTGCGTTGCTGCCTTCAGGTTGGCGGAGAGTTTATCCTTGATCTTCCGCTTGATGTCATTCCATCGCCTCTTGACCTTGTCCATTGTCCACATGTGCTCTCCGACGGCATTCACCTTGTCGACGATGTCCCGCCATATTCCATTTTTGGTGCCCAATGACACGTTGGAGGTGACGAAGAGTTGTTGATGGTGTTCCATCACCTCCGTGACCATGATCCTGTTCGCCTGTAGACTGAACTTGGTCTTCCTGGTCTTCTTGTCCTTGCCCTTCCCTGTCCCAGAGGTCCCAGGCTGTTCGTCCGGGGTGCTTCTGGGGTTGCGCTCGTCCTCTGCGCCTGCTCCGGCTGCCTCCATGGTGCTTGTGTGTTGGTCAGTTTGTGTGTGGGTGTTTTTTTCTGCTTTTATGGAGGTTTTTGACGCCTGCCAGGTGTGTGTTGCAGGCCTGGCGCTGCTTGTCGCTGGTTTCCTCATCGCGCTTTGGCCCATTGCGTGTTTTTTGGTTTTGTGGTTTGTGGTTTTATCTCCATTGTGGTGGTTGTATCGCGGACTTTGTCCACGGTTTCGGCAGACTATCGCATGGTACCGCCTTGTTGTGAGTTCCACGTTGTCACTGGGTTAATTTCCCGTGATAGGCTGCGTTATTGAAAGTTGCGTTACGATACTCTTGCGGTAGTTATCACACGTTCTTGTGAATATACCCCAAAGTTGCTTGGATTTAGGCTATGAGGTTGCATTTATATAAAATGTAGAGGTGGGCGGGATGTTTTATTCCGCCTGTGGTATTGAGTCGAATTTGGCGGAATATGGCGATTCCGCGTTACTCTTGCAACACAGAGTTCGTGTGGTGGAATTGTTTTCCTGCAAGCATTTAGAAATGCAAGTAAGATTTGGGGTCACTTGGCGCCATTTTCTAACATGAGTGGTCGCTGGCGGTCATAAGCGGTCACAGTCAGAGGGCTACATCTCGTAGATTCGCTGCTGCTCGAGTAGATTTTATACTCGAGCGGCAGCAAAATTAGCTGAAATGGCTGTGTGCTCTTTCACACTGCGTAGTGCAGTTAACGCTGATTTTTCATCACTGCTTGCGTAACTGGCACTAAATTGCAGCAAAAGCAGATCAACATGCATATTTCCACCCTTGTGCGGAACTCCATGAAATCTCGAAGAGTTTTTATGTAACTTTGCGAGTTCCGCCCACCCCTAATAAAATGTTTTGAATCAATTGTTACCGGATATGATGCTGATTTCTCACATTCATGAAAGTGTACTTCGTTTGATAATGTTGGGGCTTTTGGGATATGACCCTTGGAGGAAGGAAGCACTCCGGCATTCAGACTTGAGGTCTTTTTTTTGGTGCACGCACTGGGACATCATATAGGCCAATTCATCAGTGGTGATAACTTGTGTTCAGAGTTACGATGACATCTCCTGCTGCTTTGCAAAATTTTGTTTTTTAAACTTTGCAGCATTACTGGACTTCCAAAATTTGCTAAGTTTAAAAATACAAAAACAGGAAATGTTCTGCAAAACCCAGGCTTGTGAGAGAAAACTTTTTATAAAAACAGCTGAATGACAAAGTAACGGGAACAAAAATATTGCAATACACAAATATCATGAAGCGATATCAGAATCAAACTATTGTGTTTACTTACTTTGTATGAAAACAAACAAAATATCGAGACAAACATATTGTGGACCAGAGTATTAAAAAAACAAACTGGTATGAATATTGATTTTAATATATATAGAATTATATTTAATTAAATTTAGGCATAAAGTAAAAAATAATACAATTAAAAGTAAATAAATATTTAATATTAATAGAAAAAAAAAAATATATACCGAAAAAATGGAAAAGTTATTTTAATAATGAATATTAAATAAATTGCAATAAAATTATTAATAATAACAAGAACAATTAAAAAAACAGCTATATATATATATATATCCTCCGAGTTGGTTCAGCCTTGTCGGGACATGGCAGCGCTCCTCATGGGTGCGTAACCCCGCGGCAGAACCACGCCGCTCCAAACCATTTCACAATCCTCTCCTAACAGGAAAGGACAAACGGGTCGCACTCCCGTAGAATTTTGCAACTTAGATTTATTTTCTCCTTACATCAAACGGGAACACAGGCAACAAGATCTACGCGTTTCAGTATTACCCAATACCTTGTTCACGATCTCGCCAGTAGGTAGTTATAGTTAGGACCTAGTTTCCATAGGAAATGCATTTTTTGATTTGCCAATATCTTTGGCGCCGTTTGACGAATCTTCGCGTAATTTTCAAAACTAATGGCCCGCTCCGGTCAGCTCCTGTTTTGAAAGTTTCGGGGTGATTCATCAAGCGGGGGCCGAGAAAAAAGGGGGGTCCCAAAACACGTTTTCTCCATGTAAATTTCCATAGGAACTTTTGTCACGGCTACAGCTCGAACTGCTGAACGGAATTACACCAAATTTGGCAAAGAGGCAGCTCTTGTTCCAGATGCACTCTATGCTTTAAATGGTGTAATTCCATTCAGTAGTTGGTGAGAAATTTAAAAATAAAAAATATGGATATCTGGTGACTGCGGTGGATTCACAAACCCTCCAGATCATGAGCTTCATTCTGATTGGCTGCCAACACTCCAAACTAGGAAGTGTTGGCAGCCATCTTGTGACTTGGTAAAACCGAGTCACAAGAAAACAGTAAAAAAAAAAGATAAAATACAAGAAAAGGGGGCAGGGTAGAAACACCCTGACCCCCTAGGCCTGCTCAGGGGGTCACACAGGGACCCCCAGGCCCAAAGAAAGCATTTGTTTTTTTCAAATTTTCGGCCAGAGTCGCACTGGGTGCTCGAATCCGGCAGAATTTGTTTTTAAAAACAAAGCGCAGGCTCCTGCGTTTCGTTTTCCTTAAGCCCCCGGGTGGGCCAGGTCCCGGGGCTGATACAAATTTATGTACCGCCACCTCCCCGGGGCTTTGCTGATAATGTGGGGGGGGCACGTGGCCCCCCCGCAGCCCCAAGGACCACCACCTCCCCGGGGCTTTGCTGATAATGTGCAGGGGGGCATACGGCCCCCCCGCAGCCCCAGGGACTGCCACCTCCCCGGGGCTTTTTTTGAAAAAATGCCTAGGGGGGCTCCTGCCCCCCACGCTGCCCCGGGAACTGCCACCTCCCTGGGGCATTTCCTATTATGGGGAAGGGGCCTCGCGGGCCTCTTCAAGCCCCAGGGACCACCACCTCCCGGGGCTATAAGAAATAGTAAGTGTGGGGGGGCTCAAGCCCCCCCACACTGACCCGGGGACCACCACCTCCCTGGGGTGCTAATTACTGAAGTATGGGGGTCCGTTGCGGACCCCCGTCCCCGGGGACCACCACCTCCCTGGGGACGGGGGTCCGCAACAGACCACCATACTTCAGTAATTAGTGCCCCAGGGAGGTGGTGGTCCCTGGGTCAGTGTGGGGGGGGGCTCGAGCCCCCCCACACTTACTATTTCTTATAGCCCCGGGAGGTGGCTACCCCCGGGACATTGCAATATGCAATGGCAGGGCGGGAGCACGGCTCCCGCCCTGTCATTGCAAACTATGCTTAACTTCATGGAAGCGAGAGCAGAAAATCTGCTCTCGCTACCATGAAGTGAAGCATATTGCTTTTGGACAAGGGGAGCTGCATGTTAGTAGCTCCCCTTGTCCAAAAGCAATGGCAGCTCCCGCAGGAGGCGGGGAGCCGGCTGGGACCGCGGGGGCATTGGGGCTCCCCCCTAACGTGTGACTAGGCCCCGGAGGATGGGGTCCCCGGGGCCAAAAGTGGCCCAGGGTAAAGGGGCCGCACCTAATTAAAAAAAATAAAGAGGCCAGTCCCCAGGGATGGGGTCCCCGGGGTCAATAGTGGGATGGGGTCCCCGGGGTCAATAGTGGCCCAGGGAAGGGGGGACATGCGGCCCCCTCCCATAAATAATTTTAAAAAACGAGGCCAGGCCCCAGGGGATGGGGTCCCCGGGCCAGAAGTGGCCCAGGGAAGGCGGGAAACGCGGCCCCCTTCCCAATTTTTTTTTTAAAAAGTACAAAAAAATGGCTCAGGCCCAGGGGGATGGGGTCCCCAGGGCCCAAAAAATAGTAAAAGAAGGGGGGCCACACAGCCCCACTTCTAAAAATATTAAAAGTATAGAAAAAATGGCATCTCGCCGGAGGTCCCGCCCGCTCCCTGCACCACTCTGCAAACGCACCTCCTGGCGCGTTCTGGATTGGGGGATTGAGTCCCTCGAATCTTAAGGGTCCTTAGGGGCCAACTAGCCCACCAGGTACCTCCAGTAAGCCCCACACAGTGGGATTGCTGAGAGGTGGTCCGAGGCCACACTCCTTTTTACACCACTCTGTAATTGTGCCTCTTGGCGCACTGCTGGTGGGGGATGAGGTCCTCTTGTGTCCTGAGGACCTCATCCCCCGAGCAGCAGTGCGCCAGGCGGTGCGTTTGCAGAGTGGTGTAAAAAGGAGGCGTGGCCTCAGACCACTCTCAGCAATCCAGCTGTGTGGGGCTTACTGGAGGTAACAGGAGGGCTAGTTGGCCCCCAGGGACCCTCAGGAGGTAAGGGGACTTCCTCCCCCAACCAAGAGCGCACCAGGAGGCACGTTTGCAGAGTGGTGGACAAAGGGGCGTGGCCTCAGACCACTCTCAGCAATCCAGCTGTGTGGGGCTTACTGGAGGTAACAGGAGGACTAGTTGGCCCCCAGGGACCCTCAGGAGGTAAGGGGACTTCCTCCCCCAACCAAGAGCGTGCCAGGAGGCACGTTTGCAGAGTGGTGGACAAAGGGACGTGGCCTGTGTCCACCTCTCAGCAATCCCACTGTGTGGGGCTTACTGGAGGTAACAGATAGGCTAGTTGGCCCCTAACCACCCCCAGCAGCGAAGGGGACTTCACTCCCCATCCGAGTGCGCCGGGGAGCGCGTTTGCAGACTGCTGGTCAAAGGGGGCATGGCCTGCAATGAGAACTTACCGATGCTGCTGTGTGGGGCTTACTGGAGGTAATAGAAGGGGTAGTTGGCCCCCAAGGTTGTCCTTGGGGGCCAACTACTCCTCCTGTTACCTCCAGTAAGTCCCACACAGTGGGATTGCTTAAAGGTCTTCGCAGGCCCTGCCCCCCTTTCTCCACCACTCTGCAAACGCACCTCCTGGCACACTACGGGTTGGGGGATGAAGTCCACTTTTCTACTGAGGGACTTTGGTGGCCAAGAAGCCCTCCTGGTACCTCCTGTTAAGTCCTACGCAGCAGAATTCCTGAGCGGTGGTCGGAGGACCAGCCCCCTTTCTCCACCTCTCTGCAAACGCGACTACTAGTTAAAGAAGCATTTGCAATGTTATAGGTTTCGCATTTGCAAGAGCTATTTGCGTTGTAAATGTAAAAGTGTTTTATTAATGTTTCTTGGAGTGGAGTGGATGTAGGTTGTGTGTAGTGGAATTATGTGGTATGTTGTGCAGTGAAATTATGTGGATAGAAAGAATGTGGTATTTAGTGTATAGGAATTATGTAGAGTGGGATTATGTGTTATGGAGAGTAATTGTGTGGTATGATAGTCTGTGTTGTGGAGTGGGAACCTCAAGTTTAGTCTTCCTCATTTCCATAGAAGCTAAACTATAAACTCAATGAGACAAAAAAAGAAGGAACCACTGAGGAGCACTTCTGGACCTAGTCAGAGGTATGAGCAGGGCCACTGGAATTATGCGACTGTTTGGCTGCACTGACTTTTGCACAATTATACATTTTCCTCATTTGCCACATAATCCATCATCTGCTGGATAACCTGCAGATTTGAACAAAAAACCTTGTTTCTAGCTCAAACGTTACCAAAAATGCAGCGACAAGTGTTACAGCGTGGTGGAAGGCTATTTGCAAACCTAGAATGGTCACCTGTTACTTATTGCTAAATGTGGGTATTAAATTGGTACAAATGGTGTGCAAACCACTCTTGCTTCTCTCTGCATCTCTCTTGCCTCTTTCTGCATTTCTGTTGCTTCTTTCTGCACCATTCTTTCTTTTTCTGCACTTCTTTTGCCTTGTTCTGCTCATCTCTTCCACGTTCTGCACCTCTCTTGCCTCTGTCTGCACACCTGTTCTTTCTTT
The DNA here is from genome assembly GCA_963921515.1 of Calotriton arnoldi. Taxonomy (NCBI): domain Eukaryota; kingdom Metazoa; phylum Chordata; class Amphibia; order Caudata; family Salamandridae; genus Calotriton; species Calotriton arnoldi. The sequence goes on from CAWUFW010019205.1 coordinate 104,772, forward strand.
CTGCACCTCACTTGCTTCTTTCTGTAACCCTCTTCCATCTTTCTGCACCCTTCTTCCCTCTTTCTGCACCTCTTTTGCCTCTTTCTGTACCCCTGTTCCCTCTTTCTGCACCTCTCCTGCCTGTTTCTGCACCTCTCTTGTCTCTTTATGCACTTCTCTTGCCTCTTTATGCACCTCTGTTGATTCTTTCTGCATTTCTCTTGCCTCTTTCTGTACCCCTCTTGCCTCTTTCTGCACCTCTGTTGCTTCTTTCTGCACTTCTCTTGCTTCTTTCTCCACCTCTGTTGCTTCTTTCTGCACCCCTCTTGCCTCTTTCTGCACCCTTCTTCCCTCTTTGTGCAACTCTCTTGCCTCTTTTAACACCTCTCTTTCATCTTTCTGCACCTCTCTTGCCTCTTTGTGCACCCCTATTCCTTCTTACTGCACTTCTCTTGCCTCTTTCTGCACTTCTGTTAGTTCTCTTGCACTGCTCTTGCTTCTTTCTGCACCTCTCTTGCCAATTTCTGCACCCCTCTTGCCCCTTTATGCACCCCTCTTCCCAATTTCTGCACCTCTCTTGCATCTGTCTGCACCCCTGTTCTCTCTTTCCGCACCTCTTTTGCCTGTTTCTGCAACTTTCTTGCCTCTTTCTGCAGTTCTCTTCCCTCCTTCTGCACCTCTCTTCCCTCCTTCTGCACCTCTGTTGCTTTTTTCTGCACTTCTTTTGCCTCTTTCCGCACCTCTCTCGCTTCTTTCTGCACCCCTGTTGTCTCTTTCTGCACTAGTCTACCCTCTTTCTGCACCTCTCTTGCTTCTTTCTGCACTTTTCTTGCTTCTTTCTGCACCTCTCTTGCTTCTTTCTGCACCCTTCTTCCCTTTTTTGCATCCATCTTGCCTCTTTCTGCAGTTCTCTTGCCATTTTCTGCACCTCTCTTGCCTTTTTCTGCACCTCACTTGCCTCTTTCTGCACTTCTCTTGCTTCTCTCTACACCTCTGTTGCTTCTTTCAGCATTTCTCTTGCCTCTTTCTGCACTTCTCTTGCTTGTTTCTGCACCTCTCTTGCGTCTTTCTGCACCTCTGTTGCCTCTTTCTGTACCACACTTGGGTATTTCTGCACCCCTCTTGCCTCTTTCTGCACCCCTCTTCCCTCTTTCTCCATCTCTCTTGCCTCTTTCTGCACCCCTATTCCCTCTTACTGCACCTTTCCTGCCTGTTTCTGCACCTCTCTTACCTCTTTTTGTACCTCTGTTGCTTCTTTCTGCACTTCTCTTGCTTCTTTCTGCACCCCTCTTGCCTCTGTCTGTACCCCTTTTGCCTCTTTGTGCACCTCTACTGCCTCTTTCTGCACCTCTCTTGCCTTTTTCTGCAGTTCTCTTGCCTCTTTCTGCACCTCTTTTGCTTCTTTCTGCACCTTTCTTGCCTCTTTCTGTACCCCTCTTGCCTCTTTCTGCACCTCTGTTGGTTCTTTCTGCACTGCTCTTGCTTCTTTTTGCACCTCTGTTGCAAATTTCTGCATCCCTCTTGCCTCGTTCTGTACCCCTCTTACCTCTTTCTGTACCTCTCTTGCCTCTGTCTGCATACCTGTTCCCTCTTTCTGCACCTCTTTTGCTTCTTTCTCAACTTCTCTCTCCTCTTTCTGCACCCCTCCTGCCTCTTTCTGCACCCCTGTTGCTTCTGTATGCACTGCTCTTGTTTCTTTCTGCACCTCTCTTGCCTCTTTCTGCATCCCTCTTCCCTCTTTCTCCAATTCTCTTGCCTCTGTCTGCACCCCTGTTCCCTCTTTCTGCACCTCTTTTGTATGTTTCTGCAACTCTCTTGCCTCTTTGTGCAGTTCTCCTGCCTCCTTCTGCACCTCTGTTGCCTCTTTCTGCACCTCTCCTGCCTCTTTCTGCACCCTTCTTGCCTCTTTTTGCACCTCTGTTAGTTCTTTCTGCACTGATCTTCTTTCTGCACCTCTTTTGCAAATTTCTGCATCCCTCTTGCCTCTTTCTCCAGCCCTCTTCCCTATTTCTCCACCTCTCTTGCTTCTTTCTGCTCTTCTCTTGCTTCTTTCTGCACTGCTCTTGCTTCTTTCTGCACCTCTCTTGCAAATTTCTGTATCCCTCTTATCTCTTTTTGCATCCCTGTTCCCTCTTTCTGCACCTTTCTTGCCTTTTCTGTACCTCTCTTGCCTCTTTAAGCACCTCTGTTGCTTCTTTCTGTACCCTCTTGCCTCTTTCTGTATCCCTTTTGCCTCTTTGTGCACCTCTCCTGCCTCTTTCTGCACCTCTCTTGCCTTTTTCTACAGTTCTCTTGCCTCTTTCTGCACCTCTTTTGCTTCTTTCTGCACTTTTCTTGCCTCTTTCTGTACCCCTCTTGCCTCTTTCTGCACCTCTGTTGGTTCTTTCTGCACTGCTCTTGCTTCTTTCTGCACCTGTTGCAAATTTCTGCATCCCTCTTGCCTCTTTCTGTACCCCTATTCCCTCTTTCTGCACCTCTCTTGCCTCTGTCTGCACACATGTTCCCTCTTTCTACACCCCTTCTGCGTGTTTCTGCAACTCTCTTCCCTCTTTCTGCAGTTCTCTTGCCTCCCTCTGCACCTCACTTGCCTCTTTAGCACTTCTCTTGCTTCTTTCTGCACCTTTCTTCTGCACATCTCTTGCCTCTTTCTGCACCTCACTTGCCTCTTTCTGCACGTCTCTTGCTTCTCTCTACACCTCTGTTGCTTCTTTCAGCATTTCTCTTGCCTCTTTCTGCACTTCTCTTGCTTGTTTCTGCACCTCTCTTGCGTCTTTCTGCACCTCTGTTGCCTCTTACTGTACCACACTTGGGTATTTCTGCACCCCTCTTCCCTCTTTCTCCATCTCTCTTGCCTCTTTCTGCACCCCTATTCCCTCTTACTGCACCTTTCCTGCCTGTTTCTGCACCTCTCTTACCTCTTTTTGTACCTCTGTTGCTTCTTTCTGCACTTCTCTTGCTTCTTTCTGCACCCCTCTTGCCTCTGTCTGTACCCCTTTTGCCTCTTTGTGCACCTCTACTGCCTCTTTCTGCACCTCTCTTGCCTTTTTCTGCAGTTCTCTTGCCTCTTTCTGCACCTCTTTTGCTTCTTTCTGCACCTTTCTTGCCTCTTTCTGTACCCCTCTTGCCTCTTTCTGCACCTCTGTTGGTTCTTTCTGCACTGCTCTTGCTTCTTTTTGCACCTCTGTTGCAAATTTCTGCATCCCTCTTGCCTCGTTCTGTACCCCTCTTACCTCTTTCTGTACCTCTCTTGCCTCTGTCTGCATACCTGTTCCCTCTTTCTGCACCTCTTTTGCTTCTTTCTCAACTTCTCTCTCCTCTTTCTGCACCCCTCCTGCCACTTTCTGCACCCCTGTTGCTTCTGTATGCACTGCTCTTGTTTCTTTCTGCACCTCTCTTGCCTCTTTCTGCATCCCTCTTCCCTCTTTCTCCAATTCTCTTGCCTCTGTCCTGTCTGCACCCCTGTTCCCTCTTTCTGCACCTCTTTTGTATGTTTCTGCAACTCTCTTGCCTCTTTGTGCAGTTCTCCTGCCTCCTTCTGCACCTCTGTTGCCTCTTTCTGCACCTCTCCTGCCTCTTTCTGCACCCTTCTTGCCTCTTTTTGCACCTCTGTTAGTTCTTTCTGCACTGATCTTCTTTCTGCACCTCTTTTGCAAATTTCTGCATCCCTCTTGCCTCTTTCTCCAGCCCTCTTCCCTATTTCTCCACCTCTCTTGCTTCTTTCTGCTCTTCTCTTGCTTCTTTCTGCACTGCTCTTGCTTCTTTCTGCACCTCTCTTGCAAATTTCTGTATCCCTCTTATCTCTTTTTGCACCCCTGTTCCCTCTTTCTGCACCTTTCTTGCCTTTTCTGTACCTCTCTTGCCTCTTTAAGCACCTCTGTTGCTTCTTTCTGTACCCTCTTGCCTCTTTCTGTATCCCTTTTGCCTCTTTGTGCACCTCTCCTGCCTCTTTCTGCACCTCTCTTGCCTTTTTCTACAGTTCTCTTGCCTCTTTCTGCACCTCTTTTGCTTCTTTCTGCACTTTTCTTGCCTCTTTCTGTACCCCTCTTGCCTCTTTCTGCACCTCTGTTGGTTCTTTCTGCACTGCTCTTGCTTCTTTCTGCACCTGTTGCAAATTTCTGCATCCCTCTTGCCTCTTTCTGTACCCCTATTCCCTCTTTCTGCACCTCTCTTGCCTCTGTCTGCACACATGTTCCCTCTTTCTACACCCCTTCTGCGTGTTTCTGCAACTCTCTTGCCTCTTTCTGCAGTTCTCTTGCCTCCCTCTGCACCTCACTTGCCTCTTTAGCACTTCTCTTGCTTCTTTCTGCACCCTTCTTCTGCACATCTCTTGCCTCTTTCTGCACCTCACTTGCCTCTTTCTGCACGTCTCTTGCTTCTCTCTACACCTCTGTTGCTTCTTTCAGCATTTCTCTTGCCTCTTTCTGCACTTCTCTTGCTTGTTTCTGCACCTCTCTTGCGTCTTTCTGCACCTCTGTTGCCTCTTACTGTACCACACTTGGGTATTTCTGCACCCTCTTCCCTCTTTCTCCATCTCTCTTGCCTCTTTCTGCACCCCTATTCCCTCTTACTGCACCTTTCCTGCCTGTTTCTGCACCTCTCTTACCTCTTTTGTACCTCTGTTGCTTCTTTCTGCACTTCTCTTGCTTCTTTCTGCACCCTCTTGCCTCTGTCTGTACCCTTTTGCCTCTTTGTGCACCTCTACTGCCTCTTTCTGCACTCTCTTGCCTTTTTCTGCAGTTCTCCTGCCTCCTTCTGCACCTCTGTTGCCTCTTTCTGCACCTCTCCTGCCTCTTTCTGCACCCTTCTTGCCTCTTTTTGCACCTCTGTTAGTTCTTTCTGCACTGATCTTCTTTCTGCACCTCTTTGCAAATTTCTGCATCCCTCTTGCCTCTTTCTCCAGCCCTCTTCCCTATTTCTCCACCTCTTGCTTCTTTCTGCTCTTCTCTTGCTTCTTTCTGCACTGCTCTTGCTTCTTTCTGCACCTCTCTTGCAAATTTCTGTATCCCTCTTATCTCTTTTTGCACCTCTGTTCCCTCTTTCTGCACCTTTCTTGCCTGTTTCTGTACCTCTCTTGCCTCTTTAAGCACCTCTGTTGCTTCTTTCTGCACCCTCTTGCCTCTTTCTGTATCCCTTTTGCCTCTTTGTGCACCTCTCCTGCCTCTTTCTGCACCTCTCTTGCCTTTTTCTACAGTTCTCTTGCCTCTTTCTGCACCTCTTTTGCTTCTTTCTGCACTTTTCTTGCCTCTTTCTGTACCCCTCTTGCCTCTTTCTGCACCTCTGTTGGTTCTTTCTGCACTGCTCTTGCTTCTTTCTGCACCTGTTGCAAATTTCTGCATCCCTCTTGCCTCTTTCTGTACCCCTCTTCCCTCTTTCTGCACCTCTCTTGCCTCTGTCTGCACACATGTTCCCTCTTTCTACACCCCTTCTGCGTGTTTCTGCAACTCTCTTGCCTCTTTCTGCAGTTCTCTTGCCTCCTCTGCACCTCACTTGCCTCTTTAGCACTTCTCTTGCTTCTTTCTGCACCCTTCTTCTGCACATCTCTTGCCTCTTTCTGCACCTCACTTGCCTCTTTCTGCACGTCTCTTGCTTCTCTCTACACCTCTGTTGCTTCTTTCAGCATTTCTCTTGCCTCTTTCTGCACTTCTCTTGCTTGTTTCTGCACCTCTCTTGCGTCTTTCTGCACCTCTGTTGCCTCTTACTGTACCACACTTGGGTATTTCTGCACCCTCTTCCCTCTTTCTCCATCTCTCTTGCCTCTTTCTGCACCCCTATTCCCTCTTACTGCACCTTTCCTGCCTGTTTCTGCACCTCTCTTACCTCTTTTTGTACCTCTGTTGCTTCTTTCTGCACTTCTCTTGCTTCTTTCTGCACCCCTCTTGCCTCTGTCTGTACCCCTTTTGCCTCTTTGTGCACCTCTACTGCCTCTTTCTGCACCTCTCTTGCCTTTTTCTGCAGTTCTCCTGCCTCCTTCTGCACCTCTGTTGCCTCTTTCTGCACCTCTCCTGCCTCTTTCTGCACCCTTCTTGCCTCTTTTTGCACCTCTGTTAGTTCTTTCTGCACTGATCTTCTTTCTGCACCTCTTTTGCAAATTTCTGCATCCCTCTTGCCTCTTTCTCCAGCCCTCTTCCCTATTTCTCCACCTCTCTTGCTTCTTTCTGCTCTTCTCTTGCTTCTTTCTGCACTGCTCTTGCTTCTTTCTGCACCTCTCTTGCAAATTTCTGTATCCCTCTTATCTCTTTTTGCACCTCTGTTCCCTCTTTCTGCACCTTTCTTGCCTGTTTCTGTACCTCTCTTGCCTCTTTAAGCACCTCTGTTGCTTCTTTCTGCACCCTCTTGCCTCTTTCTGTATCCCTTTTGCCTCTTTGTGCACCTCTCCTGCCTCTTTCTGCACCTCTCTTGCCTTTTTCTACAGTTCTCTTGCCTCTTTCTGCACCTCTTTGCTTCTTTCTGCACTTTTCTTGCCTCTTTCTGTACCCCTCTTGCCTCTTTCTGCACCTCTGTTGGTTCTTTCTGCACTGCTCTTGCTTCTTTCTGCACCTGTTGCAAATTTCTGCATCCCTCTTGCCTCTTTCTGTACCCCTCTTCCCTCTTTCTGCACCTCTCTTGCCTCTGTCTGCACACATGTTCCCTCTTTCTACACCCCTTCTGCGTGTTTCTGCAACTCTCTTGCCTCTTTCTGCAGTTCTCTTGCCTCCCTCTGCACCTCACTTGCCTCTTTAGCACTTCTCTTGCTTCTTTCTGCACCCTTCTTCTGCACATCTCTTGCCTCTTTCTGCACCTCACTTGCCTCTTTCTGCACGTCTCTTGCTTCTCTCTACACCTCTGTTGCTTCTTTCAGCATTTCTCTTGCCTCTTTCTGCACTTCTCTTGCTTGTTTCTGCACCTCTCTTGCGTCTTTCTGCACCTCTGTTGCCTCTTTCTGTACCACACTTGGGTATTTCTGCATCCCTCTTGCCTCTTTCTGCACCCCTCTTCCCTCTTTCTCCATCTCTCTTGCCTCTTTCTGCATCCCTATTCCCTCTTACTGCACCTTTCCTGCCTGTTTCTGCACCTCTCTTACCTCTTTTTGTACCTCTGTTGCTTCTTTCTGCACTTCTCTTGCTTCTTTCTGCACCCCTCTTGCCTCTGTCTGTACCCCTTTTGCCTTTTTGTGCACCTCTACTGCCTCTTTCTGCACCTCTCTTGCCTTTTTCTGCAGTTCTCTTGCCTCTTTCTGCACCTCTTTTGCTTCTTTCTGCACCTTTCTTGCCTCTTTCTGTACCCCTCTTGCCTCTTTCTGCACCTCTGTTGGTTCTTTCTGCACTGTTCTTGCTTCTTTTTGCACCTCTGTTGCAAATTTCTGCATTCCTCTTGCCTCGTTCTGTACCCCTCTTACCTCTTTCTGTACCTCTCTTGCCTCTGTCTGCATACCTGTTCCCTCTTTCTGCACCTCGTTTGCTTCTTTCTGCACTTCTCTCTCCTCTTTCTGCACCCCTCCTGCCTCTTTCTGCACCCCTGTTGCTTCTGTATGCACTGCTCTTGTTTCTTTCTGCACATCTCTTGCCTCTGTCTGCACCCCTGTTCCCTCTTTCTGCACCTCTTTTGTATGTTTCTGCAACTCTCTTGCCTCTTTGTGCAGTTCTCCTGCCTCCTTCTGCACCTCTGTTGCCTCTTTCTGCACCTCTCCTGCCTCTTTCTGCACCCTTCTTGCCTCTTTTTGCACCTCTGTTAGTTCTTTCTGCACTGATCTTCTTTCTGCACCTCTTTTGCAAATTTCTGCATCCCTCTTGCCTCTTTCTCCAGCCCTCTTCCCTATTTCTCCACCTCTCTTGCTTCTTTCTGCTCTTCTCTTGCTTCTTTCTGCACTGCTCTTGCTTCTTTCTGCACCTCTCTTGCAAATTTCTGTATCCCTCTTATCTCTTTTTGCACCCCTGCTCCCTCTTTCTGTACCTTTATTGCCTGTTTCTGTACCTCTCTTGCCTCTTTAAGCACCTCTGTTGCTTCTTTCTGCACCCTCTTGCCTATTTCTGTATCCCTTTTGCCTCTTTGTGCACCTCTCCTGCCTCTTTCTGCACCTCTCTTGCCTTTTTCTACAGTTCTCTTGCCTCTTTCTGCACCTCTTTTGCTTCTTTCTGCACTTTTCTTGCCTCTTTCTGTACCCCTCTTGCCTCTTTCTGCACCTCTGTTGGTTCTTTCTGCACTGCTCTTGCTTCTATCTGAACCTCTGTTGCAAATTTCTGCATCCCTCTTGCCTCTTTCTGTACCCCTCTTCCCTCTTTCTGCACCTCTCTTGCCTCTGTCTGCACACATGTTCCCTCTTTCTACACCCCTTCTGCGTGTTTCTGCAACTCTCTTGCCTCTTTCTGCAGTTCTCTTGCCTCCTTCTGCACCTCACTTGCCTCTTTAGCACTTCTCTTGCTTCTTTCTGCACCCTTCTTCTGTACATCTCTTGCCTCTTTCTGCACCTCTTTTGCCTCTTTCTGCACATCTCTTGGTTCTTTCTGCACTGTTCTTGTCTCTTTCTGCACCGCTTTTTCTTCTTTCTGCACTTCTCTCTCCTCTTTCTTCACCCCTCTTGCCTCTTTCTGCACCTCTGTTGCTTCTTTCTGCACTGCTTTTGCTTCTTTCTGCACCTCTCTTGCCTCTTTCTGTACCCCTCTACCCTCTTTCTGGAATTCTCTTGCCTCTGTCTGCACCCATGTTCCCTCTTTCTGCACCTCTTTTGTCTGTTTCTGCAACTCTCTTGCCTCTTTGTGCAGTTCTCTTGCCTCCTTCTGCACCTCTGTTGCCTCTTTCTGCACCCCTCTTGCATCTTTCTGCACCCCTCTTGGCTTTTTCTGCATCCCTGTTGCTTCATTCTGCACCCCTCTTGCCTCTTTCTGCACCCTTCTTCCCTCTTTGTGCATCTCTCTTGCCTCTTTCTGCACTTCTTTTTCCTCTTTCTGCACCCCTCTTGCCTCTTTCTGCACCTCTGTTGGTTCTTTGTGCACTTCTCTTGCTTTTTTCTGCATCTCTCTTCTTTTTTCTGCACCCCTCTTTGCCTCTTTCTGCACATCTGTTGCTTCTTTCTGCACTTCTCTTGCTTCTACCTTTTTGTACACAAATTTACAGAGTATGCTGCTTGAAACGCAGTTATTCAGGTATTTGTATGTTTATTTTTATGTAACATGTCACTAGGTAAAAGCAGAGACACACGCATGCATACCTTCACAAACTTGGTCAGACTTACAACAGTCATATGCTTAGAATTGCTGTTTTATATTTGGTAGGTCTAACATTCTGAGCAGTTGATGAATATTGAACTTTCAAGAGAAAAGTGAGGTTAAGACATCTTGGGAGACAGATTAGTGATTAGGCTACTTTGTAGGAGTCTGTTGTAAGGTACAGTCAAAGTAGGCCTCTTTCTGCACCTCTGTTGGTTCTTTCTGCACATCTCTTGCTTCTTTCTGCACCTTTCTTCCTCTTTCTGGGCTTCTGTTGCCTCTTTCTGCATTTCTGTTGCTTCTTTATGCACCTTTCTTCCTCTTTCTGCCCCTCTCTTGCCTCTTTCTGCACTTCTCTTGCTTCTTTTTGCGCCTTTCTTCCTCTTTCTGCACATGTCCTACCTATGTAGGCATAGTTAGAAATTAGCATTTAAAAAACCTTAGAAATTCATTGAAAAAACCAAAGGTTTCAAGGAAGTTATAGTTAGGGATTAGCATTTAAAAAACCTTAGAAATTCACTGAAAAAAACAGGTTTCAGGGACGTTATAGTTAGACATTTTCATTTAAAAACCTTTGAAATTCACTGAAAAAAAACCATAGGTTTCAGGGATGTTATAGTTAGAAATTAGCATTTAAAAAACCTTTGAAATTCACTGAAAAGAACATAGGTTTCAGGGATGTTATAGTTAGAAATTAGCATTTAAAAAACCTTAGAAATTCACTGAAAAAACCACAGGTTTTAGGGACGTTATAGTTAGTTGGACATTTCACTCATACAAAACCAGAGAAATTCGGCCGTTATAGTTAGTTGAGCTAACTATAACTCACGCCCCCGCAATGCACTGCTGATGCCGTCACATATTACATCACTCATGACATGGTCAGTGACATCACTGATGACATCTCAAATGACATCACTGATGACATCTCAAATGACATCACTGATGACATCACTGATGACATCATCCAAGTGATCATCTGATGCACCTCCTCACACCCTAATATAACCTTTGATACACCCACTCTAAAATACAGACTACCATTCTCGAATAGACACACCAATACCAGTTAGTACATACCCACTCACTGATTCATAGGTCTACACACATCCACTCACTCACCCATACAGTCACTCATACATGCAGTCACTCATCAATACAGCCTCTGATATATGCACTCATACTCCCATATAGACACTCACACACCGCCACTCACCCATAGAGTTACTCACACACCTAGTCAGTCATGCAAAGAATCAATCACACTCCCATTTACTCACCTATACAGTTATACACACACCACCTCACTTTTTCATACAGAAACTAACACATACTTACTCTCTTATACAATCACTGACAGAAGCACACACTCATCTATACAGCCACTCTCACAATCACTCACTCTCACATATAGTCAGTTATATACTCCAACACTCACATATACTATCTTTCACCTATGTAGTTACTCACACATATACTACTGAGACATCCATTCACTCACCAACACAGCCATACGCACACTGACTCACCCATACAGCCCCTCGCAGATGCACTCATGAACCCATACACCCACTGAATCACCCACTCACACATCCATGTGGGGAGTTACACCCCCCCACCCACCCACACAGACACTCAGGCACCCATACAGGTACTCAGACAACCAATCATTAACCCATATAGACACTCATGTATCTACTCACCAACTCATGCAGCGACTTACACAGCAACTGACAGACTGATACAGACATTCACACAGAGTAGTCATTCACCCATACATTCATAAGACACATTTAATCACTCACTTATACAGTCAGTCACGCACCCACTAAATCATCCATTCAGACACTCATACACCGACTCATTCTTCAATACACCTTGGCGTATATATATATATAAAACTTACTTAAACTTTTCAGAAACACACAGTCACTGGATGATGTCATCAGTGATGTCATTTGAGATGCCATCAGTGATGTCATCAGTGATGTCACTGACCATGTCATGAGTGATGTAATATGTGACGTCATCAGCAGTGCATTGTAGGGGCGTGAGTTATAGTTAGCTCAACTAACTACAACGGCCGAATTTCTCTGGTTTTGTACGAGTGAAATGTCCAACTAACTATAATGTCCCTGAAACCTGTGGTTTTTTCAGTGAATTTCTAAGGTTTTTTAAATGCTGATTTCTAACTATAACGTCCCTGAAACCTATGGTTTTTTCAGTGAATATATATATATATATATATATTTATGTATTAATGGTAAATCAAACAACATTCAATTAAAAAAATACACATTTTAAATTATAAATAAAATAATACATTTAAGAAAACAGTTTGGAACCAAAACACTTCCCTACTGCCCTAACCAATGAATACCAACAAGAAGGGAGAAAAGGGGGATCCTAGCAATTATAGGCTGATAAGCCTACTTGATCATTTTTAAAAGGTATTCTGTTTGCAAGTGCTGAGCAATCTGAGAGTTTGGATGGATGAAACTGACATTATGTCATGTCCTCAGGCTGGGCTTAGACCCTATGCTATCACCACTGACCAGATATTTAGGCTGGTAATTTACTGGAAACATACTAAGTAGATGAACGAGCATCTGTATTTAGCCTCTGTGGATTTAAGGGCTGCATGGTGTCGGTAGACGAGCTGAGCAGTGACATCTTAAGGATTTGGGAGGCCCTGGGCAAGGCATATTTAGTGACCCCTCTCCGGAACAACTTTGAATTGTATTGGCTGTTTTCTGCTAAATCGATCACAAATGATGCCAAACAATGCTTAATCATATGATAAACTTTCAGTAAAAAGCTGACACAAAAACAGGTAAAATATGTCTTCCTTGGGGGGAACAAAAATCCCAGTGCTTAATTTGATCCTGTGGTTTCCGGTGCTTGGCACTCTCACTTAATTACCAGCACTTGCGCTTATGACAGTCTGCCACATGGTGGCGCTGCCTGCCTAATTTAGGTCTGAGCACACAACAGCTGTTTATTAATTTACATTTACAATGACTAATACCTGCCTCCCAAACCATTCTTATAGCTTTGGGAGGCCTGGAATTATATGAATTGTTATACTTGTAAGAGTGAGATGGTTCGGTGGTCAATCATTGGGTACATTACCCTCAGGAGGAACCTGCATATAAAATGGACCGCTAAAATATGGAACCAAGGGGATACTTGAGGGGTATTTACAGAGGCAACAGGATAGAATCCTTTCCTGAGCCAACCTCCACTACACTGCGATCTGGAAAGAGACACTCACGGCTCTTGAGTGAAAGGGTAGACTCACACAGATGACACCACTGTGGGACTCAGCATGTTTGGGACTTTTGGGAAAACACAGAGGATTTAGTAGGTGGGACCTGATTGGCCTCTCAAGGTTGGAAGACCTGTGGGCAAAGGGGAACATTAAACCATTCGCAACATTGCAGCAAGAATATCAGTTAGCACCATCAGAAACCTTTAGAAACCTACAAGTTAGACATGCATTATGGGCTAAACTTGCAAGGGGAGAGGACCTTCCTGATTTCTCTCCACTGAAGACAGGTTGCTGGATAAGCGTCTTGAGAAGAAGGCAACGTCTTTGATATATCGTAAAATCATGAATAACTCTCCAGATCCCTCGCTTGCCCTCCAGGCCCGCTGGGAAGAGGACCTAGGACAGATAGAAGACGAAGACTGGATGAAAACTCTAGCCTCGCCCAAAGAAGTAGCCATTAGGTTTAGGCTGGTACAATTAAAAGTACTCCATAGATCATATGTTGCCCGCACTACCTTGGTAAAAATGGGAAAACTTGACTCCCCAAACTGTATTAGGGGGTGTGGACAGGAAGGCTCCTTCCTTCACATAATATGGGACTGTCCAGCTATACAGACATATTGGGGGGAGGTTATATCTTGCATGCGAGAGAGATACACACTGCAGTGATGCAGAAATCAGCGCAATGGTGTCTACTGAATATCTGGAGTGAAACAGACCTCACCAGTAAAGAACGCATTTGGGTGACATTGGGATGTATGGTGGCTAAGCGTAACATCGCTAGATTATGGGGTGCCCAAGTGACCCGGAGTTGACCAAATGGGAAAGAGATATGGATTGGTGCAGGATAGCTGAAAAAAACGTATATGAAAGTAGGGGCTGCCCAGGTAAATGGACTAAAGTATGGGGGAAGTGGAATGAATACCGAGGTATGATATGTGCACCGATACCACCATCAAGGCAAAGGAAACAGTTGATATTGGACTGAAGAATGGGGGGGGGTTGGGATTGTGATAAATGATATCCTGGAAATGTATGATCCTCCTGATGAGAACTCCGCAGCTTGGTGCTGCCTTCGCAACATGTAACATGATATTGAATGTGTATTGACTCGCAGATTGTTCCCGGTTTGTTTTCTTGCTTAAATAAAAAGATTTAAAAAAAAAAAAAGAGTGTGATGGTTAGTTGTTGGTTGGCACTGTCGTTGGCAGCGCTGGCAGGGGCAACATATGGGGCAAGCTGCAGTGTCCTCCTGACGAGGGCCCTGGCACTAATTATTTTACAAATTAAGCACTGAAGTTTCGTTAAGGTGATACTGGGTAGTAAAAGACAAGAGTCAGAGGCAGTGGCAGGTAGAGACAGAGGGAGAGACGTTAAGATAAGGAAAAAGAATAAAAAGAAATCTCACTTTCCCAGGGGGCCCCTTGGGAGGTGGGGGCAATTGCCCCCTTTGCCCAAGCCTTAAAAAGGCCTCTGGAGTTGAGACCGATGGACTGGTAAATCATCTTTGATCTCACTTCGAAGGTTTCAGGCAGAGCTACACCCGGTTTCTCGTTCGCCAGGGTAGAAAGGATGGCAGTTCACTAGCATGAAGGAAGCTGACTATGCTACAGAGAATACAAAATTAAATTAACTTTTTCTTAGAAACATTGAGTTGGCACTAGCCAAGAAAAACAAAGCGTGATTGCTACTTTATTTTTACTTTTTTCAAAAACTCCGCAGACTCAGGAGTCCCCCCCCCTGCAGATATTTACGCACTTTTGCAAACCAAGGTGTTTTTCCAAAGGATCTCGTGTGCACATACAAACATTCGAACATCACCTTATGGATTTATGAATACCTCTCCCTGCAAATGATTTCCATTCCTATTTTCAACAACATCTGTAAACGGTTATAGTTATTTGCTAGTTTTCTCACAGCATCCCCATTTAGGGGGCAACCTTTTCGCTATAGGTACATGCCACTTTTAAATTCCTCTCTATGTATCTCTGGAATTCAAGCATTAGCTGCCTTAGAATACAAGGGAGAAAGAGAGAGAGAGAGAGAGAGAGAGACAAAGAATATGGTACCCTAGAGTCAAGAGAATAAAGGCAGGAGGTTCCTTATGTGACCAAATAATATGGCAATTTTGGAGGTCAGATTAGATAGCTTTCATCTTTCAATGGACGGGAATTGTGAGCATTTGGTTACTCAATAGCAATTTTGTCTTGCAGCTTGATGACCTCTTGTCTACGCATGACAACAGCAGACTGGGTGTTCTCTTCAACACTGGGAGACACAGAAGACCCAGAAGTATAGGTGTCACCCAGGCTGTACATTGGACTCTGGCGGTGATGAACGCTGAGTTCTTTTCTGTACCCTGTAGCCCGTAAATATAACAGTTCAAGGAGTCGAGGGATAGGGTTTTACCGGAGGATGAGCAGGAGAACATCAAGGTGTGTTTATTAGGGCCAAGAGCATAGAAAACAGGAAGAGGCAGAACCCTGTTAGCTCTCTCAGTTGGCTGCTGCTGTACACAAGGGGCACAGAACTGACCTCTTCGGTTTTGGGTAAGGGGGGGGGATCAAGTTTGTTCCTGAGACTGATTACCTAATATTTTGCGGCTGTTAATCTGTTTTTACAAGCTTATAAGATTTCCCTGGTGCAAATGTTAGTATTATTAAGTCAAGACATATACAATGTGCAATTCAAGCAACACCAGTAAATTAAATATGACAAGTTATCAATACCAAATCCAGCCATTTACACAGTGGACCGTGCATTATGCTACATTTAGTGAATGTCATTATAGTCCCTCTCCTCCATGGTAAATGTAACCCCTCGCAGGACAGCTATTTGGAGCAGACGTGGCATATGAGAGGCCCCTGCCACTCTTATGCTGTCCCTTTTAACACAGGGTTTGAAAGGGAAACACATTTTTATTAACCTTAGTCAGTCTGTCATTTATTAAAGCTGGGAGTTGTTCCATAATATATATGTGCCATACTTTTGTCCACCATAGTGAAATGGGGGGCAAGAGTGTACGATTTCTACACATGTGCTGTTGTTATCCTCATGGTCTACAATAGATGTGTAATTAGTTTGCCCTTATAGGGTAGTCATGGGGTAGATGCTATCATCACCTGAAAATTATGGTACGATCCAAAGGAAGATCGACATATTTGAACATTTCATTTGTGAGAAAATCTCTTTCCAATAATCGATTATGTGAACGCATGAACACCTTATATTATTGTTTAATTCATCCTCTCCACAGCCCCTCCCACACAACTCAGGTCCTCCAAACACAACCTTAACCTAGCGCGTTTAAAATACAATCTAGTGATGGCTTTGTAGATAATTCATTTTTGTTGAGGGCAGATAGATGACTTTGGGGCTTATTCCATTTCTCACCCAGGATTTATATCCTTACATCTTTCTCCCAGACAGCCGGATATCAATGTTTCTTATTCAGGATCAAGCTATTGACCTTGTTAAACAGTAAGAAAATCCCTCTTTTTAGTCCGACTTGTGAGAAAAGTGATTCGAGTGCTGCTTTGTCTCTACTAGGTTTTTAGGTCTCGCCTAGGCAGCGCGCATGCGCTGCCCTAGGAGGGCCTTTAGCCATCGGTCTGCTCATTTTCAAGCACACACTCGTGCTTGTGGCGGCATCCACCTTGCGGGAGCGAACATCGGCGCGCCACAAGCACGAGTGCAGTGCTTGAAAATGAGCAGACTGCTCTCCCAAGCACCCGCGCGCCACTCGCGGGCTCACCTCCTGCTCCCCTTTTGTCTCACGCCCGGACCACTCGCGGGCTGTGTATTTTCAGCAAGCGCTTCCCAGGACAGTACTTGGTTAACATAAATTACAAAACACAAAGACATGCAATGCACCGCTGACGCAAACTACAAGCAGAACTTGGATTGAGGAACCCCTCGCGGGCTCACCTCCTGCTCCTTTATGAGACTTTACTTTCGTTTCTCATGCCGGTTTCTTTTTTGCAGATTTATATAGCGCAAACTGGACCCGAAGGTATTGGAGCGCTTTATTCGTCTTGCTTGTTTGTTTTGTTGACCTTATTTATTTAGGACGTCCTTCTCGTAATCACAGTGCTACTTAAACACGAGGATCTGCCCCTTTGTATACTCTTTGCCAATGATTGGTCAAGAGCATGTAGAGCTCTCCTGTTATTGGATGACTAGCGCCAAGTTTTTAGTAGCAGCTGTCGGGCACAAACTTCTGCTACAAATCGGTTTTTTTAAAATAAGCCATTAACAAGATGTTTTTGGAACTAAAGTTGTCCAAAAAACTTCAACAAGCGACTGACTAAATTATAAACAAAAAGTGGGATGAAAGGAGCTCACTATCGCTTACCAGAAGTGTGGATGACAACACGGGGCCGTCTTTGCTAGGGGCGGGTAGTTTTTCTAACCAATAGTTGGATACATGGAAACTAAGGCTTTCCTATTACGTTCCAGTCTCCTGTCAATCATAATAAAACTAGCTTTCCGATTATATCCTCTTAGCTTCACTTACTGAAGTTGGTTAGAGTCTGCAGCAAGGCAAAACCAATTGGATTTTTTCAGCACGTTCGGAATCCGGGAGGTAAGACTCATATTTGGGAATCTCCTGCCTGATTTGGGAGTGTTGGGATGTGCTGCTTTTGGTCGACAGCTGTTTGCTGGTATTGCAGCACCCCTGGCGATTGAGGTTATCTGAAGTTTCTTTGATCTTGAGTACGTGCAGTAGACAGAACCTAAAACGTGAACATTGTTATGACTACAAGAGTGCAGATGTAGCACAGAACACAGCCGGAAGAAAAGTGGTGTATACCCAGAGTGTACTTGGGTGTTAAGCGCATTATTGTTATTTAAGCACTGGTTGTGGCATGCAAATGATTTGTTTGTTTTTTTAGAAAAAGAGTCCGTTTTACAGAAGTGCAACTTATTTTGTAACTTTTGTATTTCTTTTTTAAGCGCTGCTGCAGTCGAGGTTTTACAGTGCTGGCAGTGTCCTACGGCTGGGCATCATTAAGCGGTGTCGAGGGGGAAGAAAGTGTCATGTTGCTGCATTAAAACTTTGTTATGCTTTAAACGCCCCATGATTTAACCTGTCTGACTTGTGATCTTTTAAAAGGAAGTGTGTGTTTGGCTTCATCTAAGTTAGTATCTGGTTGTCCGTATTATTACTGATTTCTTTTTTTTTTTTGTTGCTCTGCAGCTCCAAGTTTTCAGTACCGGGGGGATGTATGACAGAGTACAAACAATCTTTTCCTTTTGAATTTGGTTATTTTTGTTGCCTATACCTCATTGGAGTATTACATGTGGTAGACATTTATCTCTAATATGCGGTGATGACACTTTATGTGACGTAACGGTGTTTCAATGAGTGGGTGGCGTCAATCTGCTATTGGAATTTCTTTGGTGAAACAAGGCAGCTGCTTCTGGAACTGTTTAATTTTAGTACAGTATTGTTGTCGACTGTTATTGCTCAGTTAAATAATTTTTCTGTCTGGTACCAAGTGAAGGGCCTATATATGGGATAAAGTACCTCCTGACATAGATTATAGGGATATTGCAAGTCACTGAGGAGTTCCTTGATCATATCGAGGCTGAGGACAGAATTCACATATAAGGTCATTTAACTCCAAAGTGACTTGTAATCTACCTATAATGTATGGTGGGGGTACTTTATTCTGCATAATACACAGTCACACCATCACCTTTCCCACAAACCACTTAAATCCTTGGTGCGATGCTCTTTCAAATGAGAGGCCACATATTTACAAGTATGAGGAATACATGTAGAATCTCTAGTGTAAAATTAAATATACCAAAAAGCAGTTCAATTTTTGTTACGAAAATATATTAGAATCAGTTTAATATCAGTCAGATTTTTTTTTAAATATTGCACTGTAGTGAAATGTGTAGAAACATGCGAAGAGAGTCTATTTTTTGTACTTATTACCCAAGGGGTGCAAAAAATAAACATGTTGCCATAAATATCACCATTCTGCCTACTGTTACTCTTACAATCTACATGCTTGTAATGTGGATGTTAGACGTTCATTTGATCCATCTGATAAGGTTCTGGTTTTCGCAACTTATAGTAGATTTGTATGAACTTGGGGAAGGTGCTGGCTTTGTCTATGAAAAATGAAAATGGAGGTCCGACATGTTGGGCCTGCTCTTTTTCAGGATTTTTGAATGCAGATTTCCAGTGACACTGGATGGTGGTATGTATCAACAAGCTTTGGCATAGCCAATAGGTCTCGCCTTTGGGACCTTATAAGTGTTTACTTATCCAGCACAATATCCTTGGTGCAACAACATCAAGTGTTGCGTGGCTAAACACTTATAAGGTCCCAAAGGTGAGACCTATTGGCTATGCCAATGCTTGTTTCTTTACCGAGCGTTGAAACGGCCAGTGCATTAGCTAGGCGAGTCAATACTTGTCTGTTTTCTGTCCGACCTAGACCTAACTCTTCCATACATGTTTGCCTGCTCTGGGGAACCACACTGGGGAACTGCTGGTGGATCACCATCCTGCCAATTTTTTAACCCTGCACTAGAGATTCCAGGAGGGAAGATTAGGTTGTGTATTATGGGAGTCAACGGAGACGGGTAAGTAGAGGATCTTTTAAGCCTTTTTAGGCATCCCAGGATTCCATTAGTATGGAGACTGAGAGTGGTGGGGTCTTGCGGTAATGTCTGTTCCTTCTAAGTAATGGCATTAATATGTTGAGTGTTGTTGTTAATGAGGGCTGTTCTAAAAAGTGGATTGGCCTAATGATTTCCATGCCATGGTGAATTGGTTTTAGTCCAGTCTAACGCTACAGCGCTATTGTGTGGTATGTGCATATGAGTCAATTTTAGGGAAACCCAAGCCTCCTCTAGTGGTCATTTGCATAGTGCATGTCTGGAGACTGTCTCCTGTCCTATATAATGTACAATAATCAGTTTTATATTTGTTATACATGTCATCTTGGGAAACTTGAGTGTGATGTTCTGAGCAACACACAGGACATGGAAAGAAGTTGATCTTTATATTTGATTTTTAGTGATTTTTTGATTTCAAGCTTGCCCCATCTTCGAAGTTATGATAAGGCCATCTAGTAGAGGTGGTATGTTAAATTTATATGTGTTTTATTGGGCAAACTAGACCAATATTAATTAGTAGTGTTTCGCAAGTATCTGTGGGTTCTGTCAACGCTAGTCCCTGTGCTTTGAAGAGTTAACTTTCGAGCCCAACCCGACAAAAAAGACGCTTACTTTCTTGATTAGGGCCAGGCAGGACACATAATACATCATCTGCGACTAATTTTGAGTGTTGTTCCATGTCTGTATTAGGGCTACATTGTGGTTGGCTAGCATTTTTTTAACTGGGGTTCCATTGCTAGTGTGAAGATCAGAGAGAAAAGGGGTAAATCTGTCTTGTTGCTCTAGATTTGAGAAACTGTTTAGAGAGCTCAACCTTTATCTTTATTTCAGCTGAAGTTGCATTGAAATTATCCCGAATGAAAGATAACATTTTTGGGGCAAATTCTGTATTATGTAGTATTTTGAAGAGCTATGCTCAATCAAATCTTTCAAACGCCTTCTCTGTGTCAAGCGAGAGAAGTTTTGTTCGTGTAGTAGTACATGCTACTACTTTGATGAGGTTCACTGCTGAGCATGTATTATTACCCCCTGGTTGTTGGTGTGCCACGAATCCTGATTGATAGGGAGTGATAAAAATAGGCCAGATGTTGTGTAAATGGAAAACCGGTACAGATGGGAATATTTGAACATCAATGTTTAGTAGAGCAGTCTGTCTGTATGAGCTGCATTTGGTGGATCCTTATTGGGCTTTAGAATTAATGCAATGAAGGATCTGTCATCGAACTGGTTACTGATTTGGACAACAGCAAATAACTGCAGACCTTAGATAGTAGGACCATCAATATCAATTATTAGTTTTTAATATAAGCAAAAGAAATCTCACACAGTTTGAACATTGGGCATTGAATGGAAAGATGTCTGCACAGTACTGCTGACTGTCCAAGGGTATTCAGATCTAAACATTAGTATGACGTGGCATCCACACACACACACACACACACACACCTGCAAAGGCATTCCTGTCACAATGATCATGGGGTTTCTTTATTTTCTATTCCTGTTTAATAAATATTTCACCACAATGCACACTCAGCTTTTGACGTCAAGCAATGGAGAAATGGAATGTAATACCCAAAGCAGCTTAAATATTAATTCCTCCAATTTCTGTTTTTGATAAAGAACTCTTTTTCTTCAGTGATTAAGAGAAATTCTTCCCACTAAAAGGAGCAAATACAGCAGTCAGAGATTGCAAACTCATCTGAAGGAATAAACAAATGTACGATATTTTGACTTCAAAAGGCATTACCAGACACCATTTGGGGAGCAGATTTTTAAGAATTTCGTCTGGGTACTTCGTATATGTACAGGGGCCATTCCTGCTCCCTCTCCCCATCAAAGCTGTGCAGAGACTCAGTAACTTGGTTATGTCAGCATAGACTTAACTATCATACTCATTGTCCACAGA
Organism: Calotriton arnoldi; assembly: GCA_963921515.1. NCBI lineage: Eukaryota > Metazoa > Chordata > Amphibia > Caudata > Salamandridae > Calotriton > Calotriton arnoldi. The sequence goes on from CAWUFW010019205.1 coordinate 125,749, forward strand.
TAACTCCACACAACAACACTATAATGGCTAATACAGGACAGGCATGGGGCACCAAGACTTGAACCCCCCACTCCAGCCACCACAAAAGACAATCCACTACACACTGGATGTTCACACAAGTTAGCATGAAAGGTTGCTAGATCCCTCACCCCTTTATGGAACATCTCCGTGAAGGTAACTCACCATCCAAAAGGCCCACCAACACCAATGGAATTCTGGAATAAAATCCAACTGGGCGACATTCCACTGGATGAATCACAGTTCCAGGCAATTGCCCACACAGAGTGTAAGGAGGCCAAGCAACTGGTGAAAGTTATGCTATTAAAATAGCCAGTAACATAAGGTAACATATTGTCAACTTACATTTGCCTGCGTCAGTCACTGAATCTCAGATTCGTTTTGCAATTCTCAGGGAGACAGAGCAAATTGTTTTGGGTGGCAATCAGCCCTTTGTCTAGACATTTTGTTCATCCTGGAAGCCTCCTTATGTAGGAAGTCCTCTTCTGCTTAAATCAGGCGGAACCTTCAAAATTGGCTAGTAACCTCAATTGTCTTGGGAGTCTTTCTATTCTCCGTGAAAGCTCTTTCAGCTCTCCATGAAATGGTTGACAAAAGGTGTGATGGGTTGCCTCCTATGTCTGAAGGCTTCTTCACTAGTGTATCTCACCATTATGCTTACAAGGTTTGTTGTCTTCTCCAGGTAAGTGCAGGATTTAAAAGGACAGAAGACAGACATCATATTAATGCTGAACACAGATATGACCAGGTAATAGTTAGGCCTGCCTGCTGACTGATACGAGGGATGGCTTAGGAGGATAAAGTCCCAGGAAGCATGTGTGATAGAGCAGCAAGGCAGATGCTGAATGCCAACTATCTCGAATGGACAGAAGATGGCAACAGAAACCAAATGCTGGTACAGCAGGCAAACACCTGTGATGGAGCAGGGTTTGCGTCATGTAAACCTGCTCGGATCAACGCCCCAAGATAACATTTATTAATTATGTGTTTTGTACTAATATGCATTAATACACACAAACACGGGAAATGCTTTGCGCACGCATGCATTGCAATTAAGATTAATGCATGAAATGCTTAGGCCGCATATCGCTTTTTGCATATTAAAACCGACAAAGTGGAATAATGCTATTACAAATAATAATGCTTTGCACATTAATGCTCATATAAATTAACATGGGGTTAGTGCAATGGTGGGAGGGAAACAGTGCAATTTCCATTTTTGTGTTATTGATATTCTTTATAATTCTCTTTCATCGTAGTTTTAAAAATGGGCCTATGGTGAGCAGTTAGTTGGGTGTTTAAAGTTGACATAAGGCAGAAGAAAGGCCGTGAAAATGTAACCTGTACGTAAACTTTGGTGGGTGTCAGCGGCGGATGAAGGAAACCTTGAAGATTGAAAGAAAGACGTGCAGTATTTGAGGACGTCGAGATGCCTGGGAAAGCTCAAACTGATGAACATTTTATGTGTAGCCGATACATTGTTTGAAATAAAGTTGCTAATACAGGGACAAGCCATTCATCAGAGAATGTGACGTGATGGGGGATAGAGAATCGATTCATAAGCAGTGAAGTAAATCGTGAGAATGAGTTAAGAACAAAGAAAGTATGTAAAGCCAAATGAAGTAATGGAGGTGTGGTGTAACACCCCACAAATTGACCAATGAAAAGTTGAGATTTTTCCGAATGTTGCAGATTAGTGGGATGGTCAGGTTGAGTTAGGGTATAATTGGGATGCTCTTAGGGGGTGTGGTTAGGGAGGCAGCTTTCGTAGGTCCAGAGAGGCAGAGGGTGATCGTCGCTGTTCGTCGGTTAGAGGCCTACCTGTTTCCTGATCTCATCCTATCCCGGTTTCCTTTATCGGGTTCCTTTCCACTATCCTCGTGGCCAGGGGGTGGTGGTTTTCCTGATCTTTAATCGATTGGTATGTATCAATAGGGAAATTTGCAATATCTGCAAATGTTTTCTTTTTAGGACTCTTATGTCTCTTCATCTATCCACTCCATAATATTCACTGTGATTCAGATGTTTGTGATCTTGTCTGCATATTTTATGATATTTCTGCTATAGTGTGTATTTTCTTTCCCTGTAACTTTGTACCTGAGATTTTTCTTATAATTACTGAAGATAAACAGATTAACGATATTTTTTGAGTTTGTGATTATTTCCTTATGACAAATTGTTAAGATTTTGGTTAAATAGTCATGTCAATGATTTACACTACTCAATCAATATGATTCATCGCCCAAGAGGAAAGTGGTTGACGATATAGGTTAAAGGGCTAAAATAGAGACGAAACGATTAGATAATCTGTTTTTCCCTTTAGATGAATAAAGACAAAATCAACGTAACACAAACCGCATTTCAGCGTCATTCTCGTAGGGTCTGTTAAAAGGTGAGAAATTGTGTATTGTATGTTTGGGGCCCATTGTCTGCTGTGTCATTCAGAGACCCCCGGTTTGGCGCTGGATCAGTTTTTGGTAGCAGTATGATGGTTTATTATTGATTAGTTGATTATTGATTATTGATTTGATTATATGTGTTTTAACCTTGAAAAGTTAATGTTGTGTTTTTATGTCGTCTTGAATATACGGGCGAGAAGGTTTCCCGGGGTAAAGTCATAGCCTGAAGTAGGCTGGGAATTAGTGTGGATAGACGTATCCCACTACGGAAGTACTTTTCTGTAAGTCATAATACTGAACAGTGAAAGGCTGTAGGTGTTGCATTAGGGAATATTCGTATGAGAGTAGATTTGGAGTGCTATAGCGAAGGGTCCACCTGTGCAACTTTGGCCTTATCCCCAGAGTAGTACCAAGACTCCATTTCATACCAAAAAGTCCTCTTGAGAAACTTTGGCCTTATCCCTGGAGAAGTAACAGGTCCTCCCGGAGCTTGATTGAAGGGTGAGATAGCGTTGGGTCGTTATTCTTGCTCATAGAGAAAATTCTTTTTGGAAAAGTGAAAACTATTTCTTTATTTAGAAAACAGACAAGGTAGCATTGTTTTTATGTCGTTATTAACAAGATTTCTTTGAGAAAAAAGCTTAAGAATTTTTGCCGAGTCATTTTGTAAAGGGAGGGTCAGTAGAAGGAGTAATACTGACGTCAGAAAACGCTGCGCTGGCATTGGTCAGGCAGCGGGAGCTTTTAGAGCTGTGATTGGATGAGCTATTGTAAGCTGCATCTCTATTGGTTGAGACATTGCTGACGTGGCAGTGTTCTGATTGGTTGGTTGGTGTGAGTCGCGCTGGTATTGGACGACAATTGCCTAATAAAGAGACTACAGAAGTACAAAGGGTTTGTTGACATTTTTGAGTCACATTCTGAAGGGACAATTGAGAAAAATGAAGTTTATTAATAAAATCAGGAATTTCTTCAAAAAGGACAGACTGATAGTGACAAGGGTGGGAATTCTTATTCCGCCTCCAGGAACACCCGCAACCTTTATGATGCTAGAATGTGGATATCATACGTGTACTTGGTTGGAGAATTGGGTGAAGTTTACTGAGAGCGATGGTGTTCTGGCTTTTCGGGAACATGGAACATTTAATGAGAGAATTTTACAAAATGTAAGAGATCGGATGAATGTGTTGGAGCCTAGACCTAGACCGACTCAGTATGAGGCACTTGAGGAATGGGAATATGAGGCTTTTGAGCGAGAGAAATACAGGGGTGGAAGAAAATATAGAAATATCATGACCAGATATCCCTTTGAGAGTAGGCAAGAGATAGTGAAAAGATGGAGAAGAGCTGTAGTAACGGAAGGACTGTATCCTGTCCTGGTCAATGATGAGTCAATAGGAGACAAAGGTAAGGAGAAAAAGAATAATATTGAAATGCAAAGAGGGAGTTGTAACATGAATGATTCAGATGACGAGTTATTGGAGGATATTATAACAAAAAGACCTCCAGAACGCCGCCGCAAGACTGGTTCTCAACCTGCCAAAACACTGCCACATCTCCCAGCACCTGCGCACACTCCACTGGCTCCCCGTCGAGGCGAGAATCACCTTCAATATACTCACCCACGCACACAAGGCCCTCCACGGCACCGGACCAGCATATCTGAACAACTGACTCAAATTCCACGCACCCCAAAGGACCCTACGATCAGCCCAGCTCTCCTACGCTGTGGTCCCCCGCACCAGAAAGACCAGATCGGGAGGCCGCTCCTTCTCCTTCCTCGCTGCTAAAGCATGGAACGCCCTTCCGCTCCACCTCAGACAGACAACATCGCTCCCCATCTTCGCAAGAAACCTCAAAACCTGGCTCTTCCACAGACCCCCTCCTTAATGGAATGGAACCTGCACCCCCCCTACCCCTAGCGCCTTGTGACCCTTACGGGTGAGTAGTCGCGCTTTAACAAACCCCTGATTGATTGATTGAAAAGACCTCCACCATATCAGGAAAGTCCAAGAGAAGTAATTCCAATTGCCCCGATAATGGGATCTCCACTGATTCCGCAAGTTCCCCAAATTCCAGTGATTACGAGAGTAGTACCGGATAGAGAGACAGAGTTACAAAACCAAGCAAGAGAAGAATTAATACAGAAAGTTAAACAGTTAAATCTGAATGCAGAAGCATTATCAGTACCCGTAACAATAGGTCCTATAGTTCCGTTGTATGGGAATAAACAGAGTATATCAGGAGTACATGCTTTGACAGTTCCGACAAGTAGTATGAGGAGTGAGACAATGACTATACCTAGTCCAGTTGAACGAATGGAAGAACATGTTACCTTAATAGATCTTCCCGTAGGAGAAGTAGCACATGAAACTCCAAGAAGAAATGTTCAAATAGATCCTAGGAGGATAGCACAGAGTGGTGATTCCGCATCTCAGAGTTCAGTAGGTCCCACACCAGAAGAGCTGAATGAGTGGATAAAGGGAATGGAAAAACGAAAACCCCTACCACCAAGTATAGATGTGTGTAGATTGAAGGTGGATTTGGAGGAAATGATAACTGGTACGATCAGTCCAGATAGATTAAGTAATTTATAGAGATGAGGAATTATTGTTTTTGTGTAAGAATATTACCTGGAAAGCAAGGAATTTGCATGAGAAGATAGCAGAAGCTGCTGTTGATTACGGAATAGATATTGAGAGATCGAAGGTATTGCAGAAAACATACAGGATGGATTTCACTGACAGGGACTTGGAAAGTTTGAATGTGTCTGGTAAAAGGTTACAGATAAAGGAATTGATGCTGATTCTGAGGAAGTGGGGAGATGTTGATCGTTGAAAAGGTAGATGGTCGAAAAGAAAAAATGAATTAAACCCTACAGAAGGTACTTTGATGTATCCATTAAAAACAAATGGACAGGTTGAAATGGTGTGTCCAATGAGGGAAATTCCAGGTGGTGGATATGTTCATGTTCCCTGGAGTAGACAGGACATCTTGTCCTTTACGAATGATTTCCCCAGATTGAGAAAAAAACCCGTGGAATGGTATAAACAGGTAGAAAGGTTTGTGAAGGTTTCAAAGGTATTGCTGAAGGACTTAGATGGTCTATTCGAGATTGTAGTTCCGGCTGATTTGTGGACAGAGTGTAAGATAACTGTCGATTGGCCTAAAGAAGAATATCCAAGAGACCCTAAAACTGGTGCACCTTCAGATGAGGTGATGAAAAAGTACAATCAGGTGATTACTTTCTTGAAAGGAAAGATTTCCCCGAAGGAAACTGATTGGGTAAAAATAGACAGGAAAACACAGGAGCCGAAAGAGTCGGTGCATGCATATTATGAGCAATTGTTACAGGTGTTTAAGCAGTATAGCGGATTTGAGAATATAGGTGACAAGGATATGGGACATTTTGTGTATCGTTTTGTGTTTGGACTGAAACCAGAGATTATTAATATGATTCAACAGCATCTGATTTGCTGGCAGAATAAAACGGTAGATGAAATTCTGAGATATGCAAAGTACTGTAGCGACGACATTGATTTAAGACACAAAAAGCTTAAGGAAAAAATGATGTGGGCGCAAGTTAAGGTAGCAGAGCAACAGGAAGTAAATAGTGTCGAGCAGACGAATAATCAGAATCAAAATGTTCAGGTACCAGGTGTTAGAAAGGGTAAAGGAAAATTTGTTAAAGATGATTTGAAAATAAAATTTCCTTGTCATGCGTGCAGTAAGCTTGGAAATTGGAAGAACGAGTGTAGAAACACTGTAAAAATTAATGGGACAACCCAAAATTTAAATTCACAGGTGCAGAATGAAGTGGTTGTGACCCAACAACAGCAACAGCCGCAGCAGATAGTTACACCACAGATACAGGTGCCCCAAGCTCCTATGCAGAGTAATGTAGGTGCTCAGGTACAGAGATACAGTGTGAATACTGGATTTACTCCTGTGGAACAACATGGTAAGAACCCAAATGTGCAGATGATTCCACAATATTGGTTGCAGTGTAATGGGAGTGATTCGGAGAGTAGCCAATGACGGTTCCTGAGGGGGGAGGAAGAGTGCATGGTTGGCGCAATTCAACAGATGAAACCTCCAAGAACCCAGAAAGAAGTGCGAATGTTTTTGGGAATGGTTTGTTATTGCAGACAATGGATAAATGGATTTTCAGTGATTGCAAAACCTTTACAGAGGTTGACGCATAAAGATGTGACTGATCCGATTGATTTGGATGATGAGAGTATGGAAGCCTTTGTAAATTTGCGAGACAGTTTGTGCCAAGCACCAGCATTGGGAATGCCTGATTATACAAAAGAATTCGTATTGTTCTGTTGTGAGCGAGATGGATGTGCGTTAGCAGTGTTAACTCAAAGGCATGGATTGACTAGACGTCCAGTGGCATATTTTTCTGCTACGTTAGATTCTGTGGCAGCAGCATTACCAGGATGTTTGAAAGCCGTTGCTGCTACATGTGTGAGTTTGGAACAAAGTGAAGCAATTGTGATGGGTTCTCCAGTCAAAGTGTATATTCCACATTCTGTTGAGATTCTTTTAACCAAAACACGAACTCAGCACATGACTCCCAGGGGCATATTCTCAAGAACGTGTGATAACTACCGCAAAATTAGCTTAACGCAACTCTTCACATCGCAGTCTATCGCGGGAAAACAACTCCGTGTTAAAGTGGTATTCACAACACGGTGGCCCCATGCGATAGTCCCACGATAACGCGTCAAAAGAACGTGTTGAAACTAACGCGTCTCAGAAAAAACGCGAAACACGAACGCGAAAATAGTAGCGATGAGGCCAATCGTGATACAAAAATCAGCAATAACCAGCGAGAGGCCTGCAATTCCCACGCGTCATGCGGGAAAATGCACCATAAAATCAGAGTAAAAAAACGGTGAGATGACAATGTACGAGCACAACACCACATCCGTGACGTAGAACAAATGACCATTGTCCCGCATCAAATAGGCATCTCCTCACAGTCACAATGTACATTGACATGCAGTCTGCATGTAAACTGCGCCAATGAGGAAACATGCATGTAACACACAGTGAAACCGCATCTCCCCCTCACATTGCAGAGGGACAAGCGACCCCTCCTGCACACAGACGTGTCATAACCATGATCAATCAATTATGAAAGCGTGGACGAATGTAGGGGCAGTGACTCCCGCTTACGTACATGTTGCCCATGTTGTGGGACTTGAGTCACAGAGGGCATCCCTGCATCATGGTGGTACATATCTGACCCCAAAAGGAGCCCTGTTGTCACCTGTAGGACACAAATGGCAGCCAAAATGGAATGAATTTGGACACATGTGAAACGCCGAAGAGTGGGATTCCCTACTAACTGCGACACACAGAACTGGCAGTTCGAATATGTGACACCCTAAACAGCCTCTCTGCACAGAGGTGACACACCCACCATCCATGAACAAATCATAAAATTGTCAGCAATACATGTCGCACTCACACTTGTCTGAGTGATGTGCCTGTACAGATGAGTGACATGCACTCAGGGAATGTGTTTTTTGAATGCATTTATTTGCACATGCTGTGCTTGTGGTCATTTTGTACTGTCCCATTACTGACAAGGACTGTCACAATGTGACGTGCTCATGTGAAGAAATTGTCAATGATGGTGTTCCTACGGGCTATTCCTGCTGCGGCTGCAGTGGGGTGTGGTCCACCTGCCTCATCTTCATCATCATCGTCCGGTGCATCTGGCACTTGTATCCATGGTGCTTTGCTGCGTACACATATGTTGTGCAACACACAACATGCAACGATCATCTTGCACACAATGTCTGGGCTGTATAGGAGCCTTCCACCTGTGACGTCCAGGCACCTGAAACGTGACTTCAACACGCCAAATGTGCGTTCCACGATGCCCCTGGTGCGTCTGTGGGCCGCATTGTACTGCCTCTGGGCCTGTGTGTTCTGGGCTCGGAGGGGTGTCATCATCCAAGCGCTGAGTGCATACCCGAAACGGGTCCTAGGATGCTTGTTTCTGGTCCAGGGAGGAACTGGCTTGGCAGTTCTGCTGGACTGTTCCCATGAGGCACATGGTCAAGACTAATTTGCATATGGCCAGGTTTAAACTGGGGTGGCATGGTGAGCAAAATAATGATGGGTTTAACCCAGATCTCTTGACTGGGGGTGAATGTTTTGATTTGTTCTGCATTCCGTCCATCAATTGTGTGACTTTTGCTTTCTCGCCCTAAGTGCGCCGGGTATGCCCAGACGTGGGTTCCGGGCTCACTGTGCCACTGGATTCAAGCTATCCTGGCTGATGAGGGGTGAAACCCCGAAACCGGTCCTAGGATGCTTGTTTCTGGTCCAGGGAGGACCTGGCTTGGCAGTTTGGGCTGGACTGTTCCCATGAGGGACAGGGTTAAGACTGATTTGCATATGGCCAGGTCTAAACTAGGGTGGCATGGTGAGATAAAGAATGATGGATTTAACCCAGCTCTCTTGACTGGGGGTGAATGTTTTGATTTGTTCTGCATTCCGTCCATCAATTGTGTGTCTTTTGCCATTAGTGTTGAGGCCAGTGCCTGATTGAATCTCTGTAGGGCAGACATATCTGAGTGAATGCCCTCCATGAATGACACCATTTGTGTCAAAAGAGTGGTATGCGCATGGAGTACATTCAGCACTGATGTCTGCCCCACAGAGATCTGCCTCAGGATGCCAACCGCCTCCACATTGAGGGCAGCAGGGGAGACAGGGGCAGGGGGTAAGGTGCCTGGCGCAAAGGAGATGGCTCCCCTGCCACCGGACTGGCCACGGACACTGTGCCTGGGAGCAGTTAGGAGGATGGAGATGGGAGTGGTGGTGGTGGTGGACTCCGATGATGAGGAATCATTTCCTGTGTCCTCCACCCCCACATGGGAGTCATCACTGGAGCCTGACTGGTCTTCGGATGCTGCAGATGGAGTTGCAGATCTGCCCTCAGTGTGGCTCCCCTCATCCTCCCCGCCAGTGGATGCCTCCACGTCCGAATCGGCACGGGACCCTGACTGGCAAACTGCTCCCCCTAGATCCGTGGCACTGTCTCCTCCGCTGGCCGGCGCTGATGCTGTGAACAAAAATGAAAAAGACTCACATAAGTCATCTGTATGTACTTGACTCATAGGTATCATCACAAATCCTCACAGTTCAAACAACTAAATCATTTTGACAGTGCTATCGACTTTTCATACATTTACATACATGGCACTTGTCATTCTGCAAGTTAACCATTGGTCACTCACACATGTGGTTAACTGCAACATTGGGTGTATCAACATCAATTGCCACAACCACTGTGTCGACTGCTTCACTATGTAGGAGGTGATGTATTGTCTTTTGCACCTGACGGTCTCGTGTCCTGACATACCTGTCTCATCTCCTGCAAGGGAGTATAGAGCTCACAATAGGAATAGGATTCACACAATTGAATTGAGACATGGTATCCATTCTGCAATCGCTAGTCATCAAATTGGGAACCATTGGCTCTAATGTCACAGGTCAAATGACATCCTTGTCCAACCTTAAGCTTGCATACTCAATGCATGAGTCATTTCACACAGTTAACAGTGATTGTGCTCATTTGTCCTGCAACTTACATTCTCCACTTTCAGGTCACACATCTGACTCTGAATGAGGATTCAACACGGTAGTAGGCATGGCTAGGGTGAGAGGCACATGGCCCACTGTCTTGTGTCATCTATGCACAGTGTCATTAGAATGAATCAGAATGTTGTGCACATTGTAAACAGCTCACCATTTTCAGATGTGAAAAATGGTCAACACACTTCCAAGTCCGATGACTGCATCTTCACAATGCTTCTGGTGGAACACCATGCCAATGGTCCATCTGGGTGCACTGTCTGCACAGACTGTCAGTACTGAACCTCCATTCTTCATGAGTCCAGTCATCACTGTGTACCAATCCTGTCTAGACTGCAGAAGTCTCCATTTGTATGGCCCAAGTCTGAATGTCCCTCACTTCCATTAAACATATTGCACACTTCCCACAGCTTAGATTGCTCTTCTTTCCCCATCTCATTTTGTTGATTCACTTCAAGATGATGCATATTTTACACCTCTCAGGCTGACCGTGATGCATCATACACATGGTTTACAAAGCCCCAAGTATGTATAGTCAACATCATTTACACACATGGCAACTGTTGTGAATGTGTATCTAACATCAGACCTCACATTTTCAGCCATGTTTTAACCAGTGACCACCTGTGTCTGTCAGTGAATGGCATGTGTTGTCACTGTTACAGAGTCAAATACATGGACTCAATCCTTTGAATGGAGAGAATGGAATCTTCCACACAATCACGTGACAGGTCAGTGTGACAGATGACCAGAGTTAGTATACTTGTAATTGGCCCATGGGATACATTTTTCAAACACTGAGCAGCACAGCTGGGACCTAACAGTGTCACAATGAGCAAGCAAAATTCACCAATGCCTCAATTTTGATGTCACCTGCTGCAGGGATGTATAGCATGGCCTCTTCACACTTGTTTGCACCAATAACAACATGCTTCACACATTTGTGGTAACCGCACTGAGAACAGGTCATACATTAGTCAATGTGCTGGCACATGTTGGGCATTTGTATTACTCCAGAAGGTTACCTCCATGCACATGTTTCTGTGATTTGTGTTGATCACATGAGCAAGGCACTACGGTCACTTCCCTGAACGTAACTGACTCACATCTCCCTGATGAAAGGGGAATCGAAAAGTGCGTCTGTCACCATAACATCCAACATCCAATGGCTGTGACTGAATCGGTTCGGATGCAGCTACTGCGTCCTTTGAATGCTCACCCGCGTTTGTCATCATAACATCCAACATCCAATGGCTGTGACCGAATTGGTTCAGATGCGGCTACCGCGTCCTTTGAAAACTCACCCTCGTCTGTCACCACAATAACTTTCAGCCAATGGCTGTGACCGAATCGGTTCGGATGCGGCTAGCGCATCCTTTGAAAACTCACCTGCGTCTGTCATGACAATAACTTTCAGCCAATGGCTGTGACGGAATCTGTTCAGATGCGGCTACCGCGTCCTTTGAAAACTCACCCACGTCTGTCACCACAATAACTTTCAGCCAATGGCTGTGACCGAATCGGTTAGGATGAGGCTACTGTGTCCTTTTAATGGTCAGTCTGCAGGGCAAACACTTCTGTGATTCAGTGTGTAGTTAGATTTTTCAAGTGGAAATGGACCTTTATATGCATAGCTCACACACCCACGAAGAGCTAACTTTGAGGAGCACATGACACACTGAATTTGTCGCTAATACCAACAATTTTCATTAGTTTTTCCTTTACCCTTCTAGGCTTCATCACAGTGCCAATGACTTCATGGGGATGTACAAGTCAATATTTTAACATGTTCATGGCATTAGGTGAGCCTGTGACCCAGTGTGCAATCAGTGTGATTTCTGACTATAAAGAATTTGTGTGTGATTCATGGTTAAAGCATTTACATTTGAATGAATGGGCCACGACAATATGCACCCAAACAAAGGATGTGTTTGTTGTGTGATTTACCAGCGTATCTTTGTTGTCCCAGACTTAAGTTTATGAAGGCATCATATATGCAAATCCAACATAGTTAATGGTTTGTATATGTAATTGTATGTGTGATGCTGACCTGACAACATGACAGTGTCCATCCTGGACAGTAGTGTGCAAACTTTAAGAGTGGGACGCTGTATGAATGTGGTGTCCCACAGATCTGTCAATTCTTGATCCTTCTGTGGGTACATTTTAAGCATGTAATTGTTCTCACAAACCTATATCTCAGCCTATTTTGTGCTGATTTGTTTACTATGTGATGCTTGATTGACATGAACGGTGACGGACAGTAGTGAATTTGTCACTATGGCACTCAAATTGCTGTGTGATCATACCGTGGTAACAGATCTGGCAAGGGTGATAGTTCTGTTATATGTCTCTGAAATCGACCATGTACATTTCAACATGTATTACAAATGTTCTATACTATATTTTGTACTCATATTTCATGTTCTGTTTATTGATGTATGTTATTTTGTATATTTGTATCTAACAATAATTTTGTTTACACTCTACACATAGGTATCGCAGACACCACCAGTCTACAGGCCCTTCCCAGACCTGCAGACCATGGAGGAATGTGACCAAATTTGTGAATACCATTTCACCAGGGCAATAATTGAACAGTTGGCTGATCATTTGACACCAGATTTTATGCCTGGTCGCACATACCCGACTGCACTGACACCCAAGGTGAAGGTTATGGCAGCCTTACATTTCTTTGCCACTGGTTCTTTCCAGTATACTGTGGCAACATCTGATGGAATGTCACAGACGATGTTCAGCCATGTCCTGCGTGATGTGTTGGAGGCATTGCTCCGTCGCCTGGAACAGTACATCAAGCTCCCCAAACCAGGAGACTTATCTGACATCAAGTGCGAATGCTACGCCTTGGGACATATACCACAAGTCATTGGAGCAATTGATAGAACCCATGTTGCTGTGGTACCACCACAGGCCAATGAACAGGTCTACCACAACAGGAAGCACTTCCACTCCATCAATGACCAGGTGGTGTGTTTGGCGGACATGTCGATCTCCCACGTCTGTGCATGTTTCCCTGGCTGTGCACATGATGCCTACATCCTGAGGAACAGCGTCTTCCCCCACATGAGGTCTCAGCTGCAACGTGACTGTGCCTGGATTGTTGGTAGGTGATGTTTCATGTGTATGTTGTAGTGTGTATTGATTGCATGTCAGATGGTGCTCTGTTGTCAGACCACTGAACTTTTTTGTGTGTTCTATGTAGGTGACTCTGATTAGGCCTGGGCGTAGTTCGCGGAGTTTTGCTACGTGAAACTCCGCAAAGTTACAAAAAACTCTGCAAAGTTCCGCGAGTGGCGAAGTGCAGTGCGAAGTGCAGTTTGTGCTGGTATTCCTGCCGCTCGGGTAGAAATTCTACCCAAGCGGCAGCTCGCGCTCGTGAACTTACTGTGTGCGATCGCGAACTTACCGTTCGAGATCACGAATGGGGAAAAAACTCCGCTGCACATCGCGAAACTGAGTTTTCTGCACTCTGCGAGCTCCGCGGAGTGCGGAGTGCAGAAAACTCTGCAAACTCCACGAACGGAGCGAAGTTCACCGCCCAGGCCTACTCTGGATAGCCCAACCTTCCCTGGTTGCTGACCCCTCTGTGCAACCCAGTCACCCCTGCAGAAGTGCAGTACAATGAGGCACAGGGTCGTACCAGGCGAGTGGTTGAGCGTACATTTGGTCTCCTGAAAACAAGGTTCCAGTGTCTGGATCGGACAAGAGGAGCACTACATTATGGCCCCTTGAAGGTGTGCACGATTATCACAGCCACATGCATGCTCCACAACCTTGCAATCCGGAAGGAAATTCCACTGATACTGGAGACCAGCAGCCACCAGCAAGGGAGGATCCAGGCTTGAGACACGATGCCAGTGATGATGAGGATGATGTTGGGGATTTTCGACAACAACCTATCCACAAACTCTTCACCTGAATGTAAGTATTCAATGAGAGGTGTCAACACCAAATTGTTTGTTTGTGTGTTGCTGTTGTCCAATGTGTATGTGTGCTGCTGAGTGTATGTTATTTATCATGAGGTTTGTACTGATTTGCTTAATCAAATTTTACAGGTGACATGTACAATGCTACACTCAATACTAGCTTGTGTTCAGACTGAAATTTGTATGCTTTAGCTGAGACAGTTAGCAACATTCAGCAACATCATTCGTGAGTTCCTGACTCTGTTCTATGTTTCTCCTTACCAGGGTACTTTGCCATGTTAACTGCAGAGTTGTGACCTCACAAGACCCATGATACTGTGCCATACTCCAACATTGAACAGTTGTGAAAATCCTTTGAACGCACTTCCTTCTAAACTGATGGTCATTTCTTTTTACTTGTGAGCATTTTGTTACTGTGTGATGTGTTTTGAGTTTGGGTTAAGGGGCAAGGTTGTATCAGTAGAATAAACCTGTGCTCCACATTGAGGTGTGCCTTGTCTGTTTGCACACATCCAAAGTATATTCTGAAACAAAACATGTTCCATGATGATCTGGTTTGCTGACAATGATTGTTGTTTGTGCTTGCAAATGGTGAGATCTTTGCAGACAGTAGACTTAAATTGAATCAGTACCATGTACTATGGGTTGTGTGATAACCTGCTTGTGTCTATCTATCATGCTGTGACAGGTTACATTTACTCCCAAGCCAGTAGTTAACATTTCTGAAGTGATTTCTTATCCAGTGTTGTTGACACTTTCTTCTTTGTTATTTTGTGCGTCATTTCAATCTGTACATTTGTGTTTCAAAGTCACGACATGAGCAAGTATTTTGTGCAAAGTGATTTATTTTATTGCATGACGGAATGATAAAAATTCACAGAATGGGGGAGTGCTCAACAAAGCATAAAAAACAAAGTGCAGAAAGGAGTTGGTAGTGTTTGTAGATGAAGTCTTCAGAAGTAAATTCATAGTTATTTGAGTCCAAAGTCCAACTTAGACCCTTCAACCAATGTGCGACAGTTCAATGACAGTCAACAAAGCGAATGCTTGGCACACAATGGAGGATATCAGGAGCAGGTTGTCACTTTCTTGGGGATGATGCATAGCCTTCGGTCTCTCAAGGATGCTTCTTTGGATGACCCTTCCCACATTTGGGGGGGACACCCTCAGGTGCAGGCAGCGGCAGTGCAGTGGGCTCTCCGCCAGAGTCCACATCGCTCACTGTGGCTGGTACAGATGTGACACCAGATGTTGTGGGCACACAGGGAGGTGTGGACATGTTGGTAGCAATCTGGCGGAGGCAGGTGAGAATGTCCCTGAGCACCACAGTCAGGTCATCAATTTTGTTCATGTACATGTCCATTTTCTCATAGTGGGCTGCCTCCTGCTGTTGCATGGTCCTGAGGATCCCAACTACCTGGTCAAAATCTCTGGTGCAACCCTCATATGCGTGGAGGATTCTGGATAGGTGTGGGTGATCTTCATCAGCAGCACCAGCTGCATGATGGCACAGGTCCCCACGGCCCCTTCCACCGCCCCTATCCACCCGAGCAGGACCAGTTGGTGCTGGCACAGTCAACACTGAGCCTCCTTCCTCATTGACAGTGGTGTTGCTGTCCGCCAACTCCAGAGTGCCCTGTGTTGCTGTGCTGTCGGTGGTGGCTCGGGCTGGTGTGTCTGTAAGGGTAGGGGTCAGCTGGGTGTTGTCAGCTGAGGCGGAAGTGGTCGCAGAGGATGCTGATGTTACTGCTGCTGGTGATGTGGGCTGGCCCACACCTGATGGGCCAGGTAGTTCATCGTCATCCGAATATGGTTGAGAGACCTCAACGCCGGGGAGCTCACGGTCGACCAGAGTCTGGGACTGGCTGTCCTGGCTTGTTCCAGAGGTGTTCCCAGCTTGCCCTGTGGGTACATAAAAGACACAATGATTGATGTGAATGTCCACAGCCCCTAAAATCATACCCATTACATAGGCTACTGAACCTAATGATAAGTTTATATACATAGATTGGCCTCCTTCTGCCATGATGCTGGCCTATGTTTTTGGAGAACAATGTAATTTGGATGAGATGGGGATTGATGAGCACGTCCAGCTCTGTGCATACATGGGCATCTTGTGTTTAGTTGACATTACATGTCAAAAGACATTGACTGGTTTGTGACGCCCTGTGAATGACACAGGTGTGTTGGTGTTTTCCACATCTGTACTTTCATGGTGACATACAAACTATTTCTCTCCCAATGTAGTTATGTTTTAGGCCTGTGTACTGGGCTTAGTGCATGCCTTTAGCAGTCACATTGGTGTGGCTACCTACAGACTCAGAGTCTGGTATTTTTTACGATATTTTTTGAATTGTTGTGAGTGAGGTGCTTCTCGTTCTCATCTCATTATACACATAGGAATAGCTGTGAGTAGCACAATGTGTTACTGCTTAGCTCTGTGCCTACACAGATCATGTATTTTGTACACTGCCTCCATAGACGGATGAGTTCACAAACTCTGCTTTATGCCATTTTATGGCAAAGACCTTTGATGAACAGAGGTTTGAGTGCTTGTGTTCTAATAGTGAAACTTACACCCCTCCTCCCACCCATCCCCACCAGGCCACCAGGAAGAGTTTTGTCCAGACAATGCTGGTAAGTGTACTTGCAAGATGTTTGTCGCTGGTGGCTGGTGTTTGTAGCACAGAGGTAAATGTGGTAGTTGTGATAGTTTCAGACATCAGTCCACAGTGTCTGACATCTTGGTAGTACACATGAACTCACTGTGAGGTAGACATCCCCCCGATGAAGTGGTTGTGCTATGAGTGCCGAGGAGTGTTTGCTGTTGTTCCGACTCCAATCAGGCCCAGTGCTACATACACCTTCCCGCCCAACCACCCAACCTTGATGTATGCTTTCCTAACATTGAGTGGCAAGATGTCTGAGACTGGGGAAATGTGTCTGCCTTTGGTCCACCACCCATCAGTGCCTAGTGCTCCAAAGACCATTAACCAAGCTCAGGCATTTTGTTGTAACATTCACACTCACTGTCAGGTAGGCATGCTTAATTGTGGGCCTGTAGGGCTGTATGGGAAGAGGAGTGTTTTCAATGGTCAGATCTCCCATCAGGGCCTGTACTACGCACACACATTCCAATATGCAAAAACGGCACCTCTGGAACTGTGTTTTCCATGAGAATGAGTGGATATGTACTGGCAAAGAGGGCTGACACTGGTGCCTGGTGTTTGGAACACAGGGCCCTGTTGGTAGTTGTGGCAAAGTCAGACACCAGTGACCAGTGAAATGCATCCTGCAAGTAAATCTGGACACACTGTGGGTAAGCTTAGTTCCTGTGGGGCTGTTTGTGCTGGGTGGGAAGGTATATTTTGGACAGGGCCTGATGTGATTTGTACCCTTTCAAAATACTACTTCTCCCACCCAGCCCAGATAACTCCTCTGAGTGATGGCTAACTGTCAGTGAGGGGAAGGGTACTAGCAAGGAGGCTGACACTGCTGCATGATATTAAATTTGAAGGCAACTCCCAACAAGGCCTTGTGCACAAAACACCATGCAGCAGTGTCAGCCATCTTGCTAATGCACTTCCATCCACTGTCAGGTAGCCATAGGACCAGATGAACTGGTTGTTTTGGGTGTGGGTAGGAGTGTTTGATATTACTCCAACTCCCATTAGGCCCTGTCTTCCACACACCTTCCCAGCCAGCACATACAGACCACCTGGAACTATGGTTTCCTGAAAGTGAGTGGGAAGTGTACTGGCAAGATGTCTGACAGTGCTGCCTGTTGTCAGAGTTGACCACAACTCCCATCATGACCTTGTGCTCCAAACACCATTCCCCAGTCTCATCCATATTGTCAGGACATTTCCACTCAGTGTCAGGTAAGAAGATTTCCATGTGTGCTGTTTGTGATGGGCGGGAAGAGTGTGTGTAGGACAGGGCCCGCTGGGAGATGTAGTCAGGGCTAACACTCCTCCTCCCACCCAGCCCAAATAGTCCACCATGAACCATGCTTACCTGCCAGTGAGTAGAACTTTACTTCCAAGATGTCTGACACTGGTGCCTGTTGTTTGACTTGACTAAAACATCCATCAATGCCTTTTGCTCCAGACACCATGCAACTGTGTGAGCCATCTTGGTAGCATATTGCCATTCACTGTCAGGAAAGCAGAGTCTCCTGTAAGGTAGTTGGGATGTGTAGGAAGGTGTGTGTAGGTCAGAGCTTGATGGGAGATGTAGTCAGGGGAAACAATCCTAGCCCCACCCAGTCAAACAGTGTCATCTGTGCATATGGCTACCTGACAGTGAATGGAAGTGAACTAGTAAGTTGGCTGACACTATTGCATGGTGTTTTGTGCATAGGGCCTTAATGGGAGTTGGCTTCAAGTTCGACACCATGCAGCAGTGTCAGCCACCTTGCCAGTACACTTCCCTCACTGTGAGATAAGCATAGGCCAGAGGACTTCTCTGGCCTGGGTGTGAGGATGAGTATTTGAAATGGCTAAAACTACCATCAGGCCCGTCCCACACACATCTTCCCAACTGGCACCAGAAGCCTACCTGTAACTCAGCTTCCCTGACAGTGAGTGGAAATGTACTTGCAAGATGTCTGACACTGATGACGGGTGCCTATTTGTCTACAACTCACAGCAGGGCCTAGTGGTCCAGAACACCAGTCCCCAGTGTCAGCCATCTTGTCAGTACATTTCCACTCACTATCAGTTAAGCATGTTTCCTGGTGGGCTTGTTGGGCTGTGTGGGAGGAGGAGTATTTGCACAGACTTCAACTCCCATCATGCCCTGTCCTCCACACACCTTCCCAGCCAGCCCAAACAGTACACCTGGGACTATGCAGTCCTTGAAAGTGAATGGAAATGTACTGGCAAGATGGCTGACACTGGGGCCCGGTGTTTGCTTTGCCCACAACTCCCGTCAAGGCCTTGTGCTCCTCACACCAGTCCCCAGTGTCAGCCATCTTGCCAGTACATTTCCACTCACCATCAGGGACAGCATGGTCCTAGGTGTCCTGTTTGAGCTTGGTGGGAAGGTTTGTTGGGGACAGAGCCTGATGGTAGATGTAGTCAGTGCAGACACTCCTCCTCCCAGGTAGCCCAACCAGGCCATGAGGAAGAGTGATGTTCTGACAATGAGTAAAGTGTACATTCAAGATGTCTGACACTGGTGCTTGCTGTTTTTTTTTTACCCCAACTCCCATCAAGGCCTTGTGTCCCTGACACCAGTCCCCACTGTCAGCCATCTTGCCAGTACTTTTCCACTCAATATCAGGTAAGCATGTTTCCTGGTGGGCTTGTTGGGCTGTTTGAGAGGGGGAGTATTTGCACAGACTTCAACTCCCATCACTCTGTCCTCCACACACCTTCCCAGACAGCCTTAACACCACACCTGGGACTATGCAGTCCCTGAGAGTGAATGGTAAGGTACTGGCAAGATGGCTGACACTGTGGCCTGGTGTTTGCTTTGCCCACAACTCCCATCAAGGCCTTGTGCTCCTAACACCGGTCCTCAGTGTCAGCCATCTTGCCAGTACTTTTCCACTCACTATCAGGTAAGCATGTTTCCTGGTGGGCTTGTTGGGCTGGGTGGGAGGAGGAGTATTTGCACAGACTTCAACTCCCATCATGCCCTGTCCTCCACACACCTTCCCAGCCAGCCCAAACAGCACACCTGGGACTATGCAGTCCCTAAGAGTGAATGGAAATGTACTGACAAGATGGCTGACACTGGGGCCTGGTGTTTGTAGCACATGGCCATGATGGTATTTGGCTTCAAGATCAACACCATGTAGCAGTGACAGTCATCTTGCAAGTACACTTCCCCACACTGTCAGGTAGCCATACGCCCAGATGAGCTATTTGGGACGGGTGTGAGGAGGAGTTTTAGCTGTGACTACAACTCCTATCAGGCCTGTACCCACACCCACCTTCACAGCCATCCAAAACAGCCTGCCTGTGACTCAGCTTTCCTGAGAGTGTGCGTAACTGTGCTGGCAAGATGGCTGATGCTGGTGACTGTTGTTTGGAGCACAAAGCCTTGCTGTGAGTTTGTAAGTAGTATGTACATGTTTTTAATTTACTAACTTTTATTTTTCATTGCAGGTATGTTGTTAGTCAATATGGCATACACATCACCTGCTCATTTACTCTAGTTTTTAGAAACTTGGAAAACAGTCATTTGTATCATGGTATCCTTGACAGTGATGTCTATGGATGTGTAATTGGTAACAATATTGGAATGTTCAGTAAGTACTCACCAGAGTCTTGTGCTCCTGGTATTACATAGATGCCCTCCTGCGGAAGGATGTCACGCACCTTCTCCTCCCAGGAAGTGTAGTGCACGGGTCGTGCAGGAGGGCCACAGCCAGTCTGCTGGCTCTGGGCGTGTTCTCTGCCCATCAGTTTTTTGGCCCTCCTTCGCACATCATAGTATCTGTTCCTGATATTATCCATTGTGCGCAGGCAAGGTGCTTGAGCGTTCACCTTATTGACTATCCTGTCCCACATCCTATTTCTCTGGGACAGGGGGGTCTGTTGGACTTAGTTCCCAAATAACATTGGCTCTACTCTGATTATTTCATCTAGAAGAACTTCCAATTCCTTATCTGTGAACCTTTGCTGCTTCCTTGGCGCCATGGTGAGGGTGAGTGTGAATGTGAGGGTAACTGTGAAGGTGCGGGTGAGTGTAAATATGAAAAAGAGTGTGTGTAAGTGCTTTTTTAACAGTAAAATCTGTACAAGTTGTGAGGTGGGTGAAGTGTAAGTGTGTGAGGCAGAGAGGAAGAGAACAGGGAATGCGGACAGACTTCTGATACCTGGCAGCAGTTCTGTTAGAGCAAAGGATCATGGTCATGTGTTTGGACCTTTATATAGGTGGATTGGTGGGTGTGGCTAATTATTTGAATGGTTTTTTTGGCTTTGCTAATGCTTGCTAATACTGTTTTTGACATTTTCCACTTGGTATTTGTGATACAAACAGACACGGTTCAGTAACCACGTTGGATGAATCGTCATCTGTTCGCGGGGTTAACCGAGTCTGATTCCTAACAGAAATACTATTTTTCAGTGTTTCTGAATGAGTCGGTCGCATCGGGCTTGTTTCCGGACCATTCGGTCAGACGGATTGCTTTCCGAACAATTTGGTGGGATTTAACTATATTTGCATTGTGATCCATCATTCGCTCAGCTCACGGTCGGGTCGTTCGGAAGGCATTCCGGAACCGATTTGGTAGGAATACTTTCCGTACGATATCGTAATCGGCCCCTTAGCGGGACAGTGTCTGCACTTGTTAGCAATTATGCTATATCATAATGGGACTGGGCCTTCACTTCTGGGTTTCATTTCTGCTGCACAGTGTATGAACATCTTAGCAGAAGAGTTATAATTTTAATTAGCTAGTGTATGCATTGTCAGCAATGCTTTGGTATCAGTACATATCTTTTAATATGCAATTAACTATACTTGTAAGCACGGGTTTTAGGCAGCATACATGATTGCACATTCCAAAATTCAGAACATGCCAAAGAGTGGGTAAGCAAGCCAGCAGAGTCACATGTGAAGCCCACATCCAGCAACAGGGGGCATACTTGCCAACATTCTATGTTGACAAAAAAGAGATACCATATTCCATGTTTTATACCCATTACCATTGTGATGCCAGGGCCAGTAGTAATTGCCCCCTTTGAGGCCAGAGGTCATAAAGGAAGTGGCAGGAGTTGCAGGGAGAAAGCTAGAGGTCACAGCTGCAACCCTGACTACTCCCAAATGATGTCCATGCACCAACCTAGATTAGAGACACAAAGCTCCTAGAAAATACATTTTGTTAATTCAGAGCACCCTATGCGGTGCATCGCAAATCCCACTAACTTAAGCAGACAAGTGAAACCACAATATCTCGAGATCTTTGATTTCGACAATTTTAATAACCACACCGACCGACAACAGACAAAAATGTTTTCAGCATGAAAACCAAAAGTAATAATAGTACATCAAAACAACAGTGATCAAGCCTCCAATTGAACTGAAAATCAATTTCATATAACCAAACACTTCACATACAGCATAACACTCTATCACTCTGAACAAGACTCAACCCTTCAACAACATACCCAGAACACTCACAGATACCAGAATCATTCCACCCAACTCATGCTTACAATCCAAATTGTTAAGGAACAGCACTGCAAGTCTGTTTCTCGGCAAAATCCTCCAGGATAATCCACCAGAAAATACACTATCACTAAGGGCTGGGCAAAATGGAATTTTAGAAACCAGAAACAAGGTGTTCTTTAACTTGCAACCATCCTCTAATACCAAAAAGTGTGGGCGCTGGGAATCCCAAAATTTTAGACGCTCCAAAGTTTTACCACAAACAGAATACCCACATTCACTTGATGGGAGATGGCGTTAAACCTTAATTTCATGAGGTAATGTACCTCTGTGTTAAGGCACCTCCAGAGCATCAAAATCAGGAAAATACAATTATAATCAGTAAATGGAATAAAAAGAACAGGCTCACTCAAGAACTGAATTCTAGATCATTGAAAACTAAAGGGTTTTATTACAAATTCAAAAATAAAGCTGTACTGAGTTAATGCTATGACGGGTCATCATTGTCAGTTATATAGAGAATACAAAAATCAGAAATTATTCTAAGTCTCGAGTGGGCAGCAAAATTGAGAATGAAATGGACAGCTTTCCTAGTAGACTAGGAAAGTCTCCTTGCTCACCCCCACAAATGAGGGTTTTTGTATATTATGTTTGCTTATACAATTTCAGAATCTGCAGATGCACTGTGGTGTGAGCAAATGTAATATTTCATCAACAGATCAGAGCACATGAAAAATAAACGTCACATTGCCTTTAATACTCAAGCACTATCCCACTACATGAGTAATTATTAACAACTCTCTATGCTAATATCATTCAGAGATGCTAGAAAAAAACAAAATACATGAACAATAATGTATTTTAGGAGTGAACAGGCACAGTAAACCAGCGGAAGGACCTTGATAATGTATCAGGTTGTGACTGCAAGGAATCACTGACATAATATTAATGCATGCAATACAGAAACACAAAAATATCAGAAATTAAATATCAATAACAATAACATCAACTTCTTATACTTAACTAGTCAAACCACAAATATCGAGTACAGAAATGTTGTTTTAAAATATCGATTTTTACCTATATCAAAAACAAAAATATCTGAAACAAAATTATTGTGACCTTTAAATAAACATATATGTCAAAATATCAATTCATAGAATATCGACTACAATATTATTGCCAAAATAATAAAATAATCACTTTTTGCATGCAGTTGGCTCTAACTTTTCATCAGCTGCCTGGATAGGGGAAAAAACTATAACCCCTATGCTAGAGATCTACAGGGGATATTGCCTTCCCACTTTGACTTATGGCTTAGGGCTCTGGGGCTAAAGGGATGTGGAAAGAATACAAACTGAAGAAAATAGAGTTTGCAGGCATGTGTTGGTGGTTCCACTGTCTACTCCGAATTTTGCACCGCACCTGGAGCTAGGCTTGTAATATGGTGAGAATTTGATCAACCTTGCCTCACTGCTGCTATGGTGTTGAATGTGGTTGAATGAAGAGGTCAGTCTAATTTGTGCAATTATCCTAGATTGTCTTTCCTGTTTACATGGGCCCAAAATTCCCTTGCTCAAATATATCAGGGAGAAAACATTTGCCCTAGGCTGCTCCTATACTTATGAGAAGCCACAGGGTATTACAAAAGAGGATAAAGAATGGGTCAGGGATTGCTTTTAGTCCCATGGAAGGGCTATGAGGGGGGGCAGAGAAGTAACAAAACCTGCCTTTAGGGAATATTGTCTTCTATAACCTACTGATGAGTTGGCTCCTTACTTGAATCTGATCTCGGGTACATGGGAATGGATGCTCTTGACCCATTTTAGACTAGGTTCTATTTCCCGCAAGGCCAGTCTGCTCCCTCTCATATATGTATTTGCCATTTGTCCCCTCAGATTCTCCTACATTTTGTCTTTTTTTGCAAGATTTATCTCCCCCTCACCAAGCGGTTTTATTACCCCTGCTTCGAAAATATGAATTTAGCAAATGTAGAGTGACATTGATCTTTTTACAACAACTAGATGGTCATGTTACATGTAATGCAGTACGGTCCTTTTTAAAATATGCACTTCATCTGCGTAAATCTTTGATGTTTTAACAATGACATTTTGTTTTGTTTTTTTAACATATGCTGCTAGTGGACCCTTTTCTCTGGATTATTGTGAGTACCTTTTAAACTGAGGACCTATTAACCCTGCTTTTATTTATTTTGTGATTGTATTTGTACCTATGATTTATTTTACATTATTTTTCATTATTAATGTATTGGTTCTCCATATGATGTACCTTTTATGATCTGCTTTTATTAAATCGAATAAATAATTTTTGATTTGATTTGAATTAAATAATCATGAATAAATATTAAAAAACACTTTTTCCATAAATTAAAGACTTCAAATTAACCCAATATATTTCATAACATATTTTAATTAAATAAAAATATATTATATCAACAAAATATTTACCATACACCCCAACAAGTTTTATAATTAAAATATTAACAATACAACTCAAAATAAATTAACATTAACTACAAACATTTAAACCTCAACCAAAATAATAATAAACATGTATATAGATATGTTTATATTAAATACTACCAAATTGTATATCATACATCAAAAATATAACTTTAATTAGTCTTTAGCATAGATTGACTCAACTGATAAAAAAATTAAAACTAAACCTACCTATAAAACAAATATAAACAACATTAACCAATAAAATCAAACACACAATTTAATCAACAATATAAAAGGCACACTAATTTAAACAACTAAATACTTTCAAAAAGGACAAATTTTGCAAGACGAGCAAACTTTGCCGGATTCTCTCACCAGGCCCCATCAAAAAAGAAATATATACATCTAAACAACTACCTAACAAAGTAAGTAAAACATATATTTAAACTAAAATGTAAATGTTTTAAACTTAAAAATGTAAAATAGCTAATAAATATTAAAACACTCCCAAACTTCCTTCTCTTTACACAGACTTCCTCGATATACTGCCAGAAAATAAGAACTGTCACAAACCAGCAAAAAGATATAACAAAGTTGGTATACCTTGATTAATAAAAAAACTATAAACTCACCCAAATAGCAGGCCAAAAATATACCTAACAACTTTAAACTCTAGAAACTACCAACAAATTAACATTTAAAATGAATCTTACAGTTTTTTCAACCAACAGAAAAGAAAGCACCTGCTCCACATTAGGACTCCGCCAACGGAAAAGATGCAAAACCGTGTGAAACATCTAAAAAGAACATACATGTAAGTATACAAATTAGAGAAGGTGTACTAGGAGGGCGGAGCAGTCAGGTGAGCCCGATGTCCTGCTGCTGAGGCACGCCGCCCCTCCTCCTTCCTCTCTTCCACCAGCTTCCGGGTCATGATGCGTTTGCAGGACTGGACACGGCGAGAGACGCGAGCCGCGAGCTATGAGCGGCGGCGCTAGGCTTAATGAGCAGAGCAGGATAAGCTGAGTCAGCTCCGGGTCATTTGAAGCTGTTTGCTGGGTCTCTCATGAGGCGGCGAGAGTTGCGAGACGTGAGCTGCGGTGCTGCGGAGCTGCGGTGCTGGGCTTAACAACCAGAACAGGATAAGCCGAGTCAGCTCTGAAGCTGTTTGCTGGGTCCCCCGTGAGGCGATGGGTGAACCCCACCACGCGGTGGTGAGCATGCTGATTAAAGAAGAGTAAAACATCGAGCAGATGAACAGTTGTACTGACACTTTTTTCCTTTTAAAGTCAAGAGGTAATCGAGCGCTGATACTCTTAGGGGCCACCGCGGGATCCATTTAAGTCTGAGAAGTTTGTGGTGGGGGAGAGGACATAAAAAACGTTGTCTAGGTTATATACGAACTACTATCTGATTGCTGTTACTGCCTGGCCAGTTGCCCTCCATTTGCGTTGGCTGTATGTGACTTTGTGGTTTGACGGCTTGCGCTTTGCGCCTTGTGGTTGAAGCTGGAACCTGTTTAACCTGCCTAGAATAAGCCCAGCTGCCTACCTCTGCGACGTGGCGCCTTACGAGGTATAGAGACCTGTAGCCCAGGAGCGGGCAATATATTTAAAAGGCCATGACTGTGAATTATGCTGCAGATGGTCCTGAGAGGATCAGTCACACGAGCAGGAGCTCCAGCTGAGGTCCCCACTCCCCCACTGCTGACTCAGAAGGCTAGGAGAAAAGCGGCACAGTCTTGAATTTTGGCAGCCAGGAGAGGAAGAACTAGCCAGAAAATAAGGGGGGCAATGAGTACCATGAGCTCGCAAATGGATCTGGCGCTCCTGGGGTCTTCTCCCCGTCACCTACTTCCTCAGGGTCCTCTCCAGAAATAGAGATTAGTAGTAATGGCACCAGAAGGTAGCGGAGGTGGCTCCGGATGAGGCGCTGGACGAGGCAACTCCGCGGCACTTCAGTATTCGGCAAGCTGATAGTGAAGCCACTAGCGAGATTGGAGCTCTACAAATGGCTGAGACGTGCAATAGGAGCCTAGAGTCAGATAATCCTCTCAAAGACTACCCTGTATTCTCTAAGAATCGTAAGCCAAATCAAACGGTCACCAAGGCGCCCCCTGCTGATCAGACACCACTTGAGGAAGCTGCTCATGTTAACCAGGAAACAATTACTGGCGCGAACCCGGGACATAAAGGTGAGACTGCCCAAGAAAGAGGTCCAGAGGGGCAAGTACAATCTATACAGTCGGTGCAGTCTACTCAAGGGGTAGGTTTGGACACACTTATGCATAAATCTATGAGATCAGGTGGCCTAGGGCTTTCTTCTCCCTCACTACAGCATAGTCTCTCGATGAAAATTAGGACCGAAAAGATGGATTCGCTTTCTCAGCAGGGGGCTGGAAGTAGCGATTCTTGCACTGGGGGGAGCACTACTATGGTCCAGTCTCCATTGGTCCCGGCACAGCAAATGCAACAGCTTTTTTAGACTATTCTGGGGGAAATACGGGACTGTAAGACCCCGCAAGCTCAGGAGCTCTCTCTATTACATCAAAGATTAGATAAAATTGAAACTATGGTCCAGCAAATACCTGAGCGATTCAAGGAATTGGAGCAACGTGTATCTGATATTGAGGATCACTCTGTGTCATGTGACTCTGATATTGCCTCTCTCCAGAAAAAGCTCCAGGCCTCGTAGTTAAAGATGGACGAGATGGAGAATTACGCTAGACGTTCAAATCTACGCTTTACAGGGATTCCGGAGAACAGTGAACGCCTTGATGGTCAGCCTAACCCGGTGGCTTATATAGAGTCAATGATTAGAGATCATATACTTGAGAAAGCACCTGAAGATCTTACTGTAATGCGGGCCCACAGAGTCCCCTCCCAGAAAATTCCAGGGGCTAAGTATCCAAGGACAATGATTGTGAACTTCTCTGATTACCGCATTAGGGAGGCTGTTTTAACTAAGGCAATCCAAAAGAGGGATATTGCTTTACCCAACGGAGCGAAAGTAAGAGTGTTCTCCGATATGTCAGCAGTAGCAGCACGAAGGCGGAAGGACTTTGTGGGTATGATGAGCCAATTTAAGAGTGCGGGAGCACAGGTTTCTATTGCCCAGCAGTCTAAACTGAAAGTTTTATGGAAAGAAAGGTTCCATTTGTGGGCCATTCTTGAGGAGGCTCAAGATAAGCTACAAAAGATTGTCCAAGCAAATGGAAAATAATGAAAGGAGGGGTACTTGAGCAGTGACTCTTGCCCATATCATCTGGTTTATATTTAGAAATGGAAACTTAAGATTGATTTTGTTGCACCTTAGGCACTTTAGACATTTAGATACTAAGTCCATTTTAACTGTGTGTATTCTTTGCTATTTGCACTTTGTTCTCCTTTGAGGGAAGATGTATTGGGTAGAGCTGCTATTTTTGTTTGCTGCTATAGGTATTACTCTCTTGTTGTAATTTTCCAGTATGTGAATACTAGAATGCACTTTGCACTTTTTGCACTGTGCTTACGGTCAATTTTGCACTACTGCACCATCGCACTTTACTCTTTTTCTCCCTTTATGAGGGGGGAATGATACTATCTCTGTTGATCTGTGTAACTATTTGCGGCAGTTCTTCCTTTTTCCAATGCTCAAAGTATTTTGGTTTATACACAGCAATGGAATTCAAAGCTTGATCTTTTTGTACTTTCAGATATTTTAGACACTTAGGCATTAAGCTCATTTTAACTCTGTATATTTCTGCCACCTGCACTTGGTTCTCCTCCAGGGGGGAGGATGCATTGAATACAGCCGCCACCATCAGTTCCTGCTAGATATATTATTCTATCTGTCACAAGTATTCAGTATTTGAGGAATAGATTGCACATGTCACTTTATGTGATAGGTCTACTTTCAAGATTGCCCTATTTACTGCACAAGCATTTTTTGATAATGAAAGCACTTTATATTAGAGATACCTCGGGGCTTAATTACCTATATGGTATCGTGCATGAGGGGGGGGGGCGAGACGTGCTCCCAGGTGCCAAGTCAAGGCACCTTTGTTGGTTGAGGGAGGCTGGGGAGGTGAGGTATGGGCTACCTCCCTCAACAGAAAGCTTGGGGAGGGAAGGGGCGGTGGGGATGGGGGGTGAAGCATCATAAAAAAAATGGGCGGATGAATAGCAGTCAAGCCTGGGATAATAGGCAAAATGGTAACATGTTCAAGTCCAGAGGCCAAGGGGTATACGGCAGTTTTCATGTCATCAAGGGGTTATATGAAACCATAATATTAGAGATGGTACAATTCGAAGTATGGCATAGGAGAGATTATATCAGGTTTTTCTTAAAGTGGCATGGTTTATTTTGAAGAATGACACAACCATTGAAGGTAATTTCATGTAATGTGAATGGTTTTTTGAATGTACAAAAAAGAGGAACAATGTTAAAATGGCTAGGATCCTTTTCCCCACTGGTGATGTTTTTACAGGAGACACATTTTAAGTCCAATTCCCCTAACCTTGCACTCCCTAAGAATTATGCTCCAGCATACTTCGCATCGGCTCAGGCTGCGGTACGTGGGGTGGGTATCCTTTTTTCTTCAGAGCTAGACTGGGAGGTGGGTAAGGTGATTCGGGATGAGGGAGGAAGGTGGATCTGGATTGAAGTCTCAGCTAATGGGATAGCATTTGTCCTGCTTAATTACTACGGGCCAATTTTTGATGACACTAAGGCCCTGAAACAGATTTATGATTTGTTGGCAAATGCTCATGGTTTTATAATTATGGGTGGAGACTTCAACCTAATCCAAGATTTAGACCTGGATACTTCCAACAAGGGTAAAAAGCAATTAAAACCAAAGACAGATAGATTATTAAAAATTATGAAAGAAGACTTCGTCTTATTAGACCCATGGAGGATCGATCACCCAGGCCTTACTGAGTTCACGTGCTACTCAGCTAGATTTAAAACAGCAACCCGATTGGATTTTTTTCTGATAAGCAATCATCTCGCAAGAGGGGAATCTGCGATCCTTTCTAACCCATTTTCAGATCACTCTCTGGTCTCCTTGATAGTACATCTACCCGCCCCCAAAGGAAAAAATAATAATAGGTGGTACTTCGACAAAGCATTGCTCTCGGATCCAATATGGATTGCCGAAACCCGTGAATTTATACTATGGTTTTTTTAAGGAAAATATGAACACAGCACCAGGCTTCATGGTTTGGGAGGCTTTTAAGGCTGCTTTTAGGGGACGGGTGGTTGCATACAGGGCAAACCTCTGCAAATTAAGGAAATACAAGATTGCAGGACTTCAGGAGGCTGTGGATCGGGATAGGGGAGAACTTATGTCTAGGCCCCCCGGGGATTTTGAGGAAGAGGTTCTCCAGCAGGAATTACTAAGGGCGAAAGAGGAATTGAAAAACATTTGTATTCTCGAGGGGATTTCTGGGAGTAAAGCTTCTCAACAAAAAGTCTACGAAGAGAGCCAGCACATGGGTACATTTTTAGCCTGGTCTACAAAAACGCATCAGAGCAGGCAATCAATCCCACAAATTAGAGATCCCAGCACTGTGAGTCTGGTTAATGATAAAGATGAAATTGCCGAAATCTTTGTGTCTCATTTTAGCAAGATCTATGCAGAAGCTCAGCTAGTCAGTCCCCAGGCTCTTGTGGATTATTTTATGACAGTCCAGCTACCTACGATTCGCGAGGAGGACTGTATGATGCTGAACGAACCGATTGCAGCCGCAGAATTAAGTGAAATAGTAAAAAAAAATGGCGAATGCTAAGGCAAATGGTAACAATGGGATCCCTATTGAAGTTTATAAATTGTTTTTAGACAAACTTTCCCCTTTTTTGGTACCCTTGTACAATCAAATTATGGATGGATTGTCGGTCTCAGATAGATTTAAGGAATCAGTCGTGATCTCTATTTTAAAGAAGGATAAGGACCCGAAAGACCCGAGCTCCTACCGCCCAATAAGTCTACTAAATGTAGACTATAAGCTTTTCATGAAAATCTGGGCAAAAAGGATCTTGGGCTGTGCACAACAGGTGATACATGTGGACCAAACAGGGTTCCTGCCTGGAAGATCTATGGCTGCAAGTACCTTTTATCTGATTCAGGCCATTGACTACTTTTCTGCCAGGAAGGATAGTGTGGCCATTTTAATAATGGACGCAGAAAAGGCATTCGATGTGGTGGATTGGCAGGCCCTTTTTTTTATCCTAGGGAAGTTTGGTTTTCCATGTCGCCTGACCGAGATGTTAGAAGGAATTTATAAGGGGGCAATCGCAAAAATAATTATAAACTCTAATCAGGCGGGAGAAGTGGCGATAAGGCGGGGTACTAGGCAGGTATGCCCTCTTTCCCCCCTTTTATTCTCTCTTTTTATTGAGCCACTGGCAATAAAGATTCGTTCCAATGTATTAATTCGAACTCCCCTAGTAGGAATGGCAAAAATTAAGTTGTTTGCCGATGATTTGATCCTATACTTGAACCCAGACAAGTCGAATATTCAGCTGGCTCTTGGAGAAATCCAGGCGTGTACAGAGCTGGGGGGCTATAGGGTCAATCAGTCCAAAACGGAGCTTCTCTTATTCAATGCATTGGGAACCGATCTTCCGGAAGGGATAACATTTCTGCCTTTAAAACCTATTAGATATCTGGGCCTTTATGTTACAGCCGACTTCTCTCAACTTTTTCATCTGAACTATGTTAAAACACTTGATAAAATCAAAAACCTGTTAGAAAGATGGTCGCTTCTACCCTTGGTAAAGATGTCGATACTTCCCTTGCTGATATTTCTGTTTTTAAATCTTCCTTTAAAAATACCAATCTCATATTTTAACGAAGTAGATAAGGTAATTCGGGAGTTTGTATGGGCAAAGAAAAACCTTGGATTAAGTTATCCATTTTACAATTGGATGTAGAGCAGGGGGGGCTTGCATTACCTCATTTAACTACCTATTATCAAGCTGCGCTACTTAGTTTAATAACTCAGCTAGTGGCCCCTTTTTCAAATTTTGATAATTTTTTATTTAGTCTCATGCTAACAGAAAGTGCAATTAATCTACCAGCATTCCTACGCACTGCCAAGTTACCAAAAAAGACAAGATATAAGGTCGTGAACATATTTCTAAATTGTATAAAGTGGTTCAATAAAAGCTACAATGTCCCAACATGCCATGCATATTTCTCTCTTCATGACTGTGAGCTATGGGGTCTTCAGCTCTCGCTAAAGGGGATTCAGTCATATAATATGCTAGGCTTTCGCAAGCTAGGTGACTTCTATAACGGCATCAATTTGATAACGTGGGAGGCTTTTGTAGCGCAATCTGAACCTCAGAGCCGTGAACTCCGGTTAAGCTTCAGGCAGATTACATGCTTTCTCTCAACTAATTATAAAGGAATCAACGAGAGAGCTAGAACAATTTTAAAAGCAGCCTTTGAGTTGAATTTAACTGGCATTGGTAGTTGGTATAGGCTATTGCGACAGGACAGGAATAAGAGTCTCGTCGAAACAATGCTCTCTAAAATCGCTCAGGAAACTAACTGCTGGTTTAATATCTAGGAATGGCAACGAGTCTGCGAGCTTGGCCATAGGGCCCTGAGGGCGGCCAATTTTAAAAGGATGTCTTTTCTTTCAAGATGGACGGCTAACTACACTCCCCTCAGATTACATAAATGGTTTCCTTCAATCCCGAATGACTGTTTTAGATGTAATTTACCAGAGGCAGGTGACTGGACACATATATTTTTTACATGTCCTAGATTACAACACTTCTGGGAGGAAGTGTTTAGGTTTATTAGTGATTGTATGTCAATAGCCATCCTACCATCTACATCGTTGGCCTTATTTGGCTTTTCTTATGCAGTCAGTCAGCTACCAAAACATAGGCAATGTTTTGTTTTCACGGCCATAGCGGTAGCTAGATCTTTAGTATTGCAAAATTGAAGATCTCAGAAGGTCCCTACATTGAGTCAGTGGCTGCTTAAGTTGGACCAAGCCTATAAATTTGAAGAAGCCTACGTGAAAAGGATAGGGGCGCTTCGGCGATTTAGACTGACTTGGGAGGGCTATGCTTTGACCACGCGTGTAAACTATAATATGTAACTCAGGTGATCTCTTGCATAATGTAAAGTTAGTGGTTGTTATTCCATAATCTGCATGTTTATTAACTTTTTAAAATGTGGTTAGTTTCCAGTAAAAAATATGAATTTGCGCTTTTTATTGCTTTTTTAAATATGGAGATTGGATATTATTTAAGTTTAATCTTTTTCATGTACCTTGCTTATCATGTTTACCATGCGAAATAGAATATGAATTTGCCCTATTTATTCCTTATTTAAATATGAGATTGGATATTATGTAAGTTTGCCTGTTTCATGTACCTTGCTTATTATGTTTGCTATTCACGCAAAAAAAAAAGTATACAAATTAGAAGCAGTTGCATATTTTAGCATGTAAATAACAAATGCACACACTTAAAATTGTTATGTATATTTATACTATTAAACTACTTTCAGATACAATGACAGAAGTTGCAAAATATATAGTTTCACAGAAAGGAAAGCAGTTACTAAATCACATGGTCTATACCCACAGCCAAGAAAGTGCATCATCAGAAAATATAAACTGGAAATATACTAAATATTATTCCCCAAGACATGATGTTGTAATTCATGTAAGAGAGCACAACCACCCCCAACTGTGACAGAAATAGAAGTAAGGGCGATATTAGATGTTGTAAAAGAAGCAAGCACTAGCTCCCAGGAACCTACATCCAAAATCCTTAAAGATATACAACCTAAAGTCCCCAAACACATAACAGGGCAGCCACCACCTATCCCCACTTTAAAACATTTAATTCCACAAACTAAAAAACCCACCAGCAGTACGCCACCTGTCCCTATGAGGTATACTAAGATATACACACACCTAACCATTAACAATTATACATAATGAAAAACCGTTCCTTTTACATGACAACCTAAATAATGAGAAACAAATCCTAATACTCTCTACAGCAGCCTACAAATGTAGCCAACATCAAACATTGATGATGGATTGGACCTTCAAAATGTATCCCAAACCATTCACTCTGATTCACACCATACATGGTGAATATCAAAACAAAAATATCCCTTTAACATCTGCCCTAATAATACCAAATAAAAAAAGCAGCACTTACTAAGACCTCTTGAACCATATAAAACATATAACTACTACCCCAAAAAATAATCATAGACTATAAGCAAGCCTTGATTCAAACCATTTCAAAACGTTAGCACCCACACAGCCAAACATGGCTGTTACTATCATTTAAATCTAAGTATATGGAGACACCTCAAAAAATCTGCACTAAGGGCCTTATTACGAATTCGGTGGTCCTGAGGACCACCGTACTCATGGTGGCGGTCCGACCACAGTGGGTCTGTCCGCAGTATTTTTAGTGTGGCAGTCGGACCGCCTAGAGACCACCGGCGCCGCTGGGTTCTAGGATCAGGCTGTGCTGGAGGTCAGCAATGGGCCTCAATATGCTGGCGGTTCCGATGCCATGGCCGAGCATATTATGACCTACATATCCACAGCCCTTTTCATGGCAGTGAGCCCGCCAAGAAAAGGGTGGCGAATATGCAGGAAAGGGGGCCCTAGTAGGGCCCCCCTGCCAGATATGGGCCTGGGGGTGCATGTGGGGGCACATGTTGTGCCCCGCTGGAATTGCACCCCTGTTTGGTGTAGCATGCATGCCACACCATGTAGGAACGTGCTGCAGGTGCTTTCACTGTGGCGGTCTGCTGTTAAGGCTCTCCTATGAGCCTTATACAGTCGCCCCCATGCAACCACCGCAGCACCTTCTGCCCTGCATTACACTCATAATCTGATGTGCGGGTGCACGACAGGTTTGGCGGTCCTCCTGTCGTTGCGGCAGTGGTGGGCCAAAAGAGGACCGCCACACTCGTAACAAGGCCCTTAGTGTGGAATATTCTACAAACAACCAATTTGCCTTTGAAATTAAAAAAATTGATAGCTCATGCCTATGTCCCTGTGACAGAGGGAGCCAAACACTACAATTTACTAATAGAAAACCCTTTCTACCAACATAATGAAGACAAACTTAGTCCCCTAATGAACTATTTTAAAGACACTTGGGTTGGCAGACTGCATCGCTTAGGACACAGATGCCAACCCAAATTCCAAATACCATGGCGCAATGTCTATGACAGCATATTGGCACAGGAAGCCAAAACAAACAATGCAGTGGAAGGATGGCACAATGCCTTCCAATCCACGTTTAGCAGAACCCAACCCACACTTTACAAATTTAGAGAAACATTACAAAAAGATCAAATCTACCAACAACTTAGAATGGAACAATCCGTTACCCAAATTGCCCGTAAACTTAAAAGTGCAAACAGGCAAAACAATGTACGAGATGTTACAATTTAAAGTCAAACTCTTCATAAATAACAAAGGAGTAGATTACTAAGAAATTATAGCCAAAAGGATATTATAAAATAAATAGTAATTCAACAAAGTCCTTAAAAACTATGGCAAATTCGAAACCAACATACTAAGGGGTCGATTCCGATCTCGGCCGGTAGGGCACCGAATCGGATTCGGCTTAACCGGATCCGATTCGGAGCCCTCTTTCCCGACCGATTCGTATGTCCGTCCCAACCGCTCCGACCGACTCGCACGGATGCGCCTCGCACCGCGCAATGGAGACGTTCCCCGGCCGGGCAAGTACGATGCGCGCCGCGAGCAGTCCGACCGACTCGCGCCGTCCGGCTCGAAGAAGCAGTCGGAGCCGTACTTCGGGGGTCCGTGTCGGACCCCGCTGTACGCGTAGCCGCGCGAGTCGCACACAGGGGGACCCATGGGTCCCCCTACCTGTGCGTGTACGGCGCGAGTCGCTTCGCCACGTACACGCTGTAGGGGGCACCCTTGTTCGCCTCGCACCCATTGAGTCAATGGGAGCCCGCGTACGCGTTGTACGACAGGCTCCCATTGACTTCAATGGGAGTCCGATCCGAATCGAGTCCGATAGAATGCGTACGCATCGTACTCGTTCGGTCGGGCTGCTAGGGTCCGATTCGGTCGGAAATCTCTCCGGGTCCGGCTCGGTCGGAGAGATTTCCGGCCCGAATTGGAATCGGCCCCTAAATGTTTCTTATTTAATCAGTCCAAAAAATTATTTGAATGCCAATGTTAATGAAGGCTCATATAATAAAATTATATATATATATATATTTTTTTAAATGTAACCATCACCAACCAAGAACGTTAAAAACAAACTCAATCCATCAAATAAAATAATTGCAACACATAAAACAACAACTCCACATAACAATCACATAATGGTTACACAAAAAATATAATACCATTTTCCCACCCAAAAGAAAATAAATAAATAAAACATACTGTTTTGCATCTGCAGAACTTTATCTGTATCCACGCAAAAAAATAATTGAAATCCACCAAAAGGCTCCCAAAAAATGCAAAAATAAAACAAATTCAATAGAAATCCCTCAAAGCAATCCAAAGTATCTAGGAACCATAAAAAATGAAAAAGTGTTTGAAAAAAGATGCACTCTAGGGAACCTGAAAAAAAAAGAAAATCAAAGTAAAAAGCATTGAAGTTTATTAGAAAGAAAAAATGATTTGTTTAAAAAAATAAACGGAAACTCCCAATGCCCATAGGACATGCTCGCAGACAAAAACCTGTAAGGTAAAAGAAAGAAAGCCACCCGCAAAAAATGGCATTTCCAAAAATACATATACATAATAGTTAATCATCAAAATATAACTAACCCATCACAATTTAACATAACATAGCTATAAATTAGTAAAATAGTGCACGAAAAACCAAAACGAAAAACTGTTGAAAAACAGTAACACTAATAAATCTAACTATACAAAAAGTCCACAAACAACGCTATAACTTGCTTGTAGAACTCCCCCCTCGAATCCCCATACCCTCAACATTCTCAAAAGATTCATAAGAAAGTACACAACGACCTGGTTCCTGGAAAATAGGTTAAAAAGAACACAAATAGATTGAAAAATAGAAGGTAGCAGAAAAAAATGGTTGCTAAAGAAACTAGAAATTGACTATCTCTCCATAGAAATGAATGGAAAATATTGGAAAAAATTTGAATAAATGTATAAAATAATTAAAAAAATTATTAAACAATGAAAACATGTCAAAACTGTTGTGATAAATGTAAAACAAATTGTAAAGTATAAATTAAATAATAGCATAAAATATATAATTACTTAATACATTCTGTAAAATTGTAATGTTAAAAAATGTATATAAAATGTTAAGAAATGTTACAAATCTGTTAAACAATAGAAATGTAAAGTTGAAAATATACAACATACAATAGTATTGAAATATAAATGACGTTTTTTTTAAAAATAAAAAAAATTATTTACCGAAAGTTATATAAATGTTTAATTTTAACTTGAAATATAAATGATTAAAAATGCAAATATATCCAATATATAAAATTTGGAAGCATAAATAAAATTAGAAAAATTAGTCTCATATCTTTATTATACAAAAATATTTATTAATAATATTATTATTTATAGACATACAACAAACTATGGGGTCCATTACGATGGCGGGCGGAAACACTACCGCCGTGCTGTCGGAGGCAAAAACCGCTAGTTACCGTCCGCCAGCAACTGCACACACGCCCGCCAAATTAGGATGTGAAAAGCCAGGCAAATACCGCCCATAAGCCCGCGACGCCGCCCGCCATCAAAGTGCGCCCGTCTACGTAGCGGCGCGAGCTAACGGAGACACACCGTCCGACTAAATGACGTACCGCCCGGCGTACAAATTACGATGACACAACCAAACAGCCTCACCTGCAAAGAGACACCGCACGAGAAAAGGAGGCGGAAACCAGATTGCTGACTACAGAAACACAAACCCGGCCTACTCCGACATGAATCCTGCTCTCCAGGCCATCCCAATGCTGTACCTGATGCAGCACCTAGGAGTGAACGCGCAACTACGACGCAGGTAGGCAGACACACAACAAGGGCACGCAAACACCGCACACAATGCAAGGGCGGAAAAACTATACATGGCCCCCCAGACACCCCTGTGGGGACAGGACACATCCACCACTGTACCCACACATGTTCCACCTGTAAAATAAAAACAACTCGCAACATCCTGGGCACCGACTACCCGGAACCAGGAGGTGACGTCCCCGTCACGGCACCGCAGCGCAGCGGCGATGACGCACGTACACATGCGCACAATGCAGAGGCCAACGACAGCGCCACGCATGGGCTGCACACAAACACCACAGGGCCACAACTACACACACCACACACCAGCCCCACCCTGAAGGCACATGGCACGTGGCCCTCCTGCATCAATCATGTCCACAACCGACAACTCACAGTTGTCAACCCGTAGTCACACAAGTGTCCCGAACAGGGGAGTAAAGTGACGTCGAAATAGGACACACACCTGTGTGCAAAACATGGAGAAGCACACGGCGGCTGCTACATAACAGCGCAAACAATGGACATTGTCCGCAAAAGGCACGCCAGTCTCATCCAAAAATACCTATACCATCCTGCACGCAATAACAAGCCATGCAATGTACAAAAGAGAAAAACCCTGCTGCCTGAGAACAGGTGTTCACAATCACTACGCCCACACACAAGTCTCAATGTACAGCGGAAACGAAGTGTCCCGCCCACACACGGGAGAGCAGATAGCATTGAATGTCCTTCCATTCCTACACTTAAATCACATTGCAACAAATTCTGCAGGAGAATGGAGCCATTGTACCAACCAGAAGCCAAACATAGCCATGCTGAGTAAACCTTCCACTGGCAGATAACGCCTAACATGAAAGAAAGATAATACCACAAAATACAATTATACCACTGCTCCTTGTGGCTCAAATGCAAGTAATCAGGAAAGAGACAGACACCACTGGCCTTGACCATTCATAGGAGCATGTGGGATGAGGGCCTGTGTCCTCCTCCCAAGCCATACCCAAAGTCCTGCCGCCTAACATCCATTCAAGAATACCCAGCATCGTCGGAGGTTGCACTCAGCAGACAGCTCAGGCAGCCGGAGCACGCCATCACATCACCCTGCAGCAAAATGGCTGTTGCACCAGTGCTTCACACCTACGCCAGACAGATGCAGCTGTACAGTGATAGCTTGCTACAGATAGTGGGCTGTGCAAATCTGGCTATGCTGAATGTAAGTTACCGAGTAACTTACCGCATTGAAATGTTCAGCTGCGTCATCCCCGTGTTCTACTGTCGGAGGTGCCCGTACCACTGGCCTGTGGATTTATGTCTCTCCAACCCGGCATGTCCAAATGCGGACTTGGTACACCTGTTTGCACCCCTGGACGCCCACGACAGGAACTGTTCAGTGTATGGGGGCATGGCGTTTGTGGCTGCAATCGGACACACACTGCAATGGGACCAGTGTGCCTCCGCACAACGTATGCTGGATTACAGTTTCATCGAATGTCATCCGACATGTCCCATCAGGCTTCTACAAGGGACAACTTACGATGAACACGTTGCAACCCACCATCCGCTTCATTGGATGTCATCCATGAATACCACCAATGCGAGGGATGCTCTGCTGGAAGGTATC
Source organism: Calotriton arnoldi (assembly GCA_963921515.1). Lineage (NCBI taxonomy): Eukaryota > Metazoa > Chordata > Amphibia > Caudata > Salamandridae > Calotriton > Calotriton arnoldi. Next base: position 164,968 of record CAWUFW010019205.1, read on the forward strand.
GCATACCTGACAACTTGTCAATTCATGGGTCCCCAAATCAATACCCACAATTGAACATTCATGTTCAACACCGTACCTATGCTTGGCTTCCGCACGCAGTGGGCAGTTAGCTGTGCAACAACTATACCATGCAATCGGCAACAAACACCTTACCATCAACTCCACTGCCATGACACTTGACATTTTCGGGACATGCACCCTGTTCATCACCATATCCCGTGTCCCTGCATGAACAGGGGGAGGCAGAGGTATGGGACTTGTGTACAGTGACCACATGGCCAATACTGCACGAACAACTATGCTACAATATGTATTCTGCGCACCTGAACACATGCTCCTGTCAGTGCACGCTTATCTGTCTGCTGTATTACGTGAGAACTGTCACCTCACCTTCGTCTGTACTTCCGTGCCAGGACATTTGCATGGACAACAAATGCAACACCCTACAACATGGCCCCAGTCATTGTGTCATGTTCAGTAGCCACCATATCGCAACAACATGTGAGACGATGCTGCATGCATGTAGGCTCATGCTCTGATGTCACCTCTGACGCAGGTGTGTCGGAGTCACTATTGTAGTAATCCTGTACCATGGGACTGAGATGTATTGTGCCTATGATGTCAAGCTGTCTGGTAGGCAAAATTAATACTGTCTGTGTCAAAGCCTAGAGCTCTTCAGTAATGAGCAAATGTACTGTAGCATAGCAAGGGCAGGGCATTCGTAACTCTGAAGCCTTTATTCCACAATCAACAACTAATCACATCTACCTGTACCCCCTTTTGTATGTGTAATCATGCTAAGTATATCCTCCACATGCATTTCGCTGCCAGTAGTGTCCACATCCTGCATCACAGAGGAAGTAAGTTCAAATACATGCCTTAAAGCAAATATGTGACTCTGGAGAATTATTGATCGTAGACAAGTACGAATGAGAGAGGATGAGAGTGTGTGAAGTACACGAGACTCATGAGATTACCATGTAGTCAAGTGTCATTGGATGTCAATGCATATGAGTTGCTGCCACAGTGGACCCAGTGAAATACCACAGGTCGTGGGCCTTGGCATGTCAGAGTCTGACGTGGCCCAACAGATCATCACATCAACACTGACGGCCTGGTCACTACAAAGCACAGTCCTACATATGTGTACAATTACCTTCACAGTCTGACATCACACTCATCAAGCAAATATAGGAGCCACGCAAGAAGCATGCCACATCAATGCATGACAAAACACACACGATATCAGTGTGGGTGGGCAGGGCTGCACAGTGAGTACGAACTGCAGAAATTCACATACATGCTCAATTAAACAAGGCACAATCTTCACATTCACACACCCTGCAGACCCACAATGGGCAATACATATCAAGTAGGAGTCATCCTGAACTGCAAGGACACACCCACACACTGCACACTGTGCAACAGACAATACACACATGTGCTCACATTCACAGACCTGAACAAGGATACAAACACCCACCATGCCCCTGGGTAACACATGTGTGTAGTCGACATTGCCAGAGCGCACACACACACACCAACACTACCCCAAAGTCACACCCTTCACACCACACACACCTACACCTCCCAAATGCACACATTGAAAGTAAGCCATGTGCCCAGGCTCTATGTTCATCACAAGATACACATACACCTACACTGCTGGCCAGCCAGAAAGTAAGCTCACACATACCCGCACACTCTGCACATGCTACCTGTCATCCTGTGGCTAGACTCACACCCTGTGCTTTGCTTGCACGCAAACATGACACGTATACATTTACACAGAAATACCACCAAATACATGCAGACAATCCGTGTCACAGACATACGTCTTCATCACACACACAAGTAGCAGAGTCTGAAAGAAGTGAAGTCCCAGCCACGTATAATACACATAGGAATGTGAGACCAGACATTGCAATTGTTGAGGTACCATACACGGCATGTGCCTCACTTAACTATGCACACACAGTAACAACTGCAATCAGCAACTACACAGACACAACCCACTACAGGAACAACAGCATCCAGTCACAGATTACATAGACAGGCGGCAACATTGTACAACACCAGGGACAGTGGCCAGTCCGATGTGCAGAGTAGTGATACGAAAAGCTACGTATGCATTGTGTGTGAGTGTACCCTGCCATGGACAGCAACACTGCCATGGCAGTCACAATAGCCATTACAGCCACCACTGTGTCACAGGTAGTTGTGTGAGGGTGCCTACCATTCAAACAGGATGCCAGTCCAACTCGGTGCTGTCTGTATGCTACGGGACAGTTGGAGCTCCGCCCCTGAGAGAGAAGCACAACTGTGGAAGACACACATGTGGCATGTGAAGCGGGAGGGCTGCTTGGCCCAGGTGGGTGGGTGGCACGGGTGGGTGCACACATGCAGTGTTGAAACAGACTGTGTGGGGAGGATCCCGGAGGGGTAGATTTCCACTGTGTTGGTTATTTGGAAAGCCTACCTGTCTGGGGATGAATGTGAACTCGTGTGGGCACAACAGGCGGGCACACGATCAATGCTGCATCAGGTGTAGACGTTAGCCCTCCCTCTGGGGACATGCTGGATACTGCTGTGCGTCTGCCAGGCCCTTGCCAAGGCACTTACATCCCCTGTCCTCCAGGTGTACCCCCTACATTGTCCACCTGCACAGGCTACCCAGGGCACAGGATGGCAGTGGAGCTTGGTGGGTGGGAGGTCATGGCGCCCTTCTCCTGGTCACATCTCGCAGGCAACACATTCTCAGTGTGCAGCAGGGCACAAGTCCTAAATAAGAAGTAGGGGGACGCTGACGTCATGACAGGAAGTGACGTCACGAAAGGTGGCTTGCACCATCAGACTCATTGCCGCCCCTCGCTCACCCCTTAGATGCGATTGCATCAGAGAAGCACGCGCGTGAGCAGCAGCTCCAATCTCGCCCCAGAGAGGCCAAAGAGTGAATGTGTGGCTCCATTTGCTCCGGTTATCGAGCTCACGGTAAAATAAGTGGGGGGACGCCGTCCACCCGCATGGTACCCCGACTCGAGCCCTGGTGTGCAGGCAAAGTGTCCTATTGGCTTTGCGAAATGTGTGAGTTGCATGACACTCGTTGGCGGGGGATGGCTCGGAGGCTCGTCACCCTGAGGCCCATATCTCACTCTATGGGTCCCTTGTCAATGGCAGCGGATGTAATGACTATGCGCGCCAGGGTGTGTCTACCTTTCGTCTGGGATGGTGTTTGCGGCCTGGCCCGCTAGGGCAGCTACAGCTTCTGTGTGTTGCATGTGGTGTATCCGGACTCCGGAGACTGCCATGCATTGTCACTGTTGTCCAGGGCTCGAGTCGGGGTACCACGCGGCTGAACGGCGTCCCCCCACTGATATTACCGTGAGCCCGATAACTGGAGCAAATGGAGCCACACATTCACTCTTTGGCCTCTCTGGGGCGAGATTGGAGCTGCTGCTCACGCGCGTGCTTCTCTGATGCAATCGCATCTAAGGGGTGAGCGAGGGGAGGCAATGAGTCTGATGGTGCAAGCCACCTTTCGTGACGTCACTTCCTGTCCTGACGTCAGCGTCCCACCACCTCTTTTGTCAGGACTCGTGCCCTGCTGTTGTCAGATGTGCCACTTTCCAGGGGGGTGGAGAAAGGTCAGGAATGTCAGCCTGAGAGTGGCCCAGTTGAAGGCCCACCTTGACTGGGGGGGACAACCATTGGACAGACTGGTGTAGCCCACCCACGCGTACATGTAGGCCCTCCATGAACTATGTCACCTGCGGCAAGGTGATGTCATGGGCAATGAAGTTATTGAGGAGAGCTGTCTGACCCACGCAGAGATGCCGCACATGCTCAACAGACCCGGCACTGAGGGCAGCAGGGGTCGCAGGGGCAGCTGTGCCTGGTGTGAAGGACACTCTATCCTTCATCCTTGTGCCGACACGTGTTGCACCAGTGGAAGTAGATGGGAGGGCGGGCATTGGCCTCCGCGTGGCTGCAGAGGAGCCAGAGTACACGTCCCCTGTGCTAGCAAACATGGATGCATGACCTCTGTCCTCAGATGACGCAGCAATTGTCGTCTCGGCCTGTGATTCATCCAGCACACGTCTGCCCCCTCCGAGGCGCCGGTCACATTTGTCTCACCCAGCTCCTGTGCAGCTGCTCCATCCGATGCCTCACCACTGTTGACCGTCCCCTGTCCCTCAGCACCCACGGGAGATGCTACATGAGGGAGAGCGAGGTGGCCTCACTCATTTGGCATCAATTAAACAGACATGTGCAAGGGAGCCAGCACAGAACATTCCCAAATGCACATGTTGCACGATACCTGTGCAATTGTATACAGCTACCACAATCAACACGTAATGGCTGGCGTACAGGAAATGAAGCCGCTAATAAGTGGCACATGTGTTGTGCACATAGCACAACACCCGGACTGTGTCACCCTGCGGCCATAGCCACTAATCGCTGTGTGCACACCCACTGTCCTGATGGTGGCAAGGATGACCACTACGTAATTAGGCCAAGGACATACCTGCATGGAGCAGAATGGGACACCACACACACAGACTGCAACATGACAGTCCACAATGGTCATGAGCCCATGCCATACACCTGTCTATCGCACGAGCACAACTACTGTTGCACAGTGTGCCGGATGTGTGAGTATCAGGAATATGAGGTGAGGCATCGCACACATATGTCAGAACGAAATCAGAGTAGGCACAGTGCCTCAAACATACATGTGAATTGCCACTCCAGCAGACTACAGGCTGTTCCTGAGGCCTACGACTCTGAACGCATTGACAATGCAGAGTGCTCAAATTACATCTTAACCCTCAGGAATCGCATATGCATGTCAGATGCACCCAGCACAGAGTACACTTACAACCCACTGCATCACACAACAAACATCACATTACCCATATTATGGGTAGGCTGTGGACACATGCTGCCTCTCGCAGCAAAAGACACCATCCCACAATACTGTACACCTGCTTGCTGCTGATGCCCCTACAAACGTGCATCCGGCACAGGCTGTGTGACTGTCAAGAAGCAGACCATCAGTGGTGAAATGCAGCGCCGTGCCAACCTGACAATACGAGGGGGCATCCCCCGATTCGTCACCGCCACGTAGTCGCACATCCGGCAGATGACGTCACACCCTTTGTGGAATTGGCTGCACTGTCGGTTACACATACACAGAGGCATCAACTTGGATGCAATGGCTCATCACAAGGCCTTGGGCTGGAGGACTTACAACTGCAGGGATGGTACACAAGAGGGTTGAAATATCACTCATACACTTCTCATCATCACCCACATCCACCAATCACAGTGGCATGATGCTGACCCATCCTAAATACTCAGAGACGTGTAACAGAGCCAAGAAGGTATCGGACATGGCATAACAGCATGTGTACACCACACGTGAATGCATGCTGGTGGGAGTGTGTACACAGTACCTGTCCATCCCATTCACATGCAGGATGCCAGCACTTTGAGCAATGTGTAGTCTGCCCACATCTACTGTCCAGTGTCAGGTAGTCCAACACATAGATCACAAGGCAACACATCTTTGTGGGTGGACTCACTGTGTCCAACACTGCGCAGCCCTCAACGTACTCGCCCTGTGAATGGCTCACCCCGCAATGGAGGTCACATTCAGTGCCACTATCTCTCACACACATCACCATCACATGGCCTGTAGTGTTCAATCGTCAGGGCTGAGTTTGCGCATTTCCTGACAGTTGTGAACTAATGACACATGTAACCCACTGTACAGTCAGTGTAGTTTCCTTCTAGGATTGGGCGGTCAATGTGCAGCCCAGGTCTGCCGAGACTGAGAAGGCCAGCAGGGACCCAGCCAGCCATTCACACAAGCAATAGCTGCCCAGAATCATGCATTGCCAAGTGGCTGCGTCACTGGATGTCTGACATGAAAATGCCATGTACCACCACTCGGGAGGGACATGCATGGGAAAGCGCCAGAGAGCCTACATACCCCTTCCACCTGTAGTAAGCATGGTAAGCGGTGCATGTTGGAACCCCACAGGCTCTGACTCATAGTGCTGCGGATCAACGACATGTGTGTCCCCCACATGCACTCCCACACACACAGTAGTTGTCTTACACACACGACTTTTGCAGGTATTAGCCTTGGGCAGTGTGCGTGGAGCTCGGAATCCAGGAACTCCAGCTCCTCGCTGGTGAGTGGACCTGGACATATCATCAGAGTCGTCGACATGAAGGTGGACAGGTGGCAGCAGCAGCAGGTGTTGTTGAGGGATGCCAGTCAGCAGTCCCTGGAAGCTGTGGTAATGCCTGTCACCCTCCCACACTGATATAGCCCCCTGGGGCTGTTTCAGCGTGTCCAAGCTGCTGCGATTGGTGTACCGCTCAGCCTGTGTACGTTGTGTTGTTGGTGTGTGCCATACTCACCCAGCCTCGGAAGCGGTATCAGGCACAGCAGCTAGGTATATTGCCGTGGTGTTGCCGCTTCCCACATATGCAGTCTGAAACCATCATGATGCCTTTCAAGCTATTATGGCCTAAATCCCCATGTGCATGCTCATAGCAATGGTTTGTGTCAGTGGTCCTTGCTATTGGTAAGGGGACCTGTGTAAGAGTAATGTAGCTGTGCTGTCCCTACTTGTCAGCTGTTCTGTGATTCTATTGCTTTGTCAGTGATCTTTGTTTTGTGTATGTGAAAATGCCATGTGGTGTGTTGCATTGACATGTGTCCACTTCCATCTGTCCTAGGAGGAGACCAAACATACATCGCCCCTACCAATTGCTGGCAGACATGGAGGATGTGGAGGTCATAAGGAAGTTCCGTCTGGACCGACCCACCCTGCGTCACCTATGTGCAATGTTGGAACCCCACCTCCGTCCTCGCAGGGTGTATCCTACAGCATTCACCCCCACGGCTAAGGTGATGGCTGCACTGCATTTTTTCGCTACCGGATCCTTTCAACACACGGTGGGCAGTGGAGGTGGGATGTCCCAGCCCATGTTCAGCATGGTGCTACGGGATGTCCTGTCAGCTATGATGCTCTACAGGAACCGGTACATCCGATTCCCCAGGGCTCGTGATTTGGCGGCGGTGAAGGGTGCTTTCTATGCCCTTGGACGCATCCCCCAGGTTGTTGGTGCAATTGATTGCACCCATGTTGGCCTTGTTGCACCACAGGCCATGGAGCACATCTACAGGAACCGGAAACATTTCCACTCCCTGAATGTGCAAGTGGTGTGCCTGGCGGACATGATCATCACACACGTGTGTGCGAAGTTTCCCGGATCCACCCATGACTCGCACATCATGCGCCACAGCATCCTCCCACGTATGATGACCAATCTGCAACCGGACCGTGCATGGATTGTTGGTGAGTATGCATACTCGTGTAGCGTGCTGGGTGTGACATGCTGCCTTGTATCCTGTTGGAAATGCAACATTTCTCCGTGTTTCTCACACCCAGGTGACTCTGCATATCCTAATGGGCCTTGGCTGCTGAGCCCACTACGCAATCCTCGGACACCAGCTGATGTCAGATACAATGAGGCACATGGGAGGACCAGACGTGTGGTAGAGCGGACTTTTGGACTCCTGAAGTCCAGATTCAGATGCCTGGACCGCACCGGGGGTGCACTGGCATACTCCCCACAGAAGGTGTGCCAGATAGTTGTGGCATGCTGCATGCTGCACAATCTTGCGATTCGCAGGCAGATCCCCCTGATAGTGGATGACGGTGATCAGCCAGGGCCCCCGCCTGCAGGCCAAGCCGTGTCCAGTGACGAGGACAGTGGAGAGGAGGAAGCAGTGAATGAGCGTCACCAGCTCATCGCCCGCTACTTCACTTGACGGTGAGTGACCATGTACGACGGCTGATGTCGCTGTAGTTGTGTAGGTGTATGTGTGCATTGTCACGGCGGCCTATTGTTCACTGAGTGCTGTGTGGCAATGGTCCATGTCCATGGTAGTATGCCACTGACAGTGGCTGTGACATTGTGCCCTGTTGCTCTGTGAGATGTGTGTACATTGCTTAGACTTGATGACAAGTACTGTGTGATGAGTATGTGACACACACATTCAATGGACTCTTGTTCTGTTTTTCACCCCTAGGTCCCTACAGCCTCTCCTGGCCTATCGACATACCACACTACAGATGCATTTCTGATCATGGTGACGGTTGTGCATCCTCGATAATAAACAGAGCAGATAACACAGAATGTGATACAGGTGTATTTATTTTAAAGGTGACGTGATTGTGGGCAAGGTGATCAAGAAAGTGGTGCATGCTGTACAATGAGTTGACGGTCATGTCCGCGTGATGGTCAAGGTGTACCCATGTTGTTCTGGGTCCGCAGTCCAACAGACATATGCCATTCACCTGGCAGTGTGGTGTAGGATGGTAGTCCAAGTGAATGCAGGAGATGGCCACCGTGGCTGGCTGACTCACTGGCGTTTGGAGCGTGCAAAGTCCGCTCTGGACATCTGTTTCCTCTTCGGATGGCCCCTTCCACGTTTGGGAGGGGGGGTTGTGTGTGTGGGCTGCTGGTGGTGGCTGAGTATTGCCCACTCGCTGTGGACGCAGGGGAACTGGATGTTGCATGTCCCTGCGCCCCAGCAGGTGGTGGCGGAGGTGGTGTGGTTGGCCTTGATTGGGCCCTCACCGCCACCACTAGCTGGCCCATGAGGTCCACAAGTTGGCCCATATGGGCGTCCATGGACCTCAACACCCCAAGGACTTCCCGCGTGTCGGAAGCTGACCTGGCCCATTGTCCCTGGTCCTCTTCATAGGCCCCAAGGACTCTGGCGATTTGCGGCAGGGCTTGGCTCCCAGGCTCTGATGGCGTTGGCCTGACCCTGCTCCTCCCACCTGAACTGCTGCCACCGACCTGCCCACTCGCCACATTGGTCACCCGGGGCCTCGTTCTGGCTCCCAGGGTAGATGTCGAGGTGCGTGCCACCTCTTGCGCAGGGTTAGTGGTCAGGGAGGCCCTGGTGGTGGTGATGGTGGTGGTGGTTGCGGCGGTGGTGGTGGTGGCCGCAATAACCATGGCAGCAGGGGCCTGGGACTGGTCACCAGCCCTGGGAGATGGGTTGGTGGGTAGGAGGAGTCCTGGGGAGCTGTCGCACCCTGCCACACCAGATGTGCCTGGTCGGGAGTCCTCGTCCGTAGAGGTGTCCAGGTTTTCCACATCCGTGAGTCCGGGTGGGGGGCTTGTGGACTGGCTGCTGTCTCCCTCCCCAGCATCATGCTGTTCGTCACCTGTGGGGCGGAGACGAAAGGTTATTGTGTTGCACCTTGCAAGGTTTGTGTTATATGTCTGACATGCACAGTTTGTGCACAGTTGTGCACTCATTTCCCGGATGCGTGTGTATGGCTCTACAATGTGTGTGCGTGATCAAGGCAATGGAATAGTGTGATGGGTGCATATGGCATGGGACGGATTTGAAATGCCAATTGGTGTGTGTTGCAGTACCCCTACATTTTGTGGCTTTGGTGGGAACGGGGTACAGCCCCATGAACGCTTTTGAGATGATATATGTATTTGGGGTTCAAATGCAACGCTTATTAACGCAGATGGCAAAAGGGGTACAGCCCCATGAACGCTTTGGTGTTGAAATATGTTTTTGGGGTTCACATGCAACGCTTAGAAACGCAGATGGCAAAAGGGGTACAGCCCCATGAACGCTTTAGTGTTGAAATATGTTTTTGGGGTTCACATGCAACGCTTAGAAACGCAGATGGCAAAAGGGGTACATCCCCATGAACGCTTTAGAGATGAAATATGGTACTGTGGTACATACTGTGACATATGGGTGCAGAAGGGGACATGTGTTTTGGCCACACGACACTACAGAGACAAAAGTGTGTGTATGTCTGACTTACCCAGCATATCTGCTCACTGTTGTCATTTAAGGACATTACACTGCAAGCATTGTAGTGAGTGAGTAATGGTTGTGTGCCACACAACGTTTTGCAGATGGGACAATTCCTTGGTGTGCGTGCTACTCTCAGCCATGTGCAGCAATGCAGTGCTCTTGGGGTGTTGACTATATTAGGTATGTTGTAAATCACAATGTGACGTGCGCTTCAGACACAGCAGACACATTATTGGTCATCGGCAGGAATCTTTGCTGAACTACTGTATATGGGACAACTGTTTAGATGATATACCTTTCATGACACTGGGGCTGGAAGATGAGATGGATGAGATTTTGAATGTGCATTGTGTAGCTGTGTGGTTCATGGGTCCAGTGGTGTATGTGACATTACTGGGGTTCCACTCTGTTACATTTAGACAAGATAGACTTACATGGGTGATGTTGTACAATGTCAAGGGAACAAGCAGACACGACTACATGGACAAAACTTGGATGGTGTTGCTGATGTGTGTGATGACTGGCACAGTGCACGCCATGTGGGTCAGTACTCCAGTGAGACTTGTGCATGCAGACGTGACTCCTTACGTGTTACTGTATTTGAGATGGCTCATGTGGGCTATGACTCTGTAATTTATGTCCGTGTGCACATTGGTCACATGATTATGACAGGGAGCAGTGCTACCTGTTCCTCTGCTACGTGACATGTCCCACATGTTAGTCGTAGTACAGTCCTCATGCCTACAGACACCCCGCCCTGTACAGTAGTCTACCTACTTGTTGGTTTGGAGGGAGCAATGCAATGGCTACCACATGGTTATGAGAGGGAGGGGTGCTCCATCTTGCTGGTCTGTGGGTGTGGGGGCCGTGTTGTGAGTTGTGGTGATGGTTTACCATCCACAGACACCCCTCCATGTCAGGTAACATATCTACCTGTGTGATGACGGTGTGCACTGCAATGGCTGACACATGGGTGTGGGGAGTGCTCCATCTTGCTGTGCTGTAGGACTAGGGGCCTGGTGGGGGGTGTACTTCTGCAGTCCCCCCTCCGATACACGGGCCTTGTGGTAAGGCTACTTACCTGTTACTTGTTGGTTTGTGCAGCTATGGCTGACACATGGGTGTGGGTGTGGGGAGCGCTCCTTCCGGCGCATCTGGGCTACAAGGGGAGCTGGTGGGAGTTGTGGTGTTGGCTGACTGTACACATGCCCCCATGGTTTTGTTTGTTGGTGCCTATGGGCTGAGTGTGTGTGAGTGTCTGTTGCATGTGTGAGGGATGTCTTGTGGATTGTGTACTGGACATGGGGGTGTTCGGCCCTCGGAGCTATGGCATTGTGGTAGTGCATGACAGTACATAGCGGTGTGCTGGTATACATTTGTTTGTACTTACCAGCCTCCACTCCCCCTGGTATTCCGGTGAGACTCTCCGGATGTAGAATGCCTCGCACCTTCTCCTCCCACGCCTTGAAGGTCTTGAATGGCGCGGGATTTCCGCCGCCAGTCCTGTCAGCCAGCTCACGGTTCTTGGCCTCCTTCTTCCTGACCACGCTTTTCAGGTCCTGCCACCTCTTGGTGATTTCCCCCGGTTGCGTGGCACGTTCCCAACTGCATTCACCTGGTCTACGATCCTGCTCCACATCCTGTTTCTGGTGGCTACTGGTGTCTGTTGGACCTGGTTCCCATAGATTTGTGGGTGCACCTTGATGACCACGTCGACCATGACCGTCAACTCTGTGGCAGTGAACTTAGGCATTCGTTGTGTTGCCATGGTGCGTGGTTTGGTTTTTGTGGTGCTGGTGTGGTGTGTTTGGTGTGTGATGTGCAGGGGGTTAGTGGTGCCGGTGTTTAGGTGGTGGTGGTGGTGGTGGTGTTGGTGATGAGTGTGATGTGTGCGTGCGTGTGGTATGCTGCTTTCCTTTGTGGCTCTCTGGGTTCTCTGCTGTGGTCTTGGCTTTGTAGTGGTGCAAGGGTTTGTGGTCTGTGAAGGGGCTGCTTTTGTACTCACCTATGTGGGTGTGTCATGATGGTCTGTCGTTTTCAGGTGTGTTGGGCGTGGTGTCCTGGGATTTGTGGTTTTTTGGTTTGGCCAGGGGGATGTGTCTTTGGGATGGGTTATGTGTCTGGGTATTTTGGCGTCGTTTGCTGTGTGGACTTGTTGGCCGTGTTGTGTGTATTTCTTTGGGCCGCCAATGATTTCTGTGCACGGACGTGGCCGCCAGGCCTTCCGCCTTGTCAGTTATTCATCTCTGTGGTTCACCGTTGCGGGCGGGAAATATGTTGGTTTACCGCGCTCATGTCGGGGGATCATAATTTGACGGCTGGTGACTAGTTCGTCAGCGCGGTCGGATTTGGGGTTTTCGGGCGGTATTGCGTCCGTGGCGGACGGATTATCTTCGACTCTGACATGGACGGGCGGTATTCTGTGTGTTTTTTCCGCAGCGGGCGGTGGTTGCTTCGCGTCATCATAATTGCTCGGTCGGTATTCCCATGGTGCAGGCGGGCGGTCTTTTCAGGCTATGGTGGATGGCGGTTTTTTTACCGCCGGTTATCGTATTCGGCCCCTAAATTTTTATTACATTTCCAATCACTAACAATACTATTAAAATAATGCTAACTATTTATACTGCATACTAATAAATGTAAAATATAATGCTTCAGAATAAAAATCTAAACTTAAAAGATCACACTCCAACATAAATCATTCTAAAAAATAGTTAGACACTAGACACTAAGGGGCTGATTACGATGTCCGCCCGCCATCGTAGCGGTGTTTGGGCCCGCCCGCCAGACATGCGGCGGTCCCACCACTGCGATTAGGATGCGCCCGCCATGCTGGCGGGCGCATCCAGGGCTTTTAACATTGCGGGCGGTGTTGCTGGCTGCAGCACCGTACGCAATGTCAAAAGTGCTTGCACTGCATTTCACTGCACTACGTGGCAGGCACCACGCGGTGCCTGCCACTTGGTGCATGGAAATGCAGGGGGGTACCATGGGTACCCCCCAGTGCATCGACACCCCCCCACACAAGGGGGGCCCGCAACGGGCCCCGAAACCCAATCCATGCCAGCCTCGATGCCGCCATGGAAAGGCCTTTCCTATACCCACATCCTAATTTGGTGGACGGTGCCTGCTAGGCACCGCCACCGTTTTAGGGGCCCTGCACCGTCCGCCAGGCAATCGGTGCGATTGCCTTTGGCGGTGAAGCGGTGGACGGACTTTGCGCCCGCCACGATACCCACTGCCATCCTAATTTGGTGGTGGGTAATACGCTTGGTGATGGTGGAAGGACCGCCACCGCCGGCCCAGCGGTGGCAGTCCTTCCGCCATCATAATGACCCCCTAAGGGCCTAATTATGAGTATGGTGGTCCGTGGACCTCCAAACTCACCATGGCGCAGCGATGACGGTTCGGCCTGCGCCACACCAATGATCCGACCGCCGTTGGACCGCCCCAACCACCAGGGAACTGCATTTCATGGCAGTGGTGCGGTGGTCGGGAGCTCACAATATGCTGGCAGTGCCGCTGTGGCACCACCATGCATATTACACGTTTCTTGACCACCAGCGGTCTCATAGAGGTACTTACTCCATGAAACTGCTGGCAGTCAGGAAACAAAGGGGGACCTTGCTGGGCCCCCCTTTCCCCATACATTTTGGTGCATGCAGTAGGGCACATGTTGTGCCCCCCAGTCTGCATGCACCCCCAGTTCATACAGGAACTGCCTTGACACTCCTATTATGGTGCTTTTTTCATAGGCACCGCCGTGGGACCGCCAGCCAGGGAATAAAAAAGTATTAATCTGGCGGGCAATACTCAAACGGCTTTGGCAGTGTTGGAGCGGGGAGGCGGCATGGTGGACCCGCTCCAAGACTCACTCCTATCTAAACCGATTTGGGGATGGTGTTAGACACTAAAGGGATGGCATTTACTATTCCCACTCCAATCTAAAACAACTAAAGTAAGGCATTGGGCACTAAAGGGATGACATTTACTGTTCCCACCCCGGTCTAAACCATTTTGAGGAAGGCATTGGACACTAAAGGGGTGACATTTACTATTCCCACTCCAACCTAAACCAATTTGAGGAAGGTGTTGGACACTAAAGGGGTGACATTTACTATTCCCACTCCAATCTAAGCCAATTTAAGGAAGGTATTGGACTCTAAAGGGGTGACATTTACTTTTCCCACTCCAATCTAAATCAATTTGGGGAACGTGTTAGACACTGAAGGGGTGACATTTACTATCCCCACTCTAATCTAAACCAATTTAAGGAAGGTGTTGGGTACTAAAGGGGTGACATTTACTATTTCCACTCCAATCTAAAACAATTTGTGGAAGGTGTTGCACACTAAAGTAGTGACTATTACCACTCCAATCTAAACCATATTGGGGGAGGTGTTAGACACTAAAGGTTGGAAAATATAACATTTTAACATTTTACACAAGATAATACAAATTAAACATTTAAAATACACAATCAATACTCGATCCTAACAAACAATTTGTTTACTATAACATTTTTTAAATTATCTAAAACGCACTACACAAAGCTACAAACCTAAATATACATATTTAAATAATGAAATGTGAAAACAATATAATTACTATTAATGATTATTATACTTTTTAACATATTCACTGCCATTCATAAAGTTTAAACCATAAAATGACAAACAAAAGTCATAATACATGAGCAATCATAAATGAATTTTTTTAAATAAAGTTTATAATTGAAAAATTCTAAAATATTTTTAATAAAAATGTCAATTTTAAAACAAAAAAATTACAATATTTCTACAACTTTAAGAAATTGGTTACACGATATTTAGAATATAACATTTAACATAAAATATTTCTAAATATTTAAATTTAATTAACATTTTGTTATATAACTCAAAAAATCACACATATGCCCTTTACTGAAGAAAACAAACTCGGACCCGCTGAACCCTGACAACTACAGACCCATTACAAATGGACCTTTCCTGGGCAAACTGATAGAAAGAGCAGCGTTCGCCCAGATGTCACAATTCATTGAAGAAAATGACATACTCTCAGACTTCCAAACAGGATTCCGTCCGGGAAGAGGCACTGAATCTGCCCTCCTTGCCATCTGGGATGACCTGAAAAATACAGTTGACCGCAACGGAGTTGCTGCGCTACTCCTCTTGGACCTCTCGGATGCCTTTGACATGGTTGACCATGACACTCTGAAACAAAGACTCTATGAAGCCGGCATAGAGGGAACTGCTCTAGACTGGATCGCGTCCTACCTTCGAAACAGAACTAATGTCATCCATACCCCACCTTTCTCGTCCAAACCGTACTCCACAAAAGCAGGGGTCCCTCAAGGTTCTATCATCTCGCCCATGCTTTTCAACATTTACATGAAGTCATTACCAGTACTGATCAATCAATTTCACCTCACGTGCTATAACTATGCAGATGACACGCAAATACTCCTTCAACTGGAATGCCCCAAAGACATTGGAAAATCACCAATTTTCAGCTGTCTCAGAGCCGTGGATCAGTGGATGACTTGGAGCCATCTCAAATTTGAATACTTCAAAACGGAAATACTCACGTGTGGCGATTGGAAACATTACAACCCGCTTGCCGCATGGCCTAATGAACTGGGATCACCACCTAAAGTATCGAAGGAAGTAAGAAACCTCGGAATGACCATGGACTCCAAGCTGTCGATGAATGCCCAAGTGGACAAACTAGCAAGATCAAGCTTTGTCACTATAAAAACGCTGCGGCGAATTTTCCCTCATTTGGGATTTCCGCACAAGGTCCAAGCTACCATCTCCCTTGTTTCTGTCCAAACTCGATTACGCCAATAGCCTCTACCACGGATCACCTTTAACAACCATGAAAAGACTACAACGGATTCAGAACTCGGCTGCCAGACTACTCTTGCGTATCAAACCGCGAGACCACATCTCCCCTGCCTTGAAAGCCCTGCATTGGTTACCGGTTGCCAGAAGATCCACGTTCAAGCTGCTTTG
Organism: Calotriton arnoldi; assembly: GCA_963921515.1. Lineage (NCBI taxonomy): Eukaryota > Metazoa > Chordata > Amphibia > Caudata > Salamandridae > Calotriton > Calotriton arnoldi. The sequence continues at coordinate 180,862 of CAWUFW010019205.1, forward strand.
TATCACCCACAAAGCAATACATGGAATGGGACCGCTCTTCATCAGGAATAAAATCACCAAACACATTCAACAGAGGAACCTCCGCTCTAAAGGAGCATCTCGCCTCAAAATCCCAAGATACAAGAAAAAAACCATGGGTGGCACATCCTTCTCTGTTCAAGCAGCCAAACTATGGAACTCTTTACCCCACAACATAAGATCCACCGAAAATCACCTTATCTTCAGAAAACTACTCAAGAATTGGCTCTTCCCCACATAAGCACCATACGCAAACAGAAATTGACAGCATATCCCTCTGTATATAAGCATTTGTTCTCACTATAGACATGTACCTATCTTTGTGTATTGCTTTGTATAAACATGTAGAATAATTATGTTGTTGAGAGGAAAAAAATAAATAAAAAAATAAATAAATAAATAATAATTAAATAATAAATAAATAAATAAAAATCATCCTTGGTCTACATGTACTTACTTCCATTGTGCATCTATGTACCTTCCATGTACTTGGATCTGTGTCTCTGTTACTTTTCTCCTGAAAAAGCATATCCAATGCACTACCCTATTTCTCATCCTGTGCCTCTATCAATATCTTTAATCTACATATACTTACCTCCTTTATGTATCTATATACTTTCAATGTACTTATGGATCTATATATTTATCACTTTCTTCTAATTTAGCATTTCCAAGGCACTACCCTATTTCTCAGCCTATATTTCTCTCAATATATCTTCTAGCCCAACCTTCTGACTCATCTCAAACTTCTCTCTACTACTCTACTCTACTCTCTCTACTACACTAATACTTATGGGTTCCAGAGTAGCGTGCAACTTGCGCTTCAAAACCCCATCAGGGGTAGCAAGCGCTATATAAATGCAAACCTCCTTCCCTCTTCTATCCCGCCACCTACCCTTCTCTACCCAAATAACTGAATAACATATCCACTACTCAAATTACTTCATATTTTACTATACTAATTTTCAACACTAATCCTAATGGGTTCCGGAGTGGCGTGCTACTCGCCAGAAAAGCGCTTCAACACCCATCAGGGGTAACAAGTGCTATATGAATGCAAACCTTTCTTCCCTTTTTATCCCTCCGCTATCCTTCTCACTCCAAATAACTGACTAATATCCACCACTGCAATTACTTTCATATTTCACCATATTAATTCACCAGTAATCCTTTATGGGCTTCCAGAGTAGCGTGCTTCAACAATCAACACCCCATCAGGGGTAACAAGCGCTATATAAATACAAACCTTTTTTCCTCCTCTATCCTTCTGCTATCATTCCAAATCCAAATAACTGACTAACCTATCCACCACGTAAAATGTACTTGCATGTTTCACTATACTAATTCAACACTAATCCTCTATGGGTCCCGGAGTAGCGTGCTACTCGCCGAAAAAGCGCTTTGACGCCTCGTCAGGGGTAGTAAGCGCTATATAAATGCAATGCAATTACAATTACGATTACAATATATTTTTACATTTCATTCTATTTAATATTTTAAAAACGTATTTAATACCATTATTACATATTTTCATGAATATGAAATTAAAATATTAAAATAACAAAATACATTTGAAAATTCCAAATGATTAAATTGCTTATCTTTAAAATTATTAACTTAAAATGCATTTTAAAATATACATTTTTTCAAAATCTCCCCACCCTTATCCCCTAGAAAGCCAATATTCCACTGCTAAAAAATATTGAACAATTATAAATATAAATTAATATAATTAAAAATACACGTTTCAACAATTTCATAACAAAAAAATTATATTACTAAAAACACAAATAAATAAAAATAATAAACATATAAATCAAACACATTACAATAAACTGTATACTAATTAACACTTACAAACAATATTACATACACAATATTTGCTACATTGATATTTATTAAAATGATAATAAAATCAACACAAAAAATAATATTTTATCCTTCAATATTCCTGTGATGATATTTTTGATACCCCGATATTCTTGACACAATATTTTTGGATCACGATATTTTGTTCACAATATTTTGTCCAAATACCAACTGAAAGTTCATCAAGAGCAGAACAGCAATAACAGTGAAAATAAACCAGTTCATCTTAGCTTTGGGACCTGAGAAGGTAGGCATGGGGGAAGAGACATTAGTGACAGGGGTCTCTTCCAGCATGATCAAGATGGTGTTTATGTTTATACTGAGGCTTAGTTAACGCACACATATTAGAACAAAACCCTTCTACACATCGTAGAGACTTTGGGCATGATTACGATATCAGTCGTACCGCCTCCTACAGGCCGGTAGTGGCTGTCCGACCACCGGATTACAATCCAGGTGGTCGGACCCTATGCGGTCGCGGGGAAGACCCTGCCTCCGACAGGATCAGTGATCCCATCGGGGTAGCAGTCGAAATTGAAATTGCAATCCTGAATGGAGGCAGTGCCGAGGCAGGCCCCGCCTTCAGTACTACAATATCCCTTTCCAACAGCCTTTTCATGTCGGAAAGACCGCCATGAAAAGGATGTCGGAAACGGATTGAAGGGGCCCCAAACAGGGCCCTCTTCTGCCGTGGGCCACTGTAAAGTGGCCCCGGGGGCACATGTAGTGCCCCATGCACCTCCATGCACCATGTGCCATGCACCGCATGGTGCATGACACACGGTGAATTAATGTGCAGGAAGTGCTCCTTTACCTGGAGGCTTGTGTCACAGCCCTTTTCCTGGGCTGCAGCACAGCTGCTGATAAACAGGGCACTTTGTGACCGCCAGCCCATCTTGCTTGTTGGGCGGTCTCCTGTCCACCCAACCGCTGTCATAAAAAAAAACCTTTGTTTCAAAGGAGCAGTACTTTATCATTGTTTACATGTGAAATCAAGTGTGAAAATGTTTTTGATACATTGTTAGTGATGCACAAAAATATATACACATGCAAATCTTCAATAGAACACACCGCTGTATTATACCTCTTCTGATTTTAATGGCAATGTGCAGTGTCCACACTGTACATTGGTCTTTATATTCGTGAGCAAAAATAAAGCACTTCTGAAGAAGGTGAGTTAAGCCTAGATCAGCATGTGATGTCTCACAGACCTTCACTTTAACCAAAGACTTTGTGGCCAGGCACACGTTCATAAAGTTCAATGAGACCTAACCTGAGAATTTGCCCCAAGGGTCTCACGCCAACCACAGATCCTATCTGAAACTAAAACAAATAGATTTTCCAAGAGCCAGTCTTAACCTGTGTACGAAACATCCTGTTTGAATGAATGAATTGAAAGTAAGACAGTAAGATCTGGTATCTCACCTTTATTCAAAACTGTATTAACTATGGCAGAGTAGGAGAATGGAACTTTAAAGGTACTGGAAGATAGGGGGCTCCAGCCACCTTATACAAAAAGGGTTAGCAGCTCACTCTGAACTCAGTCATAATAGATATTATTAATTACCCCAGTAAATGGTAAATCTTATTGCCATCAAAAAGATAAATGCGTGGTAAAAAGATTGGAATCTGTGACCTGCAGGTTGCTTCTGCAGTACTGCCGCAGGGACCTTAGCCCTCTGAATCATCACTTTTCCAAACGCAGGATGTCTGTAAATCAAGGAATTCAGCACCGCTCGGTCTTTCATATTGTCCGGTGAAACTGCTTCTACTAAAGGCTACTTTCACTGCAGGCTAACCTCTTCCTTGCAGCTCTCCCGTGGACGGATAGCAGGGATAAAAGGAAAACAATTCAAAACGCTGCCGCTCTTTGATGGCTTATATGCCTCATTTACCCTTCTTGTATAAGCCTTTATTTTGTCTCCAATGCTTGCAACATTTAACAAGAGAAGATGTTTGGTCGGACTCGCCCAAATTATCCGAAATCAGCCTCAAATTGCATGATTTCTTGTCAGTCGCGGCTCCTGGAGAGAGTGCTGCGGGGCGGTGGCGTGGGGCGGCGGGGGAGGTGGAGGGGCAGGGTGGGGGTAGTAAGCTCCGGCATACGGCCGAACGGAGGTAATGACATAAATAAATAAATAAAACAAATTACATTGCGCGCATCGCCATTTAGGTCATTTTGATGTCTCCAGAGTACGTTTTGGGGTGTTTTCTGTCATGGGCACTAGGCTTACCCACACGAGTGAGGTACCACTTTTATCGGGAGGCCAGGGGGAACGCTGGGTGGTAGGAAATTTGTGGCAGTCCAGTGATCCTACAACTTTCTAACACAGAAAAGTGAGAAAAACTTTTTTAGCTAAATTTGAGGTGTGCCGGGGAATCTGGGTAGGAAAATATAGGGGGATTCATGCAAGCAGCATCTCCCTGGACTCCCCTTGGTGTCGCGTTTTCAGAAATGTTTGGGTTTGGTAGGTTTCCCTAGATCGCCGCTGAGCCCGGGACCAAAAACACAGGAGACTCCCTCACAAAACCAGGTAGTTTTGCAATCAATAATTTTGAAGTCTCCATAGTACGTTTTGGGGTGTTTCCTGTCGCGGGCACTAGGCCTACCCACACAATTGAGGTACCATTTTTATCAGGAGACCTGGGGGAATGCTGGGTAGAAGGAAATTTGTGGTTGCCCGGTGATCCCACAACTTTCCCACACAGAAAAGTGAAGAAAATGTGATTTTATGAGCTAAATTTGAGGTTTGCACGGAATTTGTCTGGGTTTGGTAGGTCTCCCTAGATCAGAGCTTTCCAAACTCTGTGTCGGGACACAGTGCTGTGTCGCCTGCCATGTTTTGGTGTGTCACGCAACGACGAGGAGACGCGCTCTATTCTTTGATTGAGCAGGACTGTACTGCGCATGTCAGTGACGCAGTACGCGGAGGAAGGCGAGGGAGACCGTTAGGCGTGCGCGCGCGGCTTCGTTACCTTTGCCGTGCGCATCAAATGCTCAGTCCAGTCCACAGAGCCCCCTCCGCTCCCCATTCCCGGCGCTCGGTACATTTTGGCATGAGTGGTAGCCCGGGGACAAGGAGGAACGGCGGGGAGTAGATGGTATGTGTTATGGAACATTAAGGATCCACGCACAATATGCTCAAAGAATTTGCTCACTTGTCCAATAGTCCTGCTCGCGACACTTGACCCCAGTAGCTGCTCACGAGCGAAAGAAACCAGGAGGCGATACAAACAGTGACAAGGGAATAATAGGCAGCAATTTAAGGGTGTCATGCTTCGGAGCGCCTGCCCATCACCCGGGTATCCGGGAGATGGCTCTGTGTGGCCAGCCTGCCAAATTGAAACGGATGGTGTAATTGATATCATGGCCGATCACATTAATGGGATTGTCACCTGGCAATCTGAAATATTCATTTTTTAATCATGGACAAATGATTGGACAAGTTGAGATGACAGTTCCCCTCTCGCCGACCCGACGCACAGACCCCCAAACGGCCTTCCCGGGCAGCCACCGCTGACAGGCGTCAGAGGGAAAGAATCAATAAGCAGTGATACAGAGGACAGGTCAGGCCAGGGGCTTCTCCTCAGCCTTCCTGCGACTGCACTGCTGTTTGAGCAATTCACACAGAAAACTATTCTCATTAAAAGGCAGTGAAAAGAACTGACATCTAGGAAAATGTGCTTTTGTGTGAGGGTGAAAATCATGAACATATTTGCTATTAAACTTGAGATAACAAGATCGTGGCGGTGATTCCCAAAGGGGTATTTAGTTAGTTACTGTGGGGTGACGTCAGTGAACGATATCATTAATTGGAAGAAAAGGGGGGGTCACTTGTGTAGTCGCAGTTTATTGGGAAGGCAAGTAGTATTAATCACAGTTATACCATATACCACATTCATGTATAGAAAGAATGTAAAACAGAATGGTGCAAATAGTGAATTAATGATATAAAAGGTGCAAGAAACGGTGCGTAGACCAGTGAGTGAAAAATGGGTGGAGGCCAAGTAAAAACATATGATAAAAACACTCCCTGTATTCAGTTCTGTATCGTCAGTTATATTTAGATACAAATATCCATATAAATATAGTGATCTGTCAGACATGGAGGAGAGTCAATGTTTCGACACATTCATGTCTAAATTTTGACTGGTCATATTCAGAACTGGTAGGCAGGGCCACTTCTGAATGTCATCATTTTATGACAAAAGAACACATACAGACAGGCCTAATGATGCACAATTTATCATAGGAGTTAAAAAGTGCCTATCATAGGTGTGCATGCCAAGTGTAAACAATTGTGGCAATGGGCTGGAAAGATTTAACAAGCCCCAAAGCAAGTCCGTAGAATAGCATTCATCATTTGTGAATGTCATCACAGCATCAATCAATCGTTATAATCCTAACAGAGCTTATGTACATGGCACTAATAGTTACACCCTGTGATGGATAAGTGCTCAAGGGAAAAGATGCACCCATAACGAGGATACCTGGGTGCAAAATAGGCAGTGGTGTTTACCAACGACGTAGGCCATCACTTAACGCATTAGTTTGTGAGAGGCCTGGTTTTCTGTTCAATAAAATAGGGTTCAGTGTTCCCGCACTCAAGAAATCCGGGTGCAGAAATACCAGGCCGGGTATAATTTGGCAGAGCGATATCAAACCTACAATACTACTTTCCTCAAGTTATAGGGCCAAAGTGTACTAAATTGGGCTACGCTGAGAACATTTTGAAAGTATGCTTTTATAATTTATAATAATAGGAGCAGCTTTCAGAATGCTGGTATCATAAACGTGAGTGTAGCTGAAAGGGTGGGTTGCTAGACAGACACGTATGGCTCACAAAAATGTCATGGGGAGCAAATAGTCCCTGAATGGTTTTGGTAATTTGTGTATTCTTTACAGACGTTATTGCAAGCAAGTATGCTGCAAGCTTTTCCCTATTAATAGCATTATTTCAATGGCACAAGGATGACAATTGATTGGATTTGTCCCTGTCCCACTGGCCTTTTGGCGGAACAAGTCTAATATTTTTCTGACTCTGCTGCAGCCCACAATAATCGAGCACCGTGACGTTGACGAGAAGGGACAGATACATACAAAATGGGGACTTAATACATGGAGCTGATCATGGGGAAAGAGAGTGCAGCATTGAATGTATTGTGTTCATTGCCAAATAACCTAGAATAGATAAAAGGAAGATACATGAAGACGCCACGTCAGAAGAGTAAGTAGCGGCGATAGTGCATGCCAGTTAAACCCTATTTCCTCCCAATAAAAATGATGAAGATGTCTGACATGCTGAGTCCCTTTAAAAACAAAATTTGATTAATACTATGACTTTCATTTTAAACGGGCAGGGCCTTCTCTATTTAGCCCCCCCCTTCCCCTAATTTTGGAACCTACTATTTTACAAATTGCATCATGGCTAATCTTTCATAGGCTTGAAAAAGGAACTTCAGACTTACTTATTTTAGGAGTATCACATTTTGTATGCCCCGCGCCTAAAGACCCTTCGGAGTACTATGTGGGCCTGAGTAAAGTAGGCAGTCAGTCAACACTGACTGCACTAGAGCATTACGTGGCAGAATGAATGCAATTAATTATGCATAGGGCGACAGTGGAGCAGTCAGTAAGCAGCCTGAAGTCTTTAACCAGCAGGACGTAATTACGAGGGTAAAGTAACACGTGGGACTTTTTTTGGTACTTTACCAGACAGTACTTTACCAAGCAGGTATTTTTTCAATGTCATAATATTTATTTTATGCCATCAAAAAGGGGGCGGTTTAAGGGTTCAGGTGGTGGGACGAGTAAGGTTTCAATGTGGTAAGGGTTATAAGGGGTGTTTAGGGTTCATGGGTGGGTGAGGGTAAGGGGTATTTAGGGGTTTTAAAGGGTTTAGGGATCGATAGGGGTATCCGACCTTCAGAAAGCTTTCTGCGAAGTAGTCCATAATCATGTTTACAGTTTAAACAAGCCACAGGTGGTAGCTCAGCGTTCTAGTGTTAAATGTTAATAACCTGCCTGCTGCACAACTGTCTGTTTTGTTTGCTCATTCTTAGAAAAGCAGACAGGCAAAGGGCGGTTGGGTGTTTTTCTTAAGAATGGGGTTGCCAAATGTGGCATGTGGCCTGCGCAATTTGCCTTGATGAAAAGAAGACAGCTGTTTCGTTTCTGGGATATGAGGAATCGTAATTTTATATTTCTGCTTTTTATCGCATTTTAGGGCTCTGTAAACAAAGAAGCAGTCGCAGCTGCTGCCTGGAAGCAGCAGTGGGGCGGGTGGGGGGGAAGGGTGGAAACCACCGGTTTAAATTAAGCACTTCTCTTCTCCCTATCTCCATCCTCACTCATCTGTCCTTCTTTCACCTGGTCTCCTTCCTATCGCTTCATGTCTCTTCCTCTCGTGCCTTTCATTCATTCTTATCGCCTCCCTCCCATTTTTCCATCCTTGTTCGTCCTAAACCTAAACTCTCTTCTTTGTTTCTCTTTCTGTTCATTCTATATCCTTCCTCTCATATCCATCACTAGTCTTCATGTTTCTCTCCATCTTCCACTTGTTTGTTCTTTCCATGCCATCCTTATTTCTGGTTCTTCCCTATCTCCTTTGCTCATTCTGATCTCCCTTTCTTTTTCTGACACTTTTTTCTCTTTTTTCAACCTTTCCTTTCACTAATTTGCTCTCATATGTCATTTTTGAGATATGAGAGCAAACTATCCTATAAATTGGTCTCAGTTTTCCAAAATGGGCTTTCCCCCATCTAGTGTGAACTGGCTTGGGTGTGATCATCGTCACTTGCCACAATGTTGGCCTGGTAGATTTTTTCCAAAGGCTTCTTTTGGTTCTAGGTCTGGTAGTGTACATTTCTAATCCAACTCGTTTAATACGTTTTGTTTACCTTACTGGTGAGAGGCGGATTTAACTTGTACACTGGAGGATGGCATTGATCCCTTGGCAAACCAGAGTAGATGGAACATAATTGAACATAGACGTCAACAGGACAATTATGTTGTCAGCATATGTATTTGTCCTTATCTCTTATATGCAGTTAATTTTACCTCAAAGTGCTGAATGGAAAAACATATGACTCGTCTTATTTTCTGTTGTCTTTTGGTGCGCTGCGCTGAGGAGAGCAGTCCCACCTGAGTTCAATGCGTAGAGACCGGCTGATAAGTTGCATGATTGTTTTACCACTCACAATTCCCCCTTCCTGAACGGATTTTTGTATAACTCATATTCAGCAAGGCAGCAGGTGGACTTTGTGCATGGTTGAAAGGGTTGGCAGTGCATGCACCCGCCCTTTTTGTGCAGTAAATCACTGGGGCATGTGTCGATGTGTGCATGATTATATTCTTGTTTCAGGCACAAACCTAACCTTACACCCAGTTTTTCCAGTCACTGTCTTTGTTAGCACAGATTCACAATTGCTTTATTAACCTTCCTGCTTGAAAATGCACCATTTGCCCACTTTTTTTTCAAAATTTTCTCGGGGGAGAACCCCCCCAAACCCCCCTTAGGTGGTTCGGGGTCGCTCGCTACGCTCGCTCGCTTCACTGCCATACCGTGTCACAAAATTATGCATGTCGAAAAAGTGTGTCACCAACATGAAAAGTTTGGAAAGCTCTGCCCTAGATGGCCGCTCAGCCCGGGACCAAAAACGCAGATGACCACCTTGAAAAAACAGGTAGTTTGGTGATAGATATGTAAACACCTATGTTTTTGGTCCCGGGCTTGCAGACATCTAGGGGAACCTAGAAAACCCAGACATTTCTGAAAACTAGACACCTGTGGGAGTCCAGGGAGGTGTGGCTTGCGTTGATCCCTCAACATTTTCCTTCCCAGAATCCACTTCAAACCTCAAATTTAGCTATAAAATCACATTTTCCTCTAATATCTGTGTGGGACAGTTGTGGGAACACTGCACGGCACACATTTCCTACCACTCAGCGTTCCCCTCTGAGTAAGAAAACACTGGGGGACCCATGCAAGCCATACCACCAGCCAAGAGTCAGTACATGCACACCACCATCCATGCACACCACCAGCCAAGTGCCATCTACATTCACCGCCAGCCGCCAAGGCCATCAACTCACACCACCAGCCAAGTGCCATCCATGCACACCGCCAGCCAAGCGCCCCAACGCACTCCACCAGCCAAGCCCCATCCCGCACTCTGCCAGCCAAGCAGCATCCCTACACACAGCCAGCAAAGCACCATCCATGCACACCGTCAGCCAAGCGTCAGTCCATGTACACTGCCAGCCAAGTGCCACTCACACCACCAGGCAAGCGCCAATCTACACACACCGTCATCAAGCGCGGGTCCACACACACCATTAGCCAAGCGCAAGCCCACACACACTGCCAGCAAAATGTCAGCCAAAGGTCAGTACACGCAGACCATGAGCCAAACTCCAGTGCACACACACACACAAACTCTCCCTGGTTTCTAGTGGTTTTCGGCCCCCCGCTTGGGGGTAGATGAGACTAAAAATATCACTGAAACAGCCAAAATGTGTCCCTTAAAAAAAAGGAGCGACCCGTGCCTATGGGGCTTCTCCCTGACATGCCCATAAACATATCTCTGGTTCCTAGTTGGCTTCCTGCCCCCCGGAGGGACAGATAAGGGGCTATTGCCCCGATCTGCCTTCTGGGGAGGCAGAAAGACTATTTTGGGTGTGGGGGCATTAGCATGCCCATTCTGGGCAGCCCCCACCCCTAGGTATAAAAAAACAAGATAATCCCTGATGCCTAGTGGGCTTTCTGCCCACCCGGGGGGCAGATCAGGGTCTATTGCCACCATCTGCCTCCCGTGGGAGGCAGAAAGACTGTGGATTTTTTTTTGGGGGGTGAGGGCATTGGCATGCCCATTTTGGGCAGCCCCCACCCCTACGTATATAAAAAAAACCAATCCCTGGTGCCTAGTGGGCTTTCTGCCCCCCGGATAAGGGGCTATTGCCCCAATCTGCCTTCCGGGGAGGCAGAAAGACTATTTTGGGTGGGGGGGGAATTAGCATGCCTGTTCTGGGCAGCCCCCACCCCTACGTATAAAAAAAAAACCAGAATCCCTGGTGCCTAGTAGGCTTTCTGCCCCACTGGGGTAGATCAGGGGCTATTGCCCCAATTTGCCTCCTGGGGGGGGGGCAGAAATACTGTGGAATGTTTTTGGGGGGTGGGGGCATTAGCATGCTCATTTTGGGCAGCCCCCACCCCTAAAAACATTTTTTTTAAACTTCTCCCTAGTGTGCTTTCTGCCCCCCAGGAGGGCAGATCGGGGGCTATTGCCCCATCTGCCTCCCAAGGGGGGGCAGAAATACTGTGGAATTTGGGGGGGTTGGGGGCATTGGCATGCCCATCTCGGGCAGCCCCCACCCCTAAATATACCCTAAAAAAATCCCTGGTGTCAACTGTGCTTTCTGATTGGGGGCTATTGCTCCTATCTGCCTCCTATGGGGGGGCAGAAAGACTGTGAAATTTTGGGAGGGTGGGGGCAGAGAGGTGGGGGCATTGCCATGCCCATTTTGGGTAGTCCCCACCCCTATATATAAAAAAATAAAAAATCTCTGGTGCCTAGTATGCTTTCTGCCCCCCCAGGGGGACAGATCGGGGGCTATTGCCCAATCTGCCTTCCGGCAGACAGAAAGACTGTGGTATTTGGGGGGGTGGGGGCATTGACATGCCCATCTCGGGCAACCCCAACCCTCAAATATGTCCTAAAAAAAATCACTGGTGCCTAGTGTGCTTTCCGCCCCCGGGGGGGGCAGATTGGGGGCTATTGCCCCATCTGCCTCCCAGGGGAGACAGAAAGGCTGAATATGCCCACAATAATGGGGGAGCGAAAGCCCTTGCCCAAGGGGCCGCTACCCCCTCACTGAGTTTCAGTTTCAATTTCTCCAAAATAGTCAGCGCAACGTGTGCACCTATCGTCCTTTCAGAAAAACGATCAGAACACCCTCAGGAGTTGGAGAAGCTTTCCCCAAGCTCTTGAGGGTGTTTTAACAGAAAGGAAATCCCTCTGGTGCCCGCACCAGAGGAATTTCCTGTGCCATGTGTGTGGACAGCCGGGAGCCATCTGACACACATAAGCACTGGTGCGTCGGACGGCTACCGGACGTCCGATGCACCGAAGGGGTTGAAGGGAGAACATTTAAGGTGTGCGTTACAGCATTTAACTAAAAAATACTTTTGGAAAACTAACCAAAGGACCTTATACCTTTAAAGAAAACATCTTGAATTTGGCAACCTAGTGTAATAACCAGCTACGAGGACTATGATCATAAACAAGCACTGGTAAATTCAATAGGGATCACCTATACAAATTCTATTGGCTTTGTAAATATTTTTAAGACAATGCAGTGCTGCTACGCAGCATGGTCTAATAGCAAGAATAACAAATGCTGTGATATGGCCAGCATTGACCATGTCATTGCACTCTTTTTAAAGCCATGTTGCACAGCAGCATGCGCTGCTGTTCAATATGTTTAAAAAAATGGAAGGAGGGAAGCAGTACACGGGGGACGGGGAGAGAGAAGCAGTAACAGACATCAGGATGGGAAATTTAAGGGGAAAACATAATGAGGAAGGTGTGGGGAGGAGGGAAGGAGTACCAGATGACAGCAGGGGGGAACTGGAGGAGGAAGAAGAAATAATACCTCAATCATAGTGCGAGCAAAGGATGTGCACCAATGAAGTTGAATCAATCTACATTTGGTCTGTGCTCCTTAAAAAAGGGCAGAAGTGACACTTGGCCTGCACTGGCCTAATAAGAAGCTGCAAAGAAGAGTGACACTGAAGCGAACAAATGGTAAGTAATGAGCAGGCCCCAAGCTCTTTATCGTAAACAATAGTGTCTTGCAAGTGAGAATGCATGCATCACATGCACTGTCACAGGCTCATCCTAAAATTACCATAAAATGACCTGCGTATCCCACAACAGTGGAGAGACATAATCCAGTAATGCTCAAGAGATAATATGGGAGAGAAACAGAACAGGCATAGATAGTTGAGCTGTAAAAATGTTGCTTCAAACTTGAGTAAAATGCAGAGGTGGTAATGCAAGGTCCTCTCATACTCAGGGAAAGTATTGTTGTATTCCTCTTAGGGTGTCCATAAACGGGCTTTCCAGTATCATGTCCTTATATAGGCACAATTCGCCCTGCCCTTATATAGGCATAAAATCCCAGCCCTTATTTAGGCATTAAACCGTGCACTCCAAATACAGGCATGGTCTCTGACATCCGTCCACCCTAACGTCACAATGAGTTCATGAAGAACAGACCCTTAGGCTGCGCGAGTTTCCCTAGCCCAGGACTATTGATTTCTTCAAGGACTCATATATTATGCATGAACCATTATTCCTTAGGGGTTCATTCATGGCGTCTTCCGCTGTCCGACTCACGTCAATGCTAACATTCTTAGGTACTTCTCAGGTATAAATATACCTTCCCTAGCCCCTGTAAACTAGAGGAGACCTCGACTTCAGAGGAGCCCGTTTCCCGGCCTGACGCACTGAGAAGATGCTGTCATCCCTGCACGCAGAGAGTCCAGCTTCCAGTGATCTGACTTCCCTTGCGGGGTGTTGGAGTTCGAGTCTGGCAAAGAGATTCCT
>CAWUFW010019206.1:0-194331 GCA_963921515.1 Calotriton arnoldi
GTTTAAAACGTTACACTGCTTGTGTATGTCCCGCCGCTTCTCCAGAACGGAGGGCGCGTCGTCGTACTGGACTCCCCAAGCACAGTCCAAATTCAATTGCCACTTGACCTCACAAAGTAAGGATGACGACGCCGTGTCTTTGATACAAAAATGTAATTCAGTTGTCAGCTGTTGTCGGACGCATTTCGCCTGCACAGCAGGCTTGCTCACCAACAATTCAATAAAGTTTTTTCAACCATTTTTAAACATCCTGTTCAAAGAGTATCACGTGAATACTACTGTTGTATAAAAAGTGAAGACAGACTTATAGTTTTTGTAATAATACTACGAAACTTTGCAATCGTATTAATCAAGATCGCAACAATATTTGGTGTTGTTTCGTCATACATAAGAATGAATTTGAAATAACAATCAAGTGCTAATATCAGCAAACAACTATTAGACCATTATTTATATATTACCCTATACTTGAGAGTGGAAAATCCTATAATCCCTGTACTATATCTAATACCAAAAATTCATAAGGATGTTGCAACACCGCCTGGGAGACCAATTATTTCGGCCATTGTCATCTTTTTGAAACCACATCAAGATTTTTAGACCATTTTTTACAGGACTTTGTCAAAAAGCTGCCATCCCACATCCAAGATACTGGGGACTTTCTGAAAAAACTTCATGAGATCATATGGAAAGAAGGGGATCTATTAATCACTCTTGACGTCTCCTCGCTCTATACGAGCATCGCCCACACTGATGGATTGAGGGCTCTGAGATACTATTTAGGCCAGAGGTCCCTGTCATTGTACCAACACTCAGAGATGCTAATGAGAATGGCAGAGCTATGTCTGGAGAACAACTTATTCCAATATGGCAATGATACATTTAAACAACTGAGGGGGGCAGCCATGGGTACCTGCTTCGCCCCCAGCTATGTGAATCTCCACATGGGCTGGTGGGAGGAGCAGGTACTAAGAGCCACCTTCAGGACGGAGTGGGAGAATAACATCCAGTTGTGGGTCAGATTTATTGATGACCGGTTTATTATTTGGAGAGGGTCTTCTACTAATGCCAAAATGTTTAAATGTAAATGATCTTAACTTGAATTTTACTGACAATATTAGCTCTTCCTCTGTACATTTTTTAGATCTTGAGGTTTTTATTAATGAAGAATGTCTGCATACGCGTACTTTCAGAAAGCCCACTGCAGGAAACTCTGTTCTACACTATAAAAGTTTCCACCCCCAAAAGTTTAAACACAGTATTCCTTACGCGGAGCAGCTCCGTATGAAAAGGAACTGCAGCGAGAAAGTACATTAGCGGAAGCCCAATCAGATCTGACTTTAAGATTCAAGGAACGGGGATACAGTCAGGTTGTCCTTGATCAAGCTTTGACCAAAGTGAATAGTTTGTCAAGACATGATATACTATTTGGGGAAAGCAGAAAGACTAGAAAGAACATCAAGCGGCAAGGGCAAGATATTAGGATGATAACTGGATACAATGCATACCATGCTAGGGTGAGAGCCAGCATGAGTAGGCATTGGCACCTGGTTAGAGGGGATCTCATCCTAAAAGATGCAGTTCTTAGAAAACCACTTATCTCCTACAGAAGGGCCAGATCCATGCTGGAACAATTAGTCAACAACAGCCCAGAACTGATTGAAACAGGCAGTTGGCTGAAGGCCAATCCAGGCTTTAACAAATGCTTGAAGTGCAAAGCCTGTAAGCATGGGGTCAACAAAAAGGAAATACAGCTGCCGTTAACAACTAAACCTTGGAGGATTCCTAGGTTTTTAAATTGTAGGAGTGATCATGTGGTGTACGTGCTGCAATGCACTTGCCCCATGACATACGTGGGCAGTACCTCCATATGGCCCACGTTAGGATCCTCCAACACCTAAGAGCAGTTAAGAATAAGGACCCAGCCTATCCAGTGGTTCGCCACATCAATGAAGTACACAAAGGTAGAATTGAAGACTTATCGTACTTCGTTATTGACTCAGTACCAAAAAGAAGAAGAGGAGGAAATAGGGAGGTTGAGCTGAGAAAATTAGAGTCTCGCTATATCATAATGCTCGACTGTAAAAACCCTAATGGCCTCAATTCCGATGAAGGACTGCACATACATCTAGCCTAGCAGTTGGTACTGAGCTAATTGTCTTTTCCACATTTCAGCCAGTAGGGAGACAGGTGGCACCAGAGTATAGAGGAAGAATCTTACAATATTTGAGAATTGTGAATCTGTTTTATGCTTTCTTTGATCTTTTGTATGAAATTTTAGAAGTGTAATGTTTTGATTAGACACGGTGTGATTCAATGTAGAGCCCAGGAGTGATTTCAAGATTTTATCTGAATTTAGGATTTTTCATGTTATTTATTGTTTTAACTGAGGGAGAATGTTAATCTGTATGTGGTTTTTAACGGTTCAATATTGAAAGGGAGAAGATAAGAAGTAGGGCTGCATTGAGGTCAAATCAGAAGTAGAAGATACAGCGTATGCTCTGGCACACTGTTTAAACTAATACTGAATTTTAATCATGCACTTGCACTTTATTTCCTATGGCAGCTACAATTTTAACTTGCTCATTTGCACATAATTGCTGTATCTTGCACATCACAATGACAAATATCAGACACCCTATTCAAACAAATATTTGATCTCAAACTGTACACTTGCACTTTAATTCCCATGGCAGATACTATCTTTGCTTGTTTGCACATAAATACCGTATTTTGCACATTATAATGAGTAACATCGGACCATAGGGTCAGACCATTTAGACTTTTTTTCATCAATACGCAAATTTGTACGCATAAAAACAGGTAGTGTTGGTAGCTACCAGCTTAATTTGCATGTTTGCACCTATTGCGACATTTGCACAATACAATGAATTGCACTAGACCTTAGGGTCCTAAAATGGCAAATCTGCGCATAATTGTGGGCGAAGGTGCATGCCTTAGATTGGGCACCCGCTGGTGTTGCCATGCATATCATGCACATATATAAAATAAACAAATGAGAATTGCGAGTGACAGATGAGTTATATTAAACAACATAGTGGCCTTATAAGAGGTTGCGACTTATCAGCAGCAATATAGAATTATGGCACTTGCTCGGTATATTACTCCCTATAAAACATATAAACCTTAGAATATCAGTGAGAACACACAACCGTAGAAACCCATATTGATCATCAGCGCACAACCCAAATGATTAGTGATGAGATAAGGTACAACCTACTCGCTTCATTATGCTTATACAGCACTTGGTTAAACAATGGCACACTAGTCAGATCCGTTAATGGGTTGATATCTGGCGCGCGCTGATATATGTAGATTGGTGAGTATTTAAGCCAATAACACTCGGATAAAACACAGAATCTCATGAAATAACATCATTGCATCCAACTAGTGAAACACTCCATTTGGGCGTCTGTATGTGGGACAATAAAGTTCATTGTAGTAAATAAAAATAGAAAAAATAAATAATTAGAGCTAAACAAAAGGATTCTCTACAAAAAGGAAAGAATACATGACCCATAGTGGATGTGTAATTATACACACTTAATCACAGTGCCATTAGGGCACCAGAGCATGTATTTAGAAGCTATTTTGTAAAATATTGAACGCGTGTAAAAATGAATGAACTAGCAATGAATTGCCTTTGAAATGTATAGTCTTTTGTCTATGTTTTTCTGCATCACGGGGTGGAGGGAACAAACCTAAATGCATTGTGGGAATTTGGCTCTTTGTGTGATCAAGGCAGGGGATCCTGCCAAAACGCGTCATAGCCCTCAGAAAATGGCAATAAAATAATTTTGGAGCAATATACCTTGGTCGCTGTGTTGCATTCCGGTATGAGAAGGATACGCGTTGGTTTTTGTATATATATATATATATATATATATATATATATTATATCTACTGGCGGTCGCCAGTAGATAGTTATAGTTAGGACCTATTTTCCATAGGAAATCCGCAACATTCTATTTGAAATAACGTTGGCGCCGGTTGACGAATCTTCGCGAACTTTTCCAACTTGTTGGGGCCCTCCGGTCCGCTCCTATCCTGAAAGTCTCGGGGTGATTCGTCAAGCGGGAGCCGAGAAAAAAAGGGGGTCCCAAAACACGTTTTCCCCATGCAATTTTCCATAGGAACCTTTAGTCGCAGCTACAGCCCGAACTGCTGAACGGAATTACACCAAATTTGGCAAATAGGTAGCCCTTGGTTCAGTGTCGTGCCTTTTGCTTAAATGGTGTAAATCCATATATATCTATGGCCGAGTAGGGTCCGCGTACCCTCCCGATCACGAGTTGCATGCTAATTGGCTGTCAAGTGGCTGTCAACACTCCAAATCAAGAAGTGTTGGCAGCCATTTTGTCCCTCGGTAGAACCGAGGCACAAGAAACAAGTGCGTAAAGCGCAAAAAGGGGGCAGGGTAGAAACACCCTGACCCCCTAGGTCTGCTCAGGGGGTCCCACAAGGACACCCTGGGCAGAAAAAAGCATTTTTTTTTTTTTTAAATCGGCGGGATGCGCTTCGGTTGCGCGGATCCCGCCGATTAAAAAAAAAACACAAGAAACAAGTGCACAAAACGCACAAAGGGGGCAGGGTAGAAACACCCTGACCCCCTAGGTCTGCTCAGGGGGTCCCGCAAATCCATCCGAAAATTTTAAAAAAACGAAGCGCGGTCTTCGTTTTCAATGCCCCTGGGGCAATTTTTTATGTAGCGGGGGCCCGCGGGGGCCCCCGCAGCTCCAGAGACCGCCACCTCCCCGGGGCTATGTAATTTATGTGCGAGAGGGCATGCAGACCTCCCCAAGCCCCGGGGACCACCACCCCCTGGGGCTTTTGTTAAATATTCACGGGGGCACACGGCCCCCCGCTGCCCCGTGGACCGCCACCCCCCAGGGCTTGTTTTTTTTAATAAAAATAAACCTGTGTGGGGGGCTCAAGCCCCCCCAAATGCCCCGGGGACCGCCACCTCCCCGGGGCACTAATAATGTAAATGCAGGGGTCCGTTATGGACCCCCGAGCCCCGGGGACCTCCACCTCCCCAGGGCTGTGCACTAGTAGGGAGGGGGGCCACACGGCCCCCTCCTGGAGCCCTTCATGGCCCTGGGGACTGCCACCCCCCAGGGCCGGCTCCTGCAGTGTCCCAGGGTGCCCACCCCCGGAACACTGCTGTTTGCTATGGCAGGGCGGGAGCCATGCGGCTCCTGCCCTGTCATAGCAAACTCTGCTTTGGATTTTGGAAGCGAGAGCAGGTTTCCTGCTTTCGCTTCCAAAATCGAAAGCAGATTGCTTTTCCACAAGGGGAGCTGCATGTCAGCAGCTCCCCATGTGGAAAAGCAATGCCGGCTCCCGCAGGAGGCGGGGAGCCGGCGGGACTGTGGGGGCATTGGGGCTCCCCCCACGGTCCCCAATGGAAAGGGCCGGCCCCGGGGGATGGGGTTCCCGGGGCCAGAAGTGGCCCGGGAGGGGGAAACTTTAGACACGGCTACAGCCCAAACTGCTGAACGGAATTACTCCAAATTTGGCAAAAAGGTAGTGGTTTGTTCAGAAAGCGTCCTTTTTTTAAATGGTGTAAATCCGTTCAGTAGTTGCTGAGGAATTCAAAAGATAAAAGTTTCAAAATCTAGGGACGCGGTGGATTCGCGAACCCTCCCGACCACGAGCTTCACTGTGATTGGCTGCCAACACTCCAAACCAGGAAGTGTTGGCAGCCATCTTGTGACTCGGTAGAACCGAGTCACAAGAAAACAGTAAAAACAAAGGTGAAAAACAAGAAAAGGGGGCAGGGTAGAAACACCCTGACCCCCCAGTCCTGCTCAGGGGGTCCCACAAGGACCCCCAAGGCGACAAAAAGCATTTTTTTTTATAATTTCAGCAGAAATCGCGTTGGGGTCACGAATCCCACAGAAATTATAAAAAAGAACGAAGCGCGGACTCCCGCGCTTCGTTTTCTATAAGCCCCAGGGTGGGCCAGGTCCCGGGGGCATTGTCTAATTTTTAATTTGTTATTGTGGGGGCCCGTGAGGGCACCCGCAGCCCCGGAGACTGCCGCCTCCCCGGGGCTATGTTTATAATATGCGGGAGGGCACACGGCCCTCCCGCAGCCCTGGGGACCGCCACCCCTGGGGCTTGTTCTTTAATGTGTGGGGGGCCTCCAAGGCCCCCCCAAGCCCCGGTTACCACCACCCCTGGGGTTTTTCTAAAATATTCGTGGGGGCACACGGCCCCCCCGCAGCCCCGGGGACTGCCACCCCCCATGGCTTGTTTTATTTAAAAAAATTAAACCTGTGTGGGGGCATGAGCCCCCCACACACCCCAAGGACTGCCACCTCCCCGGGGCACTAAAATGGAAATGTGGGGGTCCGTTACAGACCCCCAAGCCCCGGGGACCACCACCAACCTGGGGCTATGTAAATAAAGGGAGGAGGGCCACTCAGCCCCCCTCCTGGAGCCCTTGATGGCCCTGGGGACCGCCACCCCCCAGGGCCAGCTCCTGCAGTGTCCTGGGGTGCCCACCCTTGGGACACTGGTGTTTGCTATGACAGGGCGGGAGCATGGCTCTCGCCCTGTCATATCAAACTCTGCTTTGGATTTTGGAAGCAAGAGCAGGTTTCCTGCTCTCGCTTCCAAAATCCAAAGCAGATTGGTTTTCCACACGGGGAGCTGCATGTCAGCAGCTCCCTGTGTGGAAAAGCAATGCCGGCTCCCGCAGGAGATGGGGAGCCGGCGGGACCGTGGGGGATTGGGGTCACCCCACGGTCCCTAAACATTTGGGCATGCCCCGGGGGATGGGGTCCCCGGGGCGAATGTAAATTAATAAAAGTGGATATTTTTTTTTGAAAAAAAATTGGAGTCGCGACCCTAGCGCGGCGCTCAGCGCGGCCCCTAGTGTGAACGCGATGGGTGCGCGGTGCTCAGCGTGGCCCCTAGTGTGAACGCAATGGGTGCGCGGCACTCAGCGTGGCCCCTAGTGTGAACGCGATGGGTGTACGGCACTCAGCGCAGCCCCTAGTGTGAACGCGATGGTTGCGTGGCCCATAGTGTGAACGCAATGAGTGCACGGCTTTAAGTTGCGCTGGGTGCGCGACTCCAAGCAAAAATAATTAAGATTTTTTTTTATATAAATCTAGGTTATATGTTGGCTAATTGGGTGGCTCTAAAAAGAGCCCTTGTGTTTATCATGAGTTTCTTGCAGCTACATGTAAGTGCGGATGCAGAGCTTTAGGTTGTTGAGAAACACTCTGTTCCCTTCATCAGTGAAGTGTACTCCGTCACTTCTGTAGATGCCCTCCATATGGAAACGTAGATTGTTGTTATATATGGAGCCCATTCTTTGGTTTCTGAGGTAAGCAGAAACAGCTTTATTGACATTCTTCCTAGCTTTCTCAATCTGAGGACAACATTGATTGGACCACTTCAATTTCTGTCTTTGGCATATGTTAGAGTATACAAAGACAGTTTGGGGGAAAAGCAACATCAATTCTGCAAAGGTGTCCTTCATTAGCATTTCCAGACCTACCCCAGTCAATGTGCCTAGGTCATTGCCACCACAGTGCACAATCATGAGGTCAGGGGTTGGAGATGCAAAAGGTTTTAACCAAAGGCATCAATTGGTGCCACTTTAATCCTCTCTGTCCAATCCATTTTATGTCTACATTTTGCAATGCTAGGTCTTTGTCAATACCTCTGTGTTCAGCATACCTTTTGCACCAGAATACATAGCTGTGCCCAACAATCCACACAGAAAGCATCTTGAAGGGATGTCTGTAGGTAATCAAAAGATGTCTGTAGCTGAGGTAGTCAGTTGGTAGAATGAGAGATATCTAAAATGGTGGACAAGATTCTGTTTTAAAGAAAGTAGAGATTTGATTGGCTGTTTAAGAACATTGTACATTCAAAAATAGGGTGCATTCTACTTTGTTTAAAAAGCAAGTTTCTTATTGGTTAGTAAAAAATGTTGGAAAGGTACAGCAGAAAGGATAAGGTCATGTTTTGCAAAGCTAACCACACCTGCTGTTGTCATTTGCAACATTGTGTGGTGAACTTGTGACCTGGCAGTTAAGTTGAATGTTGCATGGCCTGTTGCTATGGAAACTGACATTAAGGAGAAGGGGTGAAGAAGTCAGTTGAAAAGGGTTATTATCTGTGACCAATGGAAATGTGTTTTACAATTTGAAAATCTCTGGGAAGTAATGTCATTTGTTGCTTATGTGTATTTGTATGGAAAAAGAGAGGGAAACCTTGCCATTACTGGTTTCACCTTGCAGAGTCTGGTGATTTATATTGACTGTGTGTAAAAGAAAATCTGTCTGAGTGTGTGAGATTTTTCATTCAACAGATTTATTTGCAAGGTGAGTTATATATTTTTGAGGGTTTATTTAAAAAAGATTTGACATTATTCTAAAACTGTGTTGTTTGAAATATATTATTAAATGTAGAGATGTATATTGGATTTAGTTTTATTGTACTTCGAAGTTTGTTTAAAAAACAGTCTGTACAGTAATATATATATTTTTAAGTCTGTTCAAAGGTATAGCTGAATGATGCTTCATATTTTTAGATAGTTGGTTGAACATGCAGTACAAATGTGTATTTTGAAAGATGTTCATATAAGGTGTAGTTTATTAGGCATCATTTTTTCTTCTCTCTACAAAGGTATAGTTTAATGATACTGCATAATTATAGATACTTTGGTAAAGATGCAGCACAACTGTGGTGTTTGAAAGATGATCATATAAGGTGTTAATAATTACGTTTCTGTTATTAGTTTGTACAGAAGGTAAAGTTAAATGATGCCATATGTTTTAAGATAGAATGGTGAAATAAGGTGTTGTTAATTATGCTTCTTTTTGTAGTCTGAGCAAAGGTAAGTCAATGATGCCACATAATTTTAGATACAGTGGTGAAGATGTGTAATAGCAGTGTGGTTTTAGAAATGCTGATAAAAGGTGTTGTAAATTAGTCTTCTTTCTTAAGTCTGTTGAGAGGTATAGTTTGATTATGTCGCACATTTCTAGATTTAATAGTCAAGATGTAGCTCAAAAATAAACCACCACATTTTACTCTTTCTGGTATGTTGTACTTTTCTACTTAACTAGATAGTATGTAATGACTCATGTATGTGTTCAGATTGTATTTATATAGTTGTATGTATATTTACTGAATTATTAAGAGATGACTGACTGATTACAGGAGTGCAAAGGTAGTGAATATGTGATTTTATAAGTACACGAGAAATGATTTACTGATTCTATATTGTACAAACACCCAGTTAGTATCCAAGCACTACCCATGCATTCATGCAATGACTCATGCACTAACTGATGCAGTGATAAAATCTCCAGAGCACTACATATGCAGTCCAGCAATCCCCCTGTCACTCCCTGTGGACTCTTTCACTCAGTCTGCCATGTCCTTATCTAATCACTGTGCCAAAATACAGGCACTTATAAATTCATCATGCACTCTCCTTGCAGTACTCTAAGTATTCTGTCGTTATCCATGTACTCATGCAATGACCGAGGGACTAACACATGCAGTGCTACAATCACATGTGCACTATGCATGTAGTCCTGTAACCACCTACACACTACTGATTCACTCCTCCAATTATCCAGGTAGTACCCATGCAGTCCAGCAATCAAATTGTCACCCCCGGTGCACTCCTCCAATCACCCAGCCAGTACCATGTACTAATCCAATCACTCTGCCACAACCCAAGCACTTAGAAATTCACCATGCACTCTCCTTGCAGCACTCTAGGTATTCTGTTGCTATCCATGTACTCATGCAATGACCCAGGAGTAACACATGCAGTGTTATAATCATATGTGCACTATCAGTATAGTCCTGTAACCACCTATACACTACTGATTCACTCCTCCAATTATCCAGGTAGTACTCATGCAGTCCAGCAATCACACTGTCACTACCCATGCACTCCTCCAATCACTGGGCCAGTACTATGTACTAATCCAATCACTTCGCTAAAACCCAAGCACTTAGAAATTCACCATGCACTCTCCTTGCAGTACTCCAATCATCCAGTCAGTACCCATTTAAAATCCTTTGAGTGCTATCTATACAGTTTAGTAATCTCCATGTTACTACTTATGCACTCCTCCAATTACCCAGCCAGTCCCATGTCCTTATCCAATCACTCTGCCACAAACCAAGCACTTATAAATTCACTATGCATTCTCCTTGCAGCACTCTAGGTATCTTGTCGCTATCCATGTACTCATGCAATGACCCAGGGACTAACACATGCAGCTGCTACAATCACATGTGCACTATCCATGCAGTCTTGTAACCACCTACACACTACTGATTCACTCCTGCATATACCCAGGTAGTACCCATGCAGTCCAGCAATCACACTGTCACTCCCCGTGTACTCTTCCAATCCCCAAGTCAGTACCATGTACTATTCCAATCACTCCGACTAAAACCCAAGCACTTAGAAATTCACCATGCACTCTCCTTGCAGTACTCCAATCATCCAGTCAGTACCCATTTACAATCCTTTGAGTACTGTCTATACAGTTTAGTAATCTCCATGTCACTACCTGTGCACTCCTCCAATTACCCAGCCAGTCCCATGTCCTTATCCAATCACTCTGCCACAAACCAAGCACTTATAAATTTACCATGCACTCTCCTTGCAGCACTCTAGGTATTTTGTCATTATCCATGTACTCATGCAATGACCCAGGGACTAACACAAGCAGTGCTACAATCACATGTGCACTATCCATGCAGTCCTGCAGCCACCTACACATATTAATTCACTCCTCCTATTACCCAGAGTAGTACCCATGCAGTCCAGCAATCACACTGTCACTCCTGTGCACTCCTCCAATCACCCAGCCACTACCATGTACTAATCCAATCACTCCGCCAAAACCCAATCACTTATAATTTCACCATGCACTCTCCTTGCAGTATTCCAATCATCCAGTCAGTACCCATTTACAATCCTTTCAGTGCTATCTATACAGTTTAGCTAATCCTGCATGTTACTACCTATGCACTCCTCCAATTACCCAGCCAGTCCCATGTCCTTATCCGATCACTCTGCTACAACCCAAGCACTTATAAATTCACCATGCACTCTCCTTGCAGCACTCTAGGTATTCTGTCGTTATCCATGTACTCATGCAATGACCCAGGGACTAACACATGCAGTGCTACAATCACATGTGCACTATCAATGCAGTCCTGTAACACCTACACTATTAATTCACTCCTCCAATTACCCAAGTAGTACCCATGCAGTCCAGCAATCACACAATCACTCCTGTGCACTCGTACAATCCCCCAGCCACTACCATGTACTAATCCAATCACTCCGCCAAAACCCAATCACTTAGAATTTCATCATGCATTCTCCTTGCAGTATTCCAATTATCCAGTCAGTGCCCATGTACTCATGTAATTACTGAGGCACTAACTCATACACTTCTACAATCCTTTGAGTGCTACCTATACAGTTTAGTAATCTCCATGTTACTACCTATGCACTCCTCCAATTACCCAGCCAGTCCCATGTCCTTATCCGATCACTCTGCTACCACCCAAGCACTTATAAATTCACCATGCACTCTCCTTGCAGCACTCTAGGTATTCTGTTGTTATCCATGTACTCATGCAATGACACAGGGACTAACACATGCAGTGCTACAATCACATGTGCACTATCAATGTAGTCCTCTAACCACCTACACACTACTAATTCACTCCTCCAATTACCCAAGTAGTACCCATGCAGTCCAGCAATCACACTGTCACTCCCCGTGCACTCCTCCAATCACCCAGCCAGTACCATGTACTAATCCAATCACTCCGCCAAAATACAAGCGCTTATAATTCACCTTGCACTCTCCTTGCAATACTCTAAACATGTAGTCAGTACTCATGTACTCATGCAATTATCCAGGCACTAAGTCATGCACTTCTACAATCCTTTGAGTGCTACCTACACAGTTTACTAATCCTCCTGATACTACCTATGCACTCCTCCAATTATCCAGCCACTCCCATGTCCTTATCTAATCACTCTGCCACAACCCAAGCACTTATAAATTCTCCATACACTCTCCTTGCAGCACTCTAGGTATTCTGTTGTTATCCATGTACTCATGCAATGACACAGGGACTAACACATGCAGTGCTACAATCACATGTGCACTATCAATGTAGTCCTCTAACCACCTACACACTACTAAGTCACTCCTCCAATTACCCAAGTAGTACCCATGCAGTCCAGCAATCACACTGTCACTCCCCGTGCACCCCTCCAATCACCCAGCCAGTACCATGTACTAATCCAATCACTCCGCCAAAACCCAAGCACTTAGAATTTCACCATGCACTCTCCTTGCAGTACTCCAATCATCCAGTCAGTACCCATGTACTCATGCAATTATCCGAGGCACTAACTCATGCACTTCTACAATCCTTTGAGTGCTACCTATACAGTTTAGTAATCCTCCATGTTACTACCTATGCACTCCTCCAATTATCCAGCCAGTCCCATGTCCTTATCCAATCACTCTGCCACAACCCAAGCACTTATAAATTCACCATGCACTCTCCTTGCAGCACTCTAGGTATGCTGTTGTTATCCATGTACTTATGCAATGACCGAGGGACTAACACATACAGTGCTACAATCACATGTGCACTATGCATGCAGTTCTGTAACCACCTTTACAGTACTGATTCACTCCTCCAATTATCCAGGTAGTACTGATGCAATCCAGCAATCACCCTGTCACTACCCATGCACTCCTCCAATCACCCAGCCAATATTATGTACTAATCCAATCACTCCACCAAAACACAAGCACTTATAAATTCACCATGCAGTCTCCTTACTGTTTTTTAATCAACCAGTCACTACCCATGTACATATGCAATGACCCAGGTATTAATACATGCACTATTAAAATTCTCTATGCACTGCCCATGCACTCCTCTAAATAGCTAAACCCTTGTCATTCACTACTACAATTATCCAGTTAGTACCTGTGTACTGCAGTAAATGTATCGTGATATCAAAAGAAAGCGTTTAAATGGTTATTATGTAGAACGTGTTTGTTTAGTAATAGATTGGTATAATTTATAGATTTATATTAATAATATTACATTATTTTTTTTACAGATATTCTTCAGCATCATTAAAATAGACTTATCATGACTAAAAAAACAGTAAAGAGGAAACAACAAAAGAAAGACGATTACTTGAAGAAAAGACAACAGCAAGAATTTGAAGAAGTACAACATGTGGGAAAAAAGAAAAAGTCTTGCGGTAGGAGAACAAAATAATTTATTAAAAGACTTTCAAAGACAAGAAACAGTTTGCACAATGTAGAAAGTACAAAGAATACCTCAACAACAAAGAAGAATGAAAAGAAAAAAGGAGAAATTAATGGGAAATCATGTTTTCAAAAAACAATCTATGGTAAAAGGAGAAACAATAAATTTCATGAAATAAGGAAAAAAATGTTTCACAATAGAGTAGTACTTAATTTATTAAAAGATGCCAAGAAATATAAAAACAATCAGTATTTTATAAAAAGAAGAAACAGATTGAAACTATTGTTGAAAAGGCTTTTCAATTAAAAAGGAAATTATTCATTTTAATTTTAAACAGGATTCGATCATTACATAAGCCAATACATGTTATTAAGTCCAAAAGTAAAAAGAAGAGAGTAATTAACAGGGCTAACTTTTGTGATTTTATTTTGGGTGAATGGAAGCACAGTTCAAGTTCAGAGCCTTTTTTTAATGAAGAGAGCTATTTTCAAACCAATACATTAGTGTACACAGTTGAAACCAGTGGTCGTGCTTATGAAGTGAAGAACGGTTGTCCAATTGAAAAAGAAAAGATGGTTCCTAGAAATGAAGAAGAAGTGATAGCTGATGAAGTTCTAGGGAGACGTAGTAAACCCCCAGTGTATACTTGGGATTGTAGTAGTATTTGTAGTATACGACAGGAGTCTATTGATATTTTACGCAATTTGTTACAAGAGTATTGTAAAAAAAGTGTTAAACAAAAGATTAAGATGTTGCAAGGACTAGATCCTTGCAAAGTGAGAAAAAATACTGGTTTGCAAGGTCATTCTCTGGCTTGTCTTTCTAGAAAAGTGTGTCAAAGTGTTTTTCATCATTTTAGAATGTTAGCAGTACATCACTCTCAAATGCGGAAGTTAGTCAGTAGATTGTATTATGCAAAAAGTCTAGCAATATTTTTAAATGACTTAAACAGTGCTCTTTTGCATGGGTCAGTATCAGATGTAAAAAAGTTTGTGATGAAATAGAGTTTCGTTACTTTGGTCCTGAAGAAGAGTGTAGACAAAGTGAGACATTGATAGAAGTAGGTGTTGAAGAAGACGTGGAACATAGTAGTACTGAGAAGTTTGAAGAAGAAATTACAAAGTTTAAGGTAATTTCGTGTGAAAGACAAAATTATGTTTGTATTTGTTGTCGACGAACTCACTATAAAAATCAGACTAGGAATGTTGATCTGTATTTAAAAAGTGAAAAAGAAAACAATGATAAGTGGAAGGAATTTGCAACTTATTTGTTGGTAGAGGATTGCTTTGATTTGGGTACTGATCAGCGTATTTGTAAATATTGTTATAACAAATTAGAGGACAACAAAATGCCAGCTAGAGCTGTCCATAATAATCTAGAGTTGGTAGCTATTCCTCCAGAATTGATAGATTTAAACACGTATGAGTCTATTCTGATTCAATCTGTGCACCCGTTTCAGGCTATTGTTCGTATGGAGCCTAAAACAGGTAAGTTGCCTCCCACAGATTTACAGAGAGGATTAAAAGGAAGAGTTGTATATTTACCTCTAGATTTAAAGAAAAATATTGAAACTATTGGTGTAGAGAAAGAGGAAACTGAACCAGTAGTTATTCTAGTTAATGGTGTTCCTACAAAGAGTAAGAAAATCTGGCAAGAATTAGTAGATGTCAGCAAAGTGCAAAAGGCAACATTGTATCTTATAAAAAACAATGATTACTACAAAAATGTGTATGTGGAAGAAGAAGAAATAGTTTTAGGAGATGATAGTGAAATGTCAAGTGGTCAAATTGAAAAAGTGGACATGTGCAAAAGTGAAGAAATTTATGAACATTATAGTGTACATCCTTTACATTCCAAAGAAGTGATGGGGAATACTATTGAATTATTCCAAATGAAGCAAGTGAAGGGGACTCCCATGAGTGTTTGGGAAAAAGGTTTGGAAGCTCGTTGTTTTCCACATATCTTTCCAACTGGAAAAGGTGGACGATATGACGAACGACCAGTACAGATTCCCGCATCAGAATATCGGACAACAAGATTGTATGCAGAAGATCCAAGATTTCGACAATGTATCCCATATATATTTCATCTTTTGTTTGAAAGTGACTTGTCTGGACTTTCATATGCAGTCAACCACATATTAAAAACAGGAGTTCATCTTCAAAATGTTTCTGCAAAGGAATTCAAGGACAAAGTACATGAGAGAGATGATCATTTAGAATCTCAATTGATTAATTTGATGGCATGTCAGCGTGGTACTAATGAGTATTGGTATCGTCGTCATGGAGAACTTAAATGCATGCTAAGGAACTTAGGAACTCCTACGTGGTTTGTTACGCTAAGCTGTGCTGAATACGCATGGGACGATTTACTTCAATTTCTTCGAGAAGCAAATTCAAATATTAAAAACATTGAATTCAAAACACCTGGAGAACTGTGTTCCTTGGATCCTGTAAATGTGTGCAGATATTTTAATCATAGGTTTCAAGCTATGATGTCTTTTATCTGCAATAAAATCAATCCTCCTCTTGGAGAAGTTATTGATTTCTTTTGGAGAAAGGAGTATCAAGCTAGAGGTGCTCCTCATATACATATGCTTTTATGGATCAAGGATGCACCCAAATTTGGAACTGATTCAGATGAGACTGTTTTATCTTTTATTGAAAACTATGTTACATGTGGTATACCAAAAACAAGAGAAGAAAACACCTTAAGGCAACAAGTGTTACGGTTTCAAAATCATCGATGTGGGAATTACTGTCGTCGGAAATACAAGTCGAAGGAAAAGTTTTATACCAAATGTCGTTTTGGATTTCAACGTCCAGTAATATCTAAAGGAAGAGTGAACAGTTTCATGTCAGCAGTGAGACATACCATCACTAGAAAATCTCCCAAAAATACTTACAATTTAAAAAGAAATGAAGAATCAAAATATATTAATGATTATAATCCGGTTATTTTGTCGATGTGGAATGCTAATATGGATATCCAGTATGTTGCGGATAATTCCATTGCTGTTGCTCGGTATGTAACGTCATACATAACAAAATCAGAAAAGACGGAGTTGAAAGAAATGTGGGAAGAAATTTCCCACGAGAAGAGTCTTAGTAAGAAATTGTACAGCTTTAGTTTGAAGATGCTGTCCCACCGAGAGATTGGATCCTACGAATGTTCAGATCGCTTGTCCTCTGCAAGTTTATATTCAAAGTCAAGAGGAATCATTTGGGTTAGTCTAGGTCTTGCTGCAACACGAAATCGAGTACTTAAATCTGTACAAGAAATTGAATATTTAGCATTAAATGAACCGGAAAGCACTGATATTGTCAAAACAAACATGTTGGATACATACTATCCAAATAGAAGTCCTCATCTTGAAAACATATGTCTCTATGAAGTGCTGCAATATTATACTTTTAAGAGAAATATCACAGAGAACATAAATAAAGAAAAATATGCAGTGATTGGTTCAGAAGGATGTTTGGTGAAACATAGCAAAGGAAATCTAGATTAATCACAGGAAACTGAGTTGCGATACTCCTGATAAAAGGGAATTTTACTATTTAGCACTTCTGCAACTCTTCAAGCCTTGGCGTACGGAACTGGAATTACTTGGAGATTTTCAGTGCTATGAAGATTCTTTTAATGCGTGTAAAGATAGCATTGAATGCACAGTTTTTCCAAATTATCTCAAAATGTTGAATGAAGAAATTGATCAAGAAGCTACTATTGCAGCTGAGATTGCTAGAGACAGTTCTCAAGATAGTCAAAGTTCTGCTCCACTGAGTCAAGATCCACTAGGACAACCAATTGTGGAAAATGAAGCAGCAATCGCCATGAGTGAAGTGGAAACAGCAATGCATCAAGCTCAACATGATATTATGGACTTAGGAAACTTGGAAGAACAACTAAATATTGAACAGAAAGAAATATATCAGCAAGTGAGACAACAGATCGACCATGGTTTTCTTCATGAGAAAAAGAATGCACATGCACATCATTTCAACCTATCCGAATGTATGTCAGTGGTCGACCAGCTGGTACAGGAAAAAGTTTCTTAATTAAAGTTTTGACCAGTTATCTACAGAAAACCACTGACTCACATTTATCTTGTGTTGTAACCGCTCCAACTGGGTTAGCAGCACACAACATTAAAGGAATTACATTACATCGCTTACTAATGCTACCTGTTGAACATGAAAACAAATTGGAATACCACAAGCTATCTGGAGAAGCTTGTTATGAAGTTTCAAGAGTGCTAAAGAAAATGAAACTTCTGATTATTGATGAGGTGAGCATGGTCTCAAACTTAATGCTTGCCTTTGTGCATTTAAGAATGCAGCAAATTTTAAAAACAGAATACGATGTCTTATTTGGAGGAAAACATGTGATAGTTTTTGGCGATCTACTGCAACTTACTCCTGTAAAAGGGCAACCAGTATTTAAAACACTTGTGCATGAAGACACCAGAAAGTCTTTGGGAAGTGTTGGAAACGTGAACATTTGGTCATATTTTGAATACAAAGAACTTATTAAAAATATGCGACAGGCAAGTGATGAAGATTATGGAACCATTCTTCAAGATATAAGAATTGGAGTATTGACAGAACATGGCAAAGAAGCTTTGCAAAGTCGGCTACTTACAAACTTGTTTCCAAATGAAAATGTAGCTCCAGAACAAATATACCAAAAAATTGGAGAAAATAAATCTATAATCTGCCTAATGCCAACACTGCGAGAGTGTTCTACATTCAATGAAGAACTTTTAAAGCTGGAAATACAACAAATAATAAAAATGGAAGCCATTGATAAAATAGAGCATGAAGGAATTACTATTATTTTGTCAGAAAAATTAAAAACAAAATTGGATTCTATATCTAAGACTGCTGGTTTAGAAAAGAATACTGTCGGGTAATTTTACGGCGTAATTTGGATGTGGAAAAAGGTTTAGTAAATGGAGCAATGGGAAAAGTTGTTGATTTTGTTAATTATCAAAATAGAGATGGAATTGAATTTTTAAAGATTAAATTTGATCAGATTGGACGTTGTTCTGTTCGTTTTTTGCTTGTTAAAGATTTGTATGTTCGTAGAAAACAGTTTCCTCTTTCTTTAGCATATGCGGTGACCATTCATAAATCTCAAGGTTTAAGTGTAGACAGCACTTTGGTAAACATTGGAAATACCGTGTTTAAAGAGGGAGTGGCGTATGTTGCATTGTACCGAGTCAGAACTTTATCTGGATTGTATTTGATTGATTTTGATGAGAGAAAGATTAATGCAGTTGCAAATTGTGTAAGAGAGTATAATCAATTAAGAAGACTGTATGCTCCCAATTTAGGTGAATATCCTGTATATGAAAAGCGTGTAGTAGGTCAAAAACAAAGATATGAGAATCTCTGTTGTGAAGTTGGAAAGAAGAAAAAAAATCAAGACAATGTTGAGATTCCAAACAAAAAGAAAAGGGACAGTGTTGAAGAGATTGTTGGATATCAGTTAGAAAATAGTTCAGGTATCAACTGCTATGCTAATGTAGTGGTGAACGTCGTATTTTTCTAGAAAATCTCAAACAGCAAATTATGGAGAATAGAGAAAAAAGGTTTTGTTCCTTGTTGCATTCTATTTTTGAAAAATTGAGAACTGGTAAAACTAAAATCCAAAGTGTTTCTGGTATTCGGAATCTTCTGGATATATGTTCTGGTTCTTTGCAATTTACACAGAATGTGCAACAAGATGCTCAGGAATTTCTTATGTATATGCTTGCAGTATTGGAAGATGAAGGAATACAAATTGAAAATTTGTTTGGACTTTGTTATACATGGAAACATGAATGTGAAAATTGTACATTTACTTCTACCACTAAGATAGACACTGAAATATTCATATATTTGACAATACCAGATTGTAAAACAGTGTCTTTTAACAAATTAGTTAAATCAGCTAATCAAAATATGGAGTGTAGCCACTGCAAATCAGAAATGTTATCAACATTATTTATACAAAGATTTGGAGAATATATAATTTTAATGATACAACGTTGTAGAGCAGATGGAAGAAAATTGGAAACTAAAATTAAAATTTTTGTAGCAAGTCAACTATCAATATCAGGAAGAACTTTCGTAGCAGTAGCAATTATTTTCCACGATGGACCTTCTACGACATCTGGACACTAGACTGTCTATTTAAAGTGCAATAAAGGATAGACATATTGTAATGATGCCCATTTGGTTTTCAAATATCGTTTGCCTAACGAATTACCAAATTCATACCTAATATTCTTAATGCCAAAGTTCTGAGAACCTAATTCGGCCTATTGGGAATATGTCAATATGAATTAATGAATTTATTTTGGATAATTTCAATATAAAGGATTTCAGGAATATCATTTGGCCTAGTGGGAAGAAATCGATATGAATTAAGAAGTTTATTTTGGATATTCTCACTGCAAATGTTTTAAAGAACATCATTTAGACTATAGGGAAGTTATGAAGAATTGCTGATTCAATTATCATTTCTGTTCTTTGATATTGTATTTAGAAAATTCTGTTAGAAAGAAGCATTTTATATATTTGATATTTGTATTATATGCAATGTTATTGAGGATGTTTATTTTAGGAAATGTGAACAGATAGTTGACTTTGTTGTAAATATTTTGAACACAGATTTGTTTTTTTTTAACAATCTTATTGATTGTATTTTTTTGCCCGCTGTTATATGATGAGCAACATTGAAATCACTATCTATGGTGAAATTCAATAGATTCTGAGAACAGCAAAAAAGGCAAACTGAATATGTTATATAATGGTAAAATTATGTTGTGTTCTTAAAATTATAATATTATATGTTATAACTGTATTTTTTCTTCTCTTTTACAGACCCTAAGTCTAAAGTTTGAAAGTTTTTAAAATTTAAATTATAAAAAACAACTGCACAAATTCTTTCAAAAACTTTGATATCTACTATTGTAAAGGTAAGATTAAGTAACCCAAACACTATCCATGTACTACTACATTCACCTCTGCACTATCCATACAGTCCTCTTAGCACCTACACACTGCTCATTAACATCTTAAATTCCCCAGGTACTACCCGTGCAGTCCAGCAATCACCCTGTCACTCCCAATGCACTCGTTGAGTCACCCAGCCAGTACCATCTACTAATCCAATCCCTCTGCCAATACCCAAGCACTTATAAATTCACTCAGGCGCTCTCCTTGCAGTACTCTAATCATACAGTCAATACCCATGTAGTCATGCAATGACCCAGTCACAAACACATGCACTGCTGCAATCCTTTGAGTGCTACCTATACAGTTTAGTAATCTCCCTGTTACTACTTATGCACTCCTCCAATAACCCAGCCAGTGCCATGTCATTTTCCAATCCCTCTGCCAATACCCAAGCACTTATAAATTCACTCAGGCGCTCTCCTTGCAGTACTCTAATCATCCAGTTACTACCCATGTACTCATGCAATGACCCAAACACTAACACATGCAGTGCTACAATCACATGTGGACTATCCATGCAGTCCTCTAACCACCTACACGCTGCTCATTCACACCTTCATTTTCCCAGGTACTATCTATGCAGTCCAGCAATCACACTGTCACTCCCCGTGCAGTTGTCCAGTCACCCAGCCAGTACCATATACTAATCCAATCACTCCACCAATACCCAAGCACTTATAAATTCACCATACACTCTCCTTGCAGTCCTCTAATCACCCAGTCAGTACCCATGTACTCATGCAATGACCCAGGCACTTACACATGCAGTGCTACAATCACATGTGCACTATCCATGCAGTCATCTAACCAACTACACGCTACTCATTCACACCTTCATTTTCCCAGGTACTATCTATGCAGTCCAGCAATCACACTGTCACCCCCCTGTACTCCTCCAGTCACCCAGCCAGTACCATATACCAATGCAATCACTCCACCAATACCCAAGCACTTATAAATTCACCATACACTCTCCTTGCAGTACTCTAATCACCCAGTCACTACCCATGTACTCATGCAATGACCCAGACACTTACACATGCAGTGCTACAATCACATGTGGACTATCCATGCTGTCCTCTAACCACCTACACGCTGCTCATTCACACCTTCATTTTCCCAGGTACTACCCATGCAGTCCAGCAATCACACTGTCACTCCCCCTGCACTCCTCTAGTCACCCAGCCAGTACCATATTCTAATCCAATCACTCCGCCAATACCCAAGCACTTATACATTCAACATACAGCCTCCTTGCAGTGCTCTAATCATCCAGTCACTACCCATGTACTCATGCAATGACCCAGACACTTACACATGCAGTGCTACAATCACATGTGCACTATCCATGCAGTCCTCTAACCACCTACACGCTGCTCATTCACACCTTCATTTTCCCAGGTACTACCTATGCAGTCCAGCAATCATACTGTCACTCCCGTGGAGTTGTCCAGTCACCCAGCCAGTACTATATACTAATCCAATCACTCCGCCAATACCCAAGCACTTATAAATTCACCATACAGTCTCCTTGCAGTGCTCTAATCACCCAGTCAGTACCCATGTACTCATGCAATGACCCAGCCACTTACACATGCAGTGCTAGAATCACATGTGGACTATCCATGCAGTCCTCTAACCACCTGCACGCTGCTCATTCACACCTTCATTTTCCCAGGTATTACCCATGCAGTCCAGCAATCACACTGTCACTCCCCCTGCACTCCTCCAGTCACCCAGCCAGTACCATATACTAATCCAATCACTCCGCCAATACCCAAGCACTTATAAATTCACCATACACTCTCCTTGCAGTACTCTAATCATCCAGTTAAATAGGCACTACTCATGCAGTCATACAATCATCCATGCACTACCCATGCACTGTTTGAATCAATCATGCAATCACCCACGCATTATCATGCAGTTATTTCTCTTTTTTTAACCAGATAAGGTAGTTCTGAAAATAACTCTTTTTTTTTCTTCTTTTTTTGGTTTTATAATTTTTTTGTGTTTTTTAAACAATTTTGTATATTTTTTTGGTATTTTCTTTAAAAACAGGAAAAACAAAAGAACTAAGTTTGAACTTTGCAATTAAACAGTCATTGCAACCATAAAAAAAAAAAATTAACAGTGGTGGTTTCTTGCCGCAGAAACCACAGCATCTACGGATTGCTCTCCGCAGCAAAGGACAGTGTTGCACTTCAAGCAAAGTGGTTTTAGATTTGCAAATTCAGGACGAATGTCCGGGCCTCCAGATGAGGAGGTTGAGGCTCCAGAAGTGCTTGTACCAGCTTCTTGGTCATCCTGCTGCCTTTCTTCTTGTGCACTTCGCAGTTGTTCCCATGCAAATGGTTGAGGGTGAATGGTTTGCAGGTGTTTATACATGCTGGATGTTCCGCAGGAGTATTTTTTATCACTGCCCCTTGAAAGTACTCTTGGGCATAGAGTACAACTGACATTTCGTGCATTGACTTTCTTTTCTCCAGGTGGAATTGTGAAGAATTTCCAGACAATGCTTTCCTTTCTTTTTTTTAATGGAATGTCCTCTTCCTCTTCTTCCAAAGGAATATCCACCACAGGAGTAGAAGAAGCCATATCAGAAGAAAAAGAAAAATACCAAAGAAATGTACAAACCAGCTAAAAAAACACAGCAGGTGTGTCTCCTGGGATGCTGTAGAAAGAATGAGAAAAATGGGTGGGGTACTGCAAGTTCTAGAATGGAAAACCTTATGAACCAATAAAATGCTTTCTTTTCAGGTCACATGGGAATCGCGCACCCAGCACGCACCCGGCGCGCACCCAGAGCGACTTCGCAAAAGTATATTTAACAGTAATATAACTTTATTGCAATTAGAAATATACCATTTTCATAATTAGATTACATAATCTCTTGGTCTAATATACATATTCAACTAGTATACATATACTTTTCAACATAAAACGTTTTTCGCGGGAGTCACGCACCCAGCGTGACCGCACACGTTCATTACTTTACGCGGGGCGGGGAACCGCGCATACGTCGCATACCAAACACGCACCTGACGCGATCCCATATGTATATGACGTTACGCGGGGCCAGGCACCGCACAACCGTCGCACACCAAACACGCACCCGGCGCGACCCCATACGTATATGACATTACGCGGGTCCACGCACCGTACACCCGTCGCTAACCAAATGCGCATCCTTCACGACTTTGCCAATATGGCAGCTTCAATCCGTGCACCCACCGAGATAGGTACACGATGGGTGCGCGACTCCACTTTTTCTCAAAAAAAATAAAATATTCATATGTAAGAAAACAGAAGACATTATATAATTTTAATAACAAGAAAAAAAATAACAAAAACTATTTTTAGGATAATGAGCATTATAGTTAGAAATTAGCATTTAAAAAACCTTTGAAATTCACTGAAAAAACCATAGGTTTCAGGGACGTTATAGTTAGAAATTATTATTTAAAAAACCTTTGAAATTCACTGAAAAAACCATAGGTTTCAGGCACGTTATAGTTAGAAATTAGCATTTAAAAAACCTTAGAAATTCACTGAAAAACCATAGGTTTCAGGAACGTTATAGTTAGTTGGACATTTTACTCGTACAAAACCATAGAACTTCCGGCGTTATAGTTAGTTCAGCTAACTATAACTCGCGCCCCCGCAATGCACTGCTGATGACGTCACATATTACATCATTCATGACATGGTCAGTGACATCACTGATGACATCTCAAATGACATCACTGATGACATCACTGATGACATCATCCACGTGAAAATCTGATGCACCTCATCACACCCTAATATAACCCTTGATACACCCACAAATACTACACAAATACAGACTATCATTTTCGAAACCATAAACATACCAGTTAGTACATGCCCACTCACTAATTCCTAGGTCTACACACACATCCACTCATTCACCCATACAGTCACTCATACATACAGTCAGCCATCAATAGAGCATTATAATATGCACTCACACACCACCACTCATTCATAGAGTTACTCACACACCTAGTCAGTCATGCAAAGAATCAATCACACTCCCACTTACTCACCTGTACAATTATACACACACCACCTCACTTATTTAAACATATACTAACACATAATTACACTCTTCTACAATAACTAATACAAGCACACACTGATCCATACAGCCACTCTCACAATCACTCACTCTCACATGTAGTCATTTATACACTCCAACACTCACATATACTGCCTTTCACATATGCAGTTGCTCACACATGTACCACTGAGGCATCCATTCACTCACCAACACACCCATACACACACTCACCCACCCATACAGCTCTTCACAGATGCACACTTGAACCCATGCACCCAGTGAATCATCCACTCACACATTTATGCAGAGAGTTACACCCCCCACCCACCCACACAGACACTCAGGCACCAATACAGATACTCAGACAACCAATCAATAACCCATATAGATCCTCAAATAGCTACTCACCAACCCATGCAACCGCTTACACACCAACTGACAAACTAAACTGTGTGAATGTCTGTATCAGTCACTAACACATGCAATCAGTAAGACACAATTAATCACTCACTTATACAGTCAGTCACACACCTACTAAATCATCCATCCAGACACTTATACACCCATTCATTCTTCAATACACCTTGGCATATATATAAAACATATTTAAATTTTAAAGAAACACACAGTAACTGGATGATGTCATCAGTGATGTCATATGAGATGTTATCAGTGATGTCATCAGTGATGTCACTGACCATGTCATGAATGATGTAATATGTGATGTCATCAGCAGTGCATTGCGGGGGCGCGAGTTATAGTTAGCTGAACTAACTATAACGCTGGAATTTCTATGATTTTGTACGAGTGAAATGTCCTACTAACTATAACGTTCCTGAAACCTATGGTTTTTTCATTGAATTTCAAAGGTTTTTTAAATGCTAATTTCGAACTATACCGTGCCTGAAACCTACGGTTTTTTCAGTGAATATATATATATATATATATATATATATATATATATATATATATATATATATATATATTATCTACTGGCGGTCACCAGTAGATAGTTATAGTTAGGACCTATTATCCATAGGAAATTCGTAACATTCTATTCCCAATAACTTTGGCGCCGGTTGACAAATCTTCGCGAAATTTTCAAAACTTATGGCCCGCTCGGGTCCGCTCCTATCTTGAAAGTTTCGGGGTAATTCGGCAAGCGGGGGCCGAGAAAAAAGGGGGTCCCAAAACGTGTTTTCTCCATGTTAATTTTATATAGGAAACTTTAGCCACGGCTACAGCCCGAACTGCTGAACGGAATTACATCAAATTTGGAAAAAAGGTAGTGCTTGGTTCAGAAAGCGCCCTTTTTTTTAAATGGTGTAAATCCGTTCAGTAATTCCAGAGAAATTCAAAAAATAAGAGTCAAAAAATCAATTTCCCATAGGAAACTTTATGCAAGGCTACAGCCGAAACTACTGAACGGATTTACCCCAAATTTGGCAAAAAGGTACTGCTTGGCTCAGAAAGCGACCTTTTTAAAAATAGTGTAAATCCGTTCAGTAGTTGCTTCGTTTATAGTTAGACCCCAGGTGGGCCAAGTCCCGGGGGCATGGGTAAATTTAATAGCGGGGGCCCAGGGAGGCCCCCGTAGCCCCAGGGACTGCCACCCCCCGGGGCTTTTCTAAAATATTTGCGGGGGGCTCACGGCCCCCCCCGCAGCCCCAGGGACCGCCACCCCCCGGGGCTTGTATTTTAAATGGGTGGGGGGCCTCCATGGCCCCCCAAGCCCCGGGGACCGCCACCCCCTGGGGCTTTCTGTACATATTTGCAGGGGGCACATGGCCCCCCCGCAGCCCCGGGGACCGCCACCCCTGGGGATTGTTTTTTGTTTTTTTAAACTACCTGTGTGGGGGGCTCGAGCCCCCCCACATGCCCTGGGGACCGCCACCTCCCCAGGGCACTAACTATGCAAATTTGGGGGTCCGTTACGGAACCCCGAGCCCCGGGGACCACCACCTCCCCGGGGCTGTGCAGATGTTGGGAGGGGGGCCGCGTGGCCCCCCTCCTGGAGCCTGTGATGGCCCTGGGGATGGCCACCCCCCAGGGCCGGCTCCTGCAGTGTCCCGGGGTGCCCACCCCCGGGACACTGCTGTTTGCAATGACAGGGCGGGAGCCTCGTGGCTCCCGCCCTGTCATTGCAAACTGCTTTGCTTTATTGAAGCGAAAGCAGGAAACCTGCTCTCGCTTCAATGAAGCAAGCAGAACTGCTTTCCACACGGGGAGCTGCATGTCAGCAGCTCCCCATGTGGAAAAGCAATGCCGGCTCCCGCAGGATGCGGGGAGCCGGTGGAACCGTGGGGGCATTGGGGCTCCCCCCACAGTCCCCAACGAGAGGCCAGGCCCCGGGGGATGGGGTCCCCGGGGCCAGATGTGGCCACGGAGGGGGGCCACGCGGCCCCCCTCCCCATTATAAAATGTTTAAAAAAAATAAAAATACACGGAAAGGCCAGCCCCGGGGTATGGGGTCCCCGGGGCCATAAATGGCCTGAGGAGGGGGGTCACACAGCCCCCCTCCAATAATTTGATAAAAAAAAAACTGTCCATGCCCCGGGGGATGGGGTCCCCGGGGCCGAATATGGCCTCGGGAGGGGGGCCACGCGGCCCCCTTCCAATTTTTTAATAAAAAAAAAAAAAAAATAGGGGTCAGGCCCTGGGAAATGGGGTCCCCAGGGCCAATAAAATAGGAAAGGAAGGGGGGCCACACAGCCCCCCTTCTTAATTTTTTTTTTTTAAAAAAAGACCAGCATCGCGCCGGAGGCCCCGCCCCCTCCCTGCAGCACTCTGCAAACGCGCCCCCTGGCACGTTGTAAGATGAGGAACTAATTCCCCTTGAATACTGGGGTCCCTGGGGGCCAACTAGCCCACCAGGAACCTCCAGTATGCGCCAGGGAGCTGCGTTGCAGAGAGGTGTTCAGAGGCCACGCCCCCTTTTTACACCTCTCTGCAACACAACTCTGTGGGGCTTACTGGAGGTACCTGGTGGGCTAGTTGGACCCCAGGGACCCTCAGGATTCAAGGGTACTTAATCCCCCAACTTAAAACGCGCCACGGGGCGCGTTTGCACAGTGGTGAAGGGAGGGGGCGGGGCCTGAGGTGACATGTGTGCAAACATGCCCTGTGGCGCGTTTTAAGTTGGGGAATTCAGTCCCCTTCAATCCTGAGGGCCCCTGGGGGCCAATTAGCCCACCAGGTATCTCCAGTAAGCGCCACAGGCCTGCGTTGCAGAGAGGTGGTCCAGGCCACGCCCCTTTTTACACCTCTGTGCAACGCAGCTCTGTGGCGCTTACTGGACGTACCTTGTGGGCTAGTTGGACCCCAGGGACCCTCAGGATTCGAGGGGACTTTATCCCCCAACTTAAAATGCGCCGCGGGGCGCGTTTGCACAGTGGTGAAGGGAGGGGGCGGGGCCTGAGGTGACATGTGTGCAAACACGCCCTGTGGCGCGTTTTAAGTTGGGGAATTAAGTCCCCTTCAATCCTGAGGGCCCCTGGGGGCCAACTAGCCCACCAGGTATCTCCAGTAAGCACCACAGGCCTGCATTGCAGAGAGGTGGTCCAGGCCACGCCCCTTTTTACACCTCTCTGCAACGCAGCTCTGTGGTGCTTACTGGAGGTACCTCGTGGGCTAGTTGGACCCCAGGGACCCTCAGGATTCAAGAGGACTTTATCCCCCAACTTAAAATGCGCCACGGTGCGCGTTTGCACAGTGGTGAAGGGAGGGGGCAGGGCCTGAGGTGACATGTGTGGAAACACACCCTGTGGCGCATTTTAAGTTGGGGAATTAATACCCCTTCAATCCTGAGGGCCCCTGGGGTCCAACTAGGCCACCAGGTACCTCCAGTAAGCACCACAGGCCTGCGTTGCCGAGAGGTAGTCCAGGTCACGCCCCTTTTTACACCTCTCTGCAACGCAGCTCTGTGGCGCTTACTGGAGGCACCTAGTGGGCTAGTTGGACCCCGGGGACCCTCACGATTCAAGGGGACTTAATCTCCCAACTTAAAATGGCCACAGGGCATGTTTGCACACAAGTCACCTCAGGCCCCCCTCCCTTCACCACTGTTCAAACACGCCCTGTGGCGCATTTTAAGAGGTAGTTTTAATTCCCCTGCCCTATTATGTACTAGGGCCTTACAGAGGAGGTCGTGCTAATCACAGGGGTACCCCAAAGCATAGTGTTCCCTAGTGTATGTAGGTGTTTTCACTGTATTCTAAGTGTCTTTTAGCATAGCACTGGCTCTAGGCCTAGTTACTCAAAGTCAGTTACCACCAGTACCCGTCTGAAAAAGTTGTGGGCACAGGATGATTTTACAACAAGGCCTATTTCTGCTCCTCTGTTGGTTCTTTCTGCACATGTCTTGCTTCTTCCTACACTTTTCTTCGTCTTTGTGGACTTCTGTTGCTTCTTTCTGCATTTCTTTTGCTTCTTCCTGTGTGTTTTTTCTTCTTTCTTCACATGTCCTACCTCTGTAGGCATAGTTAGAAATTAGCATTTAAAAAACCTTTGAAATTCACTTTAAAAACCATAGGTTTCAGACACGTTATAGTTAGAAATTAGCATTTAAATAACCTTTGAAATTCACTGAAAAAACCATAGGTTTCAGGCACGTTATAGTTAGAAATTAGCATTTAAAAAACCTTTGAAATTCACTTAAAAAACCATAGGTTTTAGGGAAAGTTATAGTTAGTTGGACATTTCACCCGTACAAAACCAGTGAAATTCTGCCGTTATCGTTAGTTCAGCTAACTATAACTCGCTCCCCCGCAATGCACTGCTGATGACATCACATATTACATCACTCATGACATGGTCAGTGACATCACTGATGACATCACTGATGACATCTTAAATGACATCACTGATGACATCATCCAGTGACTGTGTGTTTCTGTAAAGTTTAAATATGTTTAATATATATAGGGAAAGGCGTATTGAAGAATGAGTGGGTGTATAAGTGTCTGAATGGATGATTTAGTAGGTGTGTGACTGAGTCTATAAGTGATTGATTAAACGTATCTTAGTGAATGCATGGGTTAGTGACTAAACTGTGTGGATGTCTGTATCCGTCTGTCTGTTGGTGTGTAAGCGGCTGCTTGGGTTTGTGAGTAGCTACATGAGTGTCTATATGAGTTATTGATTGGTTGTCTGAGTATCTGTATGGGTGCCTGAGTGTTTGTGTGGGTGGGGTGTGTGTGACTCTGTGCATAGATGTGTGAGTGGGTGATTCACTGGGTGCATGGTTTCAAGAGTGCATCTGTAATGGACTGTATGGGTGGGTGAGTGTGTGTATGGGTGTGTTAGTGAGTGAATGTATATCTCAGTGGTACATGTGTGAGTAACTACATATGTGAAAGGCAGTATGTGTGTTAGAGTATTTAAATGGCTATAAGTGAGAGTGTGTGATTGTGAGAGTGGCTTTATGGATGAGTGTGTGCTTGTATCAGTGATTGTACAAGAGCGTAAGAATGTGCTAGTATTTGTATGAGTAAGTGAGCTGGTGTGTGTATAACTGTATAGGTGAGTAAATGGGAGTGTGATTAATTATTTGCATGACTGACAAGGTGTGTGAGTACCTCTATGGATGAGTGGCGGTGTGTCAGTGTTTATATAGG
Organism: Calotriton arnoldi; assembly: GCA_963921515.1. Taxonomy (NCBI): domain Eukaryota; kingdom Metazoa; phylum Chordata; class Amphibia; order Caudata; family Salamandridae; genus Calotriton; species Calotriton arnoldi. Next base: position 30,039 of record CAWUFW010019206.1, read on the forward strand.
TGTATGAGTACATATGATTGTCCTGTACTGAGTGACCATAAGTATGAGTGACTGTACGGGTGAGTGAGTGGATGTGTGTGTAGACCTAAGAATCAGTGAGTGGGTATGTTGTTATTGGTGTTGGAGTGTCTATGGTTTTGAGAATGGCAGTCTGTGATTTAGAGTGGGTGTATCAAAAGTTATATTGGGGTGTGAGAAGATGCATGAAATTATCACATGGATGATGTCATCAGTGATGTCATTTGAGATGTCATCAGTGATGTCATCAGTGATCTTACTGACCATGTCATGAGTGATGTAATATGTGACGTCATCAGCAGTGCATTGCGGGGCGCGAGTTATAGTTAGCTGAACTAACTATAACGGGGGAATTTCACTGGTTTTGTATGAGTGAAATGTCCAACTAATTATAACTTTCCCTAAAACCTATGGTTTTTTCAGTCATGTATATACGCCGTAGGGCGTTGATTTATTTTTCAAACTCATTATATTAGAACTTCTACACGAATACATTAACTTAACTCCTCTTTGGGTGCATATTGGGAGAGTAATTGTCGTAATAAATCAAAGGAGTCCATTGATGAGATCATCGGTTATCTAGAGATAAATGCGGGTATCTACTTAGAACCATGAACTTGTAGTGTGTAAAAGCCATTATAGTTAGATGCGACTTACATTCACGGACATATGTTACGCTATTGTATTATAAACATGCAGAAGATAGATGCCGTATTATATTTAACAATCTGAACCGATCATCTTTTCTTTATATAGGTATCAGATAATCAATCGAGTTTTAAACTATGGTAGGATTCTAGGATACGACTGTGCTGAATTATCCAATTATCAGACAGAAGCACAAATCTGAATTCGGTTGAATTTTTAAAAAAACATTGTGAATTTTCCAATCAATAAAGTTTTAAGTAAGTATAGTTCATAGTGTTCAATAAATAAGGGCTTTACTAACTGGTCCCCCCTTTCATCTAAAAACTTCATATAATTGTTGTTCTTTGCAGCTTCATATGTCCTCGAACCAACTAAGTTGGACATAGAAGTGTGCCGATTTTAACTGCGCCCTATATGCAAAGAAAAGTGGTGTCCTGTCTACACACTGAAAAATACCTATTAAAGGAGGATACGCAAAAATATTGATATTATTGTATTCAAAACTATAATCAGGTATATTCACCATATTATAGTTAAAACATTTTATCTTTGGATCTTTTACTACAAATCATGACCTTAATCATCGTTTTTCTTTTCTTGCTCCATGGCCACTGGCCAGCTCTTAGGAAGTAAGAATTGCTGTTTCTAAACGTAAAAGATCACTATCAACCACAGTAACATAAGGTACAATATATCTTCTTGGTTTCCTTCAATTGACGGGTGACAATGACATGCAGGTCACCGTAATGTCTATTAGGTTTACTTGGAAACCAAAATAGACATAATTCATAGAGGAGGCATTTTATGCATCTTAAGCCCCTCGTATCATATATGATGCTTTGCCTATTTTCATCTATTTGTCCTATGTCCTTTTCATATCTTTCTTTTACACTTTTGTGGTTATCGCTTGGGGATATAAAGGTTTTTTTCTTAATTTTCTAGGTGATGGTAGTATTCTTTCAGGTCACTATTCGTTGAATTCTGACTATTTCTTTTTCACTTTTCATCATTAATAATTTGAATTTATTCCACACATGTATATATTTTTTGTGTGGAAAAGCCTTGCATGTGGCTCCCTGGTACCACCGGCATTGTGGATCTATTTTAAGAAGCATGACCTGCTCTTATTTTATCAAATATAGCTTATGTTTCAGGCCCAGTTATATATATATATTTGTTGATATGTTGTTTTTGATTCTTTTAGAAAAAGTAGAGCTGGGTTTCCTGACGAAGGCATACATGCCGAAACGCGCGTAGTTCTCATCTACCGCCAGCCTTTGTATCACTTCATAACCTATCGCTTTTTTGTACATTTTAATTCTATGTACACTGTTGTTTTTGTATAATTTATGTTATATATATAGTTGTGTGTTGTTTCCATTTATTGTTAGTTTTCGTATCACCTTATAACTTGTTTTTTTGTGTATTTCAATTTTATGTATAGTGTTGTTTTTGTATAATTTATGTCATATATATGGTTGTAAAATAAGAGTATTTTCTATCAATGAAATACCTAGAATAAAAATATTTTGTTATACATCAAACACTAATGGTTTCTGTTACATATATATGTTTATTTATATGTATTTCATTATGTTTTTCTTTTAATTATAACACACAGAAAAGTTGGGCCTGATATGCTTTGTATGACCATCTAACTTGCATTTAGCGAATTCTTTACCCCAATTGTATCTTTCCCTACAGCTAGCAAGTCTTATTGTTTATGGTAGGGGTCCCCTTCTTTACCAAATCACAATTCCCCCAGCCTGTCTGTGAGGGGATAGCCTTTTCTAGGCGTGTCCAGTTGTATATATCTTATTCTCAGTGCTTGTGCTACCAGGGAATTGCGTGTTTGAACATTATGTATTAGGTTTTTGTGTCACATTTAATAATTATTCTTTTTTCGCTCTTTCCTTTTTTCTTATATTCTATGTTATTTTTTCTCATTTGATTATGGACACATAGTATAGCAAAGAGTAAAAACTATTAGATAGTAGGATTATATCTTACATCTGATACTAATTACATTGCTTTGACCCATACTGTCATGGCAAACCTCCCAACCTTTGGTTTTTCTGATGACGATTTTGCATCTATGGTAGGTGTGTCTAGTTCATTTGGTCAGTCAATGACTACAAACCCAGATAAGAATGAGGATTTGAATAAACTTACTGCATTAAATAAAAAGACTAAAAGAATTGAACTACATGGTCAATATATGTTGGAGTACCTTAGAGCGGGAGTAATACCACAAGGATTGAGAATTAAAAATATTCCAGGACTATTTGTCCAATTAAAAGCTTTCTTAGAAAAATGGTCAATGATCGCGAATCGGTGCTCGCGTGACCTTATGATGCTAATCGTCGAAACTGCGAAAGAGATGTTGCAAAAACTAATTCTAGAAATTATAGAACTAGAAAATAAAATCAAAAGCAATACAGCAGTAGACGAAGCAAAGAAAAAATTGGATGAGATAGACCTGGAGATGAACTCTTATACAGAATATCTTCATAAAAGAAAAGCAGATAAGCTGAAGAAAGATATTCGGTTCTCCAACATAGAGAATACATATCCATATTTAGCAGAGAATTATTATACATACCAAGAAGGGGGCCGACAGGAACAACCGGACCATAGAAATTATAATAGGAAAATAACAACATTTTCTGATACATCAGATTCTGATAACGAAAATACTCCTAACCAGTTTGATTCAAGAAATAATAGATACATTTCTAGACCCTACCAAGTACAGCAACCTTTTTTAGGCAGACGCAACCAAAGGAGAGGCAATTGGCGCCCTCAATACCAACCCCGGTACCGGGGAAATCATCAGATCAATCAGAATCAATATCTGGTGACGCGCAATGCTCAATATTGGAGAGAGTAGCAGAAATTCCAATATTCAATTTGAGTACTACTGACATGACATCTGCTACTTATGCCTTATTAACGAAAGGCTTAACATTTGTCCCCCATTCAGGCTTAAACAAATTCAAACTCTTTGGAGATTTAACAGCTTTCTTCAGAAAAATTTGTCTCAAAGCTTTCTTTTCCCAACATATACCATCATTGACACAAACCAATAAATCCAGTTTGATGCCCAAATCGTCCTTTACACCTTCAGCTGATTAAGTACCTCCGGAAATCATAATAATCGAACAGGTGGTACACCAAAAAATGATTTCGGCAACTTCATATGTCCAGAGAACACCTTTTAATATCGACCGGGAAGAATATCTAGCACTCCGAGATTTAAAGAATACCCCTGAGATCACAATTAAAAGTTGCGATAAGGGAGGAGGCATAGTGGTTTTAGATACAACTACATATGTATCTAAAATTGATGATATGTTGAATGATACTAATTTTTACACAAAAATAACTAAGGACCCAACTGAAAAAATAAGGACTAGAATCCAACGCATGACCAATAAAGCCCTTAAAGAAGGACACATCTGTGATAAAGAACACGCCTACTTAAATATACAATATCCTAAAATGGCTAGTCTGTATGGTGTGCCTAAAATTCACAAAAATGAGAAGGACCCACCATACAGACCTATTGTCACAACTATAGGTTCTGTCACAGAACCTGTTTCTAAATATCTTGATGCTATTCTTCGTCCCTATGTTAATAAAACACCAGCATATGTTCAAGACACTAGGCATATTATAAATCTAGTAGAAGGCATTGTGTTCAATCCCCAACATCAATGGTTAGTTACTCTGGACATTGAAAGCTTATATAGTAATATCCCCATTCAAGGTGCCTTAGAGGCAGTTGAGTGGTTCATTGAAATAATGAACATCGATTGTAATGAAAGCTATATCATGCAGTGTTTGAGAGTAGTTTTGGAGGAAAATGTTTTTGAGTTTAATGGGCAACTATTCAAACAAAAGAAGGGCGTAAGTATGGGCACATCTTGCGCACCAACTGTGGCAAATATCTACATGGCCCGATTTGAGTTCACGCACATCTTTAATGAAGTGGCACCATTTTTCGAATCCATCTGGAAATGGTCCTGCTTTATAGATGACATTTTTTTCATCTGGTCAGATATAGAAGAAAATCTTCATGAATTTCTGACTTGGTTGAATTTATGCGACCTTAATTTACATTTTACCTCAACATTCAGTAATCATCAAATTGAGTTCTTAGACATCATCATCAAACATGAGATAGGGGTGTTAGCTGTCGATTTGTTTACTAAACCAACAGCACGCAATACATTGCTACATTACGACAGCTTCCACCCTACAGCTCAGAAGAACAGCATTCCGTTTGGACAGTTTCTGCGCTTGCGCAGAAACTGTACCAATATTCATGATTTTGATGTAAAGGCTGAGGTCATGAAAGAGAAATTTCTGGCAAGAGGGTACCCGCGCCAATTGGTACGACACTCATATAAGAGAGCCAGATTTTATGATAGACAACATCTATTAACGAATATCAAGGACAAGAACATTTCAGAACTAGTGTTCGTTATGCGACACTCTATGTTGAATGAACAAATTAGGCAAATAATTTGTTCAAATTGGCATATCCTGAATGTTAATAAAGAACCACAGGATAGAATACCCAAGCCCCTATTTGCGTATCGAAAAAACAAAAACTTGAAAGATCTAGTAGTGAGATCACGCATGCCCCAGCGCCACCCACTAATACAGAGAAGTATTGTGGGACCTTTGCCGGTTATAGGGAACTTTAAATGTGGTACATGCAAGGTTTGCCCATTGGCATTACAGACGGATACCATTCATATCAATGGACAGACCATACAGACAAAGATTATGACAAACTGCAAAACAAAAGATATAATATATCTTTTAATATGTCCTTGCGGTTTAGGATATGTGGGGAGACAGCCCGCACCCTCAATACACGGCTAACTGAGCATCGCTCAGCTATTCGAACAAAGAAACTGACAGCCCCAATGGTGGAACATTATATGACCGCTAATCACACGGAAGAGGATATCCAGTGGTTTATAATTGAAAAAATTGCTCCTAAACAAGGCCAAAGTAGTGAAAGTATAAGGAAAAACGGGAGGTATATTGGATCTTTACTCTTGAGACATGCACTAAAGGCCTCAATGCGGAAATACCATGGGATCAAGTTATTCGATTTAATTAGGCCTCTGTACGATCATTAATTATTTTCGAGTACTATATATTTTGAGCAATTTTATGACTTTATAGTGCCCCCTGTTAAGTAATAATTGGCACAGACAGACATGGTTGTATTGGCAATACAGGCATACATATATGTATTGCTGTATTTAGTTTGAGACATCTGATCTTCCATTTATTTGGAAATTGTATCAGGTTTGAGACATCTGATTTTCCATCTATTTGGTAACCGTATTTATAATCAGTTTTTTACATCCATGTCTTATTTTTACAACAATATAAGAGCTATAGCAATATACTATACAGAAAGCCCATATTTTTTGGGCCATTGTCATTTAAATATAGTTTGTTGACTAGTAATCGATGGGCTTCTCAGTAGTATAAATATCGCTGTGATCGTGTTCAGCCATCAGTTTTCCCACCAAGATGGCTTTTTCATCTTAGTCCATTCTCTAGATCTATGCATATTGTCACACTGTTTAATCATGTGACTTATGGATATTGACCCGGTTTTTTGAGTTAGCACACTAAGAGTAGTGCTACGGTAATAAACTGAACTATGTGCTTGTACCGATAGCTTTTGAGCCTTTTCCCTCCCCTCCCCCCATCTCCCTCCCCTTCCCCCCTCCTTTTGGGTGGTCTATTCTCTATTCTCTTCAATTCATGAGTTAGACCCGTCTTTATATCTATGTTTATTTTTTACGGTAATACATTATATAGTATGCTCATACTTTTTGGGCTATTGTTATCTAAATATAGCTTGCTTATCATTTATAGTTGGGCCTCTGATTGATATAGATACCTCTAAAAATATCGCTTTGATCATGTTTTGTCATCAGATTTTCCACCAAGATGGCACCTATACTCTAGTCCATTTTCTATATCTATGCACACCGTCATATATTGTAATTATGTGATTCATGTGTATTGACTCGTTTTTGTGGTTAGTGAATTAGGAGAAAAGCTACGGTAAAAAACTGAATAATATGCGTATACCCCCCAACTATTGGTATTATATAAAAAATAGGTAGCTTTTGAACCCTTTTTGGGTGGTCTATCTTCTATTTTTATGAATCCACGAGCTATACCCGTTTTCACATCTCGCGCGGTTTCAACATCTCCGTGACGTCAGACGCTTAGCAATTTATCGTGGGAATCGCATATAAGAAGTGATCTTATCACTGTTCATTCTCTTCGGTTCCGGAGGCAATATCAGTGGGCATCACGGCATTATAGAGATCAGTAAGTAGACTTCACTTTCGTCCGGTGAGATTTTGCTAATATATTTAGCTCCTATATAGAAAACTTGGCTCTCTACATAAATGAATGTAGTTTTAGCTTTTCTTACCGTAGGGCGTTGATTTATTTTTCAAACTCATTATATTAGAACTTCTACACGAATACATTAACTTAACTCCTCTTTGGGTGCATATTGGGAGAGTAATTGTCGTAATAAATCAAAGGAGTCCATTGATGAGATCATCGGTTATCTAGAGATAAATGCGGGTATCTACTTAGAACCATGAACTTGTAGTGTGTAAAAGCCATTATAGTTAGATGCGACTTACATTCACGGACATATGTTACGCTATTGTATTATAAACATGCAGAAGATAGATGCCGTATTATATTTAACAATCTGAACCGATCATCTTTTCTTTATATAGGTATCAGATAATCAATCGAGTTTTAAACTATGGTAGGATTCTAGGATACGACTGTGCTGAATTATCCAATTATCAGACAGAAGCACGAATCTGAATTCGGTTGAATTAAAAAAAAAAAAACATTGTGAATTTTCCAATCAATAAAGTTTTAAGTAAGTATAGTTCATAGTGTTCAATAAATAAGAACTTTACTAACTGGTCCCCCCTTTCATCTAAAAAACTTCATATAATTGTTGTTCTTTGCAGCTTCATATGTCCTCGAACCAACTAAGTTGGACATAGAAGTGTGCCGATTTTAACTGCGCCCTATATGCAAAGAAAAGTGGTGTCCTGTCTACACACTGAAAAATACCTATTAAAGGAGGATACGCAAAAATATAGATATTATTGTATTCAAAACTATAATCAGGTATATTCACCATATTATAGTTAAAACATTTTATCTTTGGATCTTTTACTACAAATCATGACCTTAATCATCGTTTTTCTTTTCTTGCTCCATGGCCACTGGCCAGCTCTTAGGAAGTAAGAATTGCTGTTTCTAAACGTAAAAGATCACTATCAACCACAGTAACATAAGGTACAATATATCTTCTTGGTTTCCTTCAATTGACGGGTGACAATGACATGCAGGTCACCGTAATGTCTATTAGGTTTACTTGGAAACCAAATTAGACATAATTCATAGAGGAGGCATTTTATGCATCTTAAGCCCCTCGTATCATATATGATGCTTTGCCTATTTTCATCTATTTGTCCTATGTCCTTTTCATATCTTTCTTTTACACTTTTGTGGTTATCGCTTGGGGATATAAAGGTTTTTTTCTTAACTTTCTAGGTGATGGTTGTATTCTTTCAGGTCACTATTCGTTGAATTCTGACTATTTCTTTTTCACTTTTCATCATTAATAATTTGAATTTATTCCACACATGTATATATTTTTTGTGTGGAAAAGCCTTGCATGTGGCTCCCTGGTACCACCGGCATTGTGGATCTATTTTAAGAAGCATGACCTGCTCTTATTTTATCAAATATAGCTTATGTTTCAGGCCCAGTTATATATATATATTTGTTGATATGTTGTTTTTGATTCTTTTAGAAAAAGTAGAGCTGGGTTTCCTGACAAAGGCATACATGCCGAAACGCGCGTAGTTCTCATCTACCGCCAACCTTTGTATCACTTCATAACCTATCGCTTTTTTCGTACATTTTAATTCTATGTACACTGTTGTTTTTGTATAATTTATGTTATATATATAGTTGTGTGTTGTTTCCATTTATTGTTAGTTTTCGTATCACCTTATAACTTGTTTTTTTGTGTATTTCAATTTTATGTATAGTGTTGTTTTTGTATAATTTATGTCATATATATGGTTGTAAAATAAGAATATTTTCTATCAATGAAATACCTAGAATAAAAATATTTTGTTATACATCAAACACTAATGGTTTCTGTTACATATATATGTTTATTTATATGTATTTCATTATGTTTTTCTTTTAATTATAACACACAGAAAAGTTGGGCCTGATATGCTTTGTATGACCATCTAACTTGCATTTAGCGAATTCTTTACCCCAGATGTGACGTCATATGCAGTGCATTGCGGGGGTGCGAGTTATAGTTAGCTGAACTAAATATAACAGTGGAATTTCTATGGTTTTGTACGAGTGAAATGTCCAGCTAACTATAACGCCCCTGAAACCTATGGTTTTTTCAGTGAATTTCAAAGGTTTTTTAAATGCTAATTTCTAACTATAACGTCTGTAAAACCTATGGTTTTTTCAGTGAATTTCAAAGGTTTTATAAATACTAATTTCTAACTATAACGTCTGTAAAACCTATGGCTTTTTAAGTGAATTTCAAAGGTTTTATAAATGCTAATTTCTAACTACAATGTCCCTGAAACCTATATTGTTTTTAACTAAATTTAAAAAAGACGTGCATACTTTTTCTAGTGAAAAACTAACTGTAACAGTAGTCTGTTATAAGTTATAGGGGTATATTAGCAAGACCGGCGATAAAATTATCGCAGTTTTAGCGGCAGGAAACTGCCGCTAAAACGGCGATAATGGGCTTGCTAATATGCGTTAGAGAATTCCAATAGAAGCCCAGGTTAGATGTGCAGGACGTCTAACCTGGGCTTCTATTGGAATTCTATAACGCATATTAGCAAGCCCATTATCGCCATTTTAGGGGCAGTTTCCTGCCGCTAAAACGGCGATAATTTTATCGCCAGTCTTGCTAATATGCCCCATAATTTAACAATGTTTAAAACTTAATTAGCAGTAATTAACATATAAGTGTGGAAAAAGTGTGACGCAGCAGCTATGATACCTGACTTAGAACAACAGCGTTCACAGTTCGATTCCCTGCTCCAGCGGCACGTTAGCCCACCACTATGTCACTGTGGGCAACACCTTGCTTAATCTTTCCGACGCCACCAAGCACCGGCACACCTTTCCAGGGGTAGCTGTACGCTTTACAAATGCTCGCATTTTTTTAATTTAAAACCATAGTGATGCGAAATATTATCACGTTTTTTTTCTTCTATTCTGAAAGATCTTTTTTTATGTCTTCTATTTAGAATTACGGCAATTAATAAATGTATGTACTCATGAGAATGGAAATGAGACGGTTTTCCGGGTAACAGTTTTTAAGCTCTCCAACGTATGTACATATTAAGGACCTTATACGTGTTAGGTTCGAAATCGAAACTTTTTCCGCTTCACATTTTGTATTTTTCCCAACACGTGCACAAGTTAAACAGTTAAAACGTGAGCACGTGTCAACTGTAAAATGTGACATCTAAATGGGCGGAGCCGCATCTTCCTTCCATAGACTATTCAATAACCACAAAGTATATAAACCACACCCGTTGATTGATTAGTTTCATTTTTGCGAGTTATTTACGCGTCTCCATTCAGTGATGCAGGTGCTCTTTTCTACAGTCGGATTCTTCTTTTGCGGCACAAAACATAATCCTGAGTTGTAAGTTGTTTGATTATGGCATACTAGATATTTATAATACGTAGCTATTTGTCAATATTTAAACACTTGTATTTTGAAAAAAGTGTTATTGGTTGTTTTTGCCATTTATATGTAACGTCAGCAGCTTGTTTTCAGAAACAGACAGAATACAGCAAACATTGTTCCTATTCTGGCTCCTTTGAGCTCATATAGTGTGACTTTGTATATTATAATATTGACACTGTACTTGACCTCAGAAGTGTTGGTGACCCGTCGGCGCGAAGACTAAAGATTTATATGTAAAGTTAGCAGCTTCTAGTTTGTAGTCTATTTCCCCCTTGACATCATATAGTGTGAGTATGTATATTATAATAACCACACATTATGATCTCAGAGGAGTTTGTGACCCGTCGGCGCGAAGACTAAAGATTTATATGTAACGTCAGCAGCTTCTGGTTTTTAGTCTATCTCTCCCTTGAGATCATATAGTGTGAGTATGTATATTGTAATATTTACATTTATACTGACCTCAGTGGAGTTTTTTGATATTTCTATTTTTGTCTGTTGCGGTTCCTATTCACCTTCTCCCTATAGAATATATACTACCAGTAGTGTATATTATTATACTACTATCCTATATATTCTCAAAGGAGTACATGATTTGTTAGCGGAGCAGTGAGCGACCTCTAAGCACTACGACCAAACTTTCCCGAATTCTACAGAATAGAAATTATAAAAAATGATAAAGCGTACATTTCTATGTAATATAAATTGATTTGTGTTTAACAGTTTTTTACTTGTTATTGTTCTTGTGACCTGAGATGATGTAGTGCGGGAGTGTTTCTTGTAGCACTTCTTTTCTACTTTATCTAAAAGTAACTCATGCCTTCTTATATTATCAAGAATATGGGGCAACACTTTTACAAACTATAGCATAAAAAAAGGGAGGGTGTGCCCACGCTTAAGGGATATTTTATGAATTGCGTTTTTATTTGTCACCCATTTGATATATTCAGATTCAGTTTCCGAAGAAAGTTTATTTGTAATTGCTTAATAAAAACTATTTCAAACCTAGACTGAAATTTTTGCAGCGCAACCACAGCTCCCCGTCAGAAAAGTAAACACCACATTATAACTAAACAGTGCTACTGGGAAGTATCCCACCCGCAAACTTAATAAAAACAAGACCGCAACACACTTTGTTATTTTCCCGCCGTGATTTGTACACCCCATGCCAATTATATAAATGGCCCTTAAAATATATAAAAAACAATTGTTACCTTCACAATCCCTGTCCACCACCTTGTGACCACTGTACAGAGTTAATAGTGTTCCTACCCTCCCCGCTACTACTTTCTTTTCCCGTACTCCATTGAAGTGCGTCACAAAATGGTTCACAACAGTGAACCGTTCCCAGCCAATAATGAGCAAACTTGTACTCGGAACACTTTAGCCAATAAAATGTCCATGGTGTTCCGCAGAGGGGGAGGGAATCGTTCCCAACACTTCTACATTCAATGGTTTACAGCCAATAAACATTAACCTTGGGAAGGTCCTGCTTGGAACACGTCAGCCAATAAGATGTCCCTGCTACTCCGCGGACGGGGAGGAAATGGCTGGCAACACTTCTACTTTCAATGGTTCGCAGCCAATGAACATTAAGCTTGGGAAGGTCCTGCTTGGAACACGTGAGCCAATCAGATGTCCCTGCTACTCCGCGGACGGGGAGGAAATGGCTTGCAACACTTCTACTTTCAATGGTTCGCAGCCAATGAACATTGAGCTCGTTTTTGGAACACCTCAGCCAATTAAACGTTAATTTTGTTCCAGACACACGAACAGAACACGCCCTCCCACATAATGTTAAATTTCGTCTAAGAAAGTGACACTGTCCGTGATAAAAGTGAACACCGCATTATAAGTAAACATTACTGCGCATTATATTAAAGGAAGGCTGCAATACGGCGCATTGTTATTTTCCCGATATGATTTACACAGTCTACTGAACATTGCCGCAATACCGCACATTCACACTACTGTGTGTGCACCCTACACACTGCTTGCCGCGGTTCACTGACAGAATATCGAACACAGAAATATCGTGTGGACAGAATATCGTGTCCAAAATATCGAGGACAAGAATATCGAGTAGGTAAGTGCAAATAGATAGGTATAAATTTACTATTCTTAACTCCAGATCTACGTACCTTGAAGATATATATATCGTCAAAGTACATATATGTGGACTTATATATAGTAAAACTTTACTTACCCATAAGAAATGACCTTCACGATATTCTTGTCCTCGATATTTTTGACACGATATTGTGTCCGACGATATTTGTGTTTTCGATATTTTGTCCACACACCCTTGCTGCAATACAGCGCATTGTTTTCCCGATGGGATTTCCAGAGCCTACGCAACCTTGCCGCAATACCGCACACCGTTGTTCTGCGGACATGATTTCCACGGCCTACGCAACATTCAAACTCCCTGCCTCTGCACCGTACAGACTGCTTAAAGTAAGACCACAGTTTTCCTACTATACCCTCTTATGCAATTTTTCTCTTTTGTTTCGCCCTACGCCTTTTAACTCAGTCACAAAATGGCTGCCAACACTTCCTAGTTTCAACAGTTTGCAACCAATGAGCTGCACGCTCGTGCTCGTAACGCCTCTGCCAATCAGATGTCAGAATTCTCAAATATCGATATCTGTAAATTTTGATATTTCTCTAAAACTACTGAATGGACTTACCCCATTTAAACACAAGTGTGCTTTCTGGACCAAGACCTTTCTCCCTGCCAAATTTGGTGTAATTCCGTTCAGCAGTTTGACCTGTAGCCTTGTCTAAAGTTTCCTATGGAAATTGCATGGAGAAAACACGTTTTGGGACCCCCCTTTTTTCTCAGCCCCCCCTTCACGAATCACCCCCAAACTTTCAGGATAGGAGCTCACCTGAAAAGAGGAACTTTTGGGAAAAGTTCGTAAAGATGCGTCAAACGACGCCAAAGTTATAAGCACATCAAAAAATGCTTTTCCTATGGAAACATGGTCCAAACTATAACTATCTACTGGCGACCACCAGTAGATAATATATATATATATATATATGTATATATATATGTATACGTAGTTATATATACACATATATATGTATATTATCTACTGGCGGTCGCCAGTAGATAGTTATAGTTAGGACCTATTATCCATAGGAAATCCGCGACATTCTATTTGAAATAACTCTTGCGCCGGTTGACGAATCTTCGCGAAAGCTTCCAACTTGTTGGGGCGCTCCGCTCCTACCCTGAAAGTCTCGGGTTGATTCGTCAAGCGGGGGGGCGAGAAAAAAGGGGGGTCCCAAAACGCGTTTTCCCCATTCATTTTTCCATAGGAACATTTAGTCGAAGCTACAGCCCGAACTGCTGAATGGAATTACACCAAATTTGGCAAAGAGGTAGCCCTTGGTTCAGTGTCGTGCCTTTTGCTTAAATGGTGTAAATCCGTTCAGTAGTTCCTGAGAAAATCAAAAGTAAAGTCACATATATATCTATGGGCGAGTAGGGTCCGCGTATCCTGAGCGCACCCTGCGCGCACCGTCCCGATCACGAGCTGCATGCTAATTGGCTGTCAAGTGGCTGTCAACACTCCAAATCAGGAAGTGTTGGCAGCCATTTTGTCCCTCGGTAGAACCGAGGGACAGAAACAAGTGCGCAAAGCGCAAAAGGGGGCAGGGTAGAAACACCCTGACCCCCTAGGTCTGCTCAGGGGTCCCACAAGGACCCCCTGGGCAGAAAAAACATTTTTTTAAAAACGGCAGGATGCGCTTAGGGTGCGCGGATCCCGCCGATAAAATAAAAAAAAAACACAAGAAACAAGTGCGGAAAACGCACAAAGGGGGCAGGGTAGAAACACCCTGACCCCCTAGGTCTGCTCAGGGGGTCCCACAAACACCCCCTGGGCAGAAAAAAGCACACACACAAAAAAAAAAAGACCGGCATTGTGTCGAGGCCCCCCCCTCCCTGCAGCAGTCTGCAAACGCGCCCCCTGGTGCGTTTTAAGAAGGGGAAGTAATTCCCCTTGAATACTGGGGGTCCCTGGGGGCCAACTAGCCCACCAGGAACCTCCGGTATGCGCCAGGGGGCTGCGTTGCAGAGAGGTGTACAGAGGTCACGCCCCTTTTTACAGCTCTCTGCAACGCAGCTCTGTGGCGCTTTTTGGAGGTACATGGTGGGCTAGTTGGACTCCAGGGACCCTCAGTATTCAAGGCGACTTAATCCCCCAACTTAAAACGCGCCACGGGGCACGTATGCACAGTGGTGAAGGGAGGGGGAGGGGCTTCAGGTGACATGTGTACAAACAGGCCCCGTGGCGCATTTTAAGATGGGGAATGAAATCCCCTTCAATCCTGAGGGTCCCTGGGGGCGAACTAGCCCACCAGGTACGTCCAGAAAGCGCCACAGAGCTGCGTTGCAGAGAGGTGCAAAAAGGGGCGTGGCCTCTGAACACCTCTCTGCAACGCAGCTCCCTGGCGCATACTGGAGGTACAGGGTGGGCTAGTTGGACCCCAGGGACCCTCATGATTCAAAGGGACTTAATCCCCGAACTTAAAACGCGCCACGGGGCGCGTTTGCACAGATGTCACCTCAGGCCCCGCCCCCTCCCTTCACCATTGTGCAAATATTCCTCTAAAATCAGCCGAACTACGAATTCCGATTTACTCACCTGTTATCAGGAGAGACCTCAGTCCTGAATCTTTCAGCCCAGTACTGATCCTGAAAAGTAATTTTAACCGTACTTACCAGTAACTTGAATTTCCTTCCATAGGATATCATTGACTGGTTTCACTTGGAAATTCTTCTAAGTGTGGAGTTTTGGAACTTTATAATATTCCTCTAAAATCAGCCGAAATACGAATTCCGATTTACTCACCTGTTATCAGGAGAGACCTCAGTGCTGCATCTTTCAGCCCAGTACTGATCCTGAAAAGTAATTTTAACCGTACTTACCAGTAACTTGAATTTCCTTCCATAGGATATCATTGTCTGCTTTTTGCTGAAAAAGTTTCTAAGTGTCGATTTTTGAAACATACAAATATTCCTCTAAAATCAGCTGAACTACGAATTCCGATTTACTCACCTGTTATCAGGAGAGACCTCAGTGCTGCATCTTTCAGCCCAGTACTGATCCTGGAAAGTAATTTTAACCGTACTTACCAGTAACTTGAATTTCCTTCCATAGGATATCATTGACTGGTTTCACTTGGAAATTCTTCTAAGTGTGGAGTTTTGGAACATTATAATATTCCTCTAAAATCAGCCGAAATACGAATTCCGATTTACTCACCTGTTATCAGGAGAGACCTCAGTGCTGCATCTTTCAGCCCAGTACTGATCCTGAAAAGTAATTTTAACCGTACTTACCAGTAACTTGAATTTCCTTCCATAGGATATCATTGTCTGCTTTTTGCTGAAAAGTTTGTGTCGATTTTTGAAACATACAAATATTCCTCTAAAATCAGCCGAACTACGAATTCCGATTTACTCACCTGTTATCAGGAGAGACCTCAGTGCTGCATCTTTCAGCCCAGTACTGATCCTGAAAAGTAATTTTAACCGTACTTACCAGTAACTTGAATTTCCTTCCATAGGATATCATTGACTGGTTTCACTTGGAAATTCTTCTAAGTGTGGAGTTTTGGAACTTTATAATATTCCTCTAAAATCAGCCGAAATACGAATTCCGATTTACTCACCTGTTATCAGGAGAGACCTCAGTGCTGCATCTTTCAGCCCAGTACTGATCCTGAAAAGTAATTTTAACCGTACTTACCAGTAACTTGAATTTCCTTCCATAGGATATCATTGCCTGCTTTTTGCTGAAAAAGTTTCTAAGTGTCGATTTCTGAAACATACAAATATTCCTCTAAAATCAGCCAAAATACGAATTCCGATTTACTCACCTGTTATCAGGAGAGACCTCAGTGCTGCATCTTTCAGCCCAGTACTGATCCTGAAAAGTAATTTTAACCGTACTTACCAGTAACTTGTATTTCCTTCCATAGGAATCCATTGTCTGGTTTTCAGCAGAAAAGTTTCAAAGTGTTGATTTTCACAAACTACTAATATTCCTTAAAAATCGCCTGTATGACTTAAACGCATTCTTTCAACTGTTTACAGGAGATGCAGCAGTGCTGGATCCAGGATCCACCACTGAGTAAGAAAAAGTAACGATAACACTACTTACCTGCTAAGTGAATTTCCTCCCATAGGATAACATTGGTGATTCTATGTGAAAAAGTTTCAAGTGTCAACTTTTAAAATACAATAATATTCCTTAAAAATCACTACTGTAACCAAAACGCTTTTACTCAACTGTTTACAGGAGATGTCCCAGGACTGAATCTAGGATCCAGTCCTGTGGTTAGAAAAGTAATCCATAAAGTAACTAATTGCATTTAGCTAGAAATTCACATTGAGCTCAATGTTGCATTGTGTTTGAAATTGTGTTGCCCATTGCAACAACTGTAACTACTGTACTTAAAAGTCTATTGCCTATTTGCAAAGTATTTAAACTAAAGTAATTCATTCTGAGAAAGTATATTTTGTAATGTAATGTATAATGTAATTACAATGTAATTTAAAAAATAAATTATCTAAAAATAAATAGTTTAAAAAAATGTAGTAAATCAGTATCAAAAAAATAAATATAACAATTAATACATTTAAAAATTGTCATTTACAAAACCTTTGAAATTCACTGAAAAAAACATAGGTTTCAGACATGTTATAGTTAGGAATTAGCATTTAAAAAACCTTTGAAATTCACTGAAAAAACCATAGGTTTCAGGCTTGTTATAGTTAGGAATTAGCATTTTAAAAGCTTTAAAATTCACTGAAAAAACCATAGGTTTCAGGCCTGTTATAGTTAGGGTTTAGCATTTAAAAAACCTTTGAAATTCACTGAAAAAAACCATAGGTTTTAGGGAAAGTTATAGTTAGTTGGACATTGCACTCGTACAAAACCCGTGAAATTCCCCCGTTATAGTTAGTTCAGCTAACTATAACTCGCGCCCCGCAATGCACTGCTGATGACGTCACATATTACATCACTCATGACATGGTCAGTGACATCACTGATGACATCACTGATGACATCTCAAATGACATCACTGATGACATCATCCATGTGAGAATTTAATGCATCTTCTCACACCCTAATATAACTTTTGATACACCCACTCTAAATTACAGACTGCCATTCTCAAAACCATACACACTCCAATACCAATAAGTACATACCCACTCACTGATTCTTAGGTCTACACACACACATCTACTCACTCACCCGTACAGTCACTCATACTTACAGTCACTCAGTACAGGACTATCATATGCACTCATACACCTATATAAACACTCACACAATGCAACTCATCCATAGAGGTACTCACACACCTAGTCAGTCATGCAAATAATTAATCACACTCCAATTTACTCACCTATACAGTTATACACACCAGCTCACTTATTCATAAAAATACTAGCACATTCTTACGCTCCTATGCAATCACTGATGCAAGCACACACTCATCCATATAGCCACTCTCACAATCACACACTCTCACTTATAGCCATTTATATACTCCAACACACATATATACTGCCTTTCACATATGTAGTTACTCACACATGTACCACTGAGATATACATTCAATGACTAACACACCCATACACACTCTCACCCACCCATACAGTCCATCACAGACGCACTGTTGAAACCATGCACCCAGTGAATCACCCACTCACACATCTATGCACAGAGTCACACACACCCCACCCACACAAACACTGAGGCACCCATATAGATACTCAGAGAACCAATCCATAACCCATATAGACACTCATTTAGCTAGTCAGAAACCCATGCAGCTGCTTACACAACAACAGACAGACGGATACAGACATTCACACAGTTTAGTCACTCACCCATGCATCCAGTAAGATACATTTAATCACTCACTTATAGACTCAGTCACGCACCTACTAAATCATCCATTCAGACGCTTATACACCCACTCATTCTTCAATACGCCTTTCCCTATATATATTAAACATATTTAAATTTACAGAAACACACAGTCACTGGATGATGTCAGTGATGTCATCAGTGATGTCACTGACCATGTCATGTCACTGACCATGTCATGAGTGATGTAATATGTGACGTCATCAGCAGTGCATTGCGGGGGCGCGAGTTATAGTTAGCTGAACTAACTATAACGGGGGAATTTCACGGGTTTTGTACGAGTGCAATGTCCAACTAACTATAACTTTCCCTAAAACCTATGGTTTTTTTCAGTGAATATATATATATATATAGACACATCTATCTATCTATCTATCTATCTATCTATCTATCTATCTATCTATCTATGTATCTATCCAGACCACCCAGGATATTGCGGCATGGATTAGCAAATTTAGCGACTCAAATATGGAAATTTAGCGGCATTTTTGCGGCACAAATATGGAAATTTAGCGGCATTTTTGCGGCACTTTATTTTACTCATAATAATTCATTTTCAGCCTGAAATCAATGGAAACTGTTTTAGCAGAGTATTCCACTTTGAAATAGGTATGTTTAAAGTGTCTGCACCTCTATGGAAGCACATCTCCAGTCCTAACCTCGTAGGAGGGAGCTGTATTTCTCCCTGGGATGTTGACACTTGGCCAGGCAGACAGCAACTGTGATTTAGCCATTCACTAACACACCAAGCCCCCCAGAAAAATAATCTAAGTCCAATATTCACCCAGGGCACTACCTCGGGGTCTGCCACGCCATCCTCCTCTGGAGATCCAGCCTGCCTCCCCTCTGTCATCTCTTGCTCATCGCATAGCCCCGCCAAAGCATCTCCCTGTGACCCACCCCAACATCTGCCACTGTCAGTGCCCATCCTCAGCAGCCTTCTAAGGCTGCTATATTTTTTCAAATTTTCAAGGACTGCCCGGGCTTTGTACACCATCTCATCGGCCCTCATGCACCAATCCAGATTAATTTCTTACTCTTGCAGTGTGGGTGTAGTGGGACTCCCCCATTTCCGAACAACTTCCTGCCGTGCTACAGCCAGGGAGACATTGCAGAAGAGAAGCATATACTTTTCTAGCGTCTGCTCCCCCTACATACCCAGGGTAATCAGTTGAGGCGTAAGTTGTATCTGCACCTCCGTCACTTCTGACAGATGTACCTTCTCCCAGAATCTTCTCACCGGTGGGCAGTCCCACAATGTCTACAGCAAGGTCCCCCACTGACCGCAAACCCTCAAGCATAAGGCAGATTTTCCATGCCCCATTTTGTACAACCTCTCCCTCGTATAGTACGATCTACGCAGCAAATTCAGCTGCACCAAGCATAAACCCGCTCGTATTGCCACCCCATGCATCTTCCTCCAGCCTGCCCAGGTCCCGCTCCCACCTGTCCCTTACTGTATCCAGTGGGGGCAAACTATGGGCCAACAATGTTTTGTAGATCTGGGAGATAGCATGTGCATGTAGGGGAAAGAAAGTATCTGGAACTCCAGAGGGGACTCCTCCTGTAGATCCGCAAAAATAAGCCTAGTGCTTTCAAATGATGTGCTGCATCTGCACATATCCTAGATATTGAGCCACTGAGAGATCATACTCCACCTGAAGCTCTGGGAAGGAAATCAGCCCCGTCTTTCCAGACATCCCTCACCACCGAGATTCCCAGTAAATCCTAACATCTGTGACCCTCAATCTCTCTCAGTTCCCTGACTGTCTCGGACTCCCACAAAGGCGTGGCCAGAGTAAGACTCCCCTTGCAACTAATAAGCCCTATAGCCTTCTGCCATGTATCCACCATGAGTGCAGTAGGTGAGGGGAGCAAACGTATTCTCCCCTGGTCATAGAGATGCCTCAGGCCAGATTCCCTTTGGTCGGTGAAGACCCGGTCATTCACTACCACCAAGTGAGCTGCCCAGTAATACAGTTTCAGGTTTGGCAGGGCGATACCCCTGTCCCACGTTTTCCTAGTCAGCGTCACCAGGGCAATTCTGGGAGGGTTCCTATTCCATAGCAAAGCTCTGGTAACCCTGTCTACCTGACTGAAGAACCCCTCCGGCACCACGTATGGAGTGTTCTGGTGCGCGTACAAAACTTAGGCAGAAATATCATTTTGTAGTGCGCTGCCCTGCCCATCAACGACAAAGGCAGGGAGTACCAGTGGCCTATATCTCTCTTATAGACCCTCAAGATCTTCCCCAAGTTTCTCGCAGGTAGTCACGTAAATACCCGGATCTGAAACCCCTGAGGCTCTCAGCGGACTGGGGGGTAGTGTGGCAGGGAGGGTTGCCCAGTCTGACCGGGGTAATGCCACTGATTTGCTCCAGTTGATACGGAGCCCTGTATAAACCCCAAAGTCATTCAGGATTTCCAGTATGTGCTGGAGCAGAGGTCTGGGTCTGCCAAGTACAGGAGGATACCACATCCTCCCACCCCCTTTTCCACCACAGAGCCCAAATCTGAGCATCAATCCATACCCATTTCCAGAGTGGCTCAAGTACCACCACAAATAATAATCAAGATAACTGGCAGCCCTGTCTGGTGCCTCGCCCAATTTCAAGTTCCTCTGACAACACACCATTCACCTGTATGTGGGCGACAGGGCCTGATCCGTATTTTGGCACCTCAGGTCTGATGCATCCTTAGACAAGCTCTAATCTGGCCTGACCTGTGGGCTTGGCATGGCTGACATGTGTGCTGCTGCTGGGGTGCCCATGAGGCAATGCTGTCTGGCGTGTGTGTGTAGTCCCCTCCGGGTGAGAAACTGGGGTCAGTACTACAGCACCACCTTAGACCTGCGGCCTATGTATGTCTCTACCCTTGTCTGGGATGTAGTGGCCGGGGTCCAACCAACTCCACCATTTCAAGCCCTGTTGCGGCCTAGACTGCTTGCCTACTGGGCTTTAGATGGCAGTGCTGTATCGCGATGGGGCCTTAAGAGGCCCCTCCAAAGGCACTGAGTGAAATTGGCTCATGTGTGGCACCTAATACCGAGCCCAAAGTTGCCCATGGCACATGACTGTAACTGGAGAAGTTCTGGAGGCCACGATAGGACAGTGTAATTATATGCTCTTAAGTCAATGCATTACACTACTGATGTGCCCACCTCAGTTTGTCACTATGACATGGTACTCTGTTGGAATTCATGAATCCCAGCATGGGCCACTAGGATATACAGTAATGTATGACAAGACACCTTCCCCTTATGTACTGTCCATAATAAAGAAGCAGTCTAAAGATGTATTTAAAAACAAGTATTTGCAATGCAATAGGTATCGCATTTGCGAGCGTGTAAGCTATTTGCATTGTAAATGACAATGACTTTTATTTATGTTTTAAAAACCAACACATAAATAAAAGGCATTGTCATTTAACAATGCCAATAGCGCAAAGTCTCGCAAATGCGAGACCTATTGCATTACAAATACTTGTTAATCATGCAATAATATTGTAGACATCATAAAATGGCCACAAGAGGTCCTCGTTTCCCAAAAGTTGGGAATGGAAAGGTGAAAATATCTGTTGTTTTCTGCCTCGTAAAAAAAAAATGATCACATTTTCACATGTTCCAAATTTTGCGGGCAGTTTTGTAAAAATCGCGGCATTTTTACAAAACTGCATCCTGGAGGGTCTGTCTATCTATTTATCTAACTATCCATCTCTATATATCTATCTCTCTCTCTCTTTATATATATATATATATATATTATCTACTGGCGGTCGCCAGTAGATAGTTATAGTTAGGACCTATTTTCCATAGGAAATCCGCGACATTCTATTTGAAATAACTCTTGCGTCGGTTGACGAATCTTCGCGAAATTTTCAAACTTTGTGGCCCGCTCCGGTCCGCTCCTACCCTGAAAGTCTCAGGGTGATTCATCAAGCGGGGGCCGAGAAAAAGGGGGTCCCAAAACGTGTTTTCCCCATTCATTTTCCCATAGGAAACTTTAGACACGGCTACAGCCCGAACTGCTGAACGGAATTACACCAAATTTGGCAAAGAGGTAGTTCTTGGTTCAGAAAGAACCCTTTTGTTAAATGGTGTAAATCCGTTCAGTAGTTCCTGTGAAAATCAAAATGAAAATCACATATATATCTATGGCCGCGTTGGATTCGCGCACCCTCCCGATCACGAGCTGCATGCTAATTGGCTGTCAAGTGGCTGTCAACACTCCAAATCAGGAAGTGTTGGCAGCCATTTTGTCCCTCGGTAGAACCGAGGGACAGAAACAAGTGCGCAAAGCGCAAAAGGGGGCAGGGTAGAAACACCCTGACCCCCTAGGTCTGCTCAGGGGGTCCCACAAGGACCCCTGGGCAGAAAAGCATTTTTTTTTTAAATCGGCGGGATGCGCTTAGGGTGCGCGAATCCTGCCGAGAAAAAAAAAAATCGCAAGTGTGCAAATGCACAAAGGGGGCAGGGTACAAACACCCTGACCCCCTAGGTCTGCTCAGGGGGTCCCACAAGGACCCCCTGGGCAGAAAAAAGCATTTAAAAAAAAATAAAAAATCGGCAGGATGCGCTCAGGGTGCGCGGATCCTGCCGAAAAAAGAAAAAATCGAAGCGCGGTCTCCCGGGCTTCGATGTTTATTTGCCCCCGGGTGGCCCAAGTCCCGGGGGCATGGTGGGGGGGGTTTAGATTTAATGTGGGGGGCCTCTAAGGCCCCCCAAGCCCCGGGTACCGCCACCCCCCCGGGCTTTAGAAAATAATGGTGCGGGAGGGCTCTTTGCCCTCCCGCAGCCCCGGGGACCGCCACCCCCGGGGCTTCTTTTTAAAAAATGTTTTAACCTGTGTGGGGGCTCCAGCCCCCACATGCCCCGGGGACCGCCACCTCCCGGGGCACTAAAGATTTGAATATGGGGGTCCGTTACGGACCCCAAAGCCCCGGGGACCACCACCTCCCCGGGGCTGTGCACTGGATGGGAGGGGGCGGCGCGGCCCCCTCCTGGAGCCCTTGATGGCCCTGGGGACCGCCACCCCCAGGGCCGGCTCCTGCAGTGTCCCGGGGTGCCTACCCCGGGACACTGTAGTTTGCATTTTGAAAGAGAGAGCAGGAAACCTGCTCTCTCTTTCAAAATGCAAACCCACTAGCTTTCCACATGGGGAGCAGCATGTTAGCTGCTCCCCATGTGGAAAAGCAATGCCGGCTCGGCAGGAGGCGGGGAGCCGGCTGGGACTGTGGGGGGATTGGGGACCCCCCCACAGTCCCCAACCAGAGGCCAGGCCCCGGGGGATGGGGTCCCCGGGGCCATAAGTGGCCAGGGAGGGGACCACGCAGCCCCCCTCCCCAAATAAAATTTTTTTTTTTTAAAAAGGGCAATGCCGGCCCCGGGGGATGGGGTCCCCAGGGCCTTAAATGGCCTGAGGAGGGGGGCCAGGCAGCCCCCCTCCAAAATAATAAAAAAAAAAAAAAAAAAATTGAGGGCATGCCCCGCGGGATGGGGTCCCCGGGGCCAATACAGGCCCAGGGAAGGGGGCCACGCGGCCCCTTTCCCGTTTTTTTTTTAATTTAAAAAAAAAAAATGCACAGGCCCCGGGGATGGGGTCCCCGGGGCCAAAAGTGGCCAAGGGAAGGGGGCCACACAGCCCCCCTCCCATAAAAAAAAAAAAAAAAACGACCGGCATCGTGCCGGAGGCCCCGCCCCCTCCCTGCAGTACTCTGCCAACGCGCCCCTGGCGCGTTTTAAGAAGGGAAGTAATTCCCCTTGAATACTGGGGGTCCCTGGGGGCCAACTAGCCCACCAGGAACCTCCAGTATGCGCCAGGGGGCTGTGTTGCAGAGAGGTGTACAGAGGCCACGCCCCTTTTTACACCTCTCTGCAACGCAGCTCTGTGGCGCTTTTTAGAAGTACATGGTGGGCTAGTTGGACTCCAGGGACTCTCAG
The DNA here is from genome assembly GCA_963921515.1 of Calotriton arnoldi. Lineage (NCBI taxonomy): Eukaryota > Metazoa > Chordata > Amphibia > Caudata > Salamandridae > Calotriton > Calotriton arnoldi. Next base: position 54,441 of record CAWUFW010019206.1, read on the forward strand.
GATTCAAGGGGACTTAATCCCCCAACTTAAAACGCGCCACGGGGCGCGTTTGCACAGTGGTGAAGGGAGGGGGCGGGGCTTCAGGTGACATGTGTGCAAACAGGCCGCGTGGTGCGTTTTAAGATGGGGAATTAAATCCCCTTCAATCCTGAGGGTCCCTGGGGGCCAACTAGCCCAACAGGTACGTCCAGAAAGCGCCACAGAGCTGCATTGCAGAGAGGTGCAAAAAGGGGCGTGGCCTCTGAACACCTCTCTGCAACGCAGCTCCCTGGCGCATACTGGAGGTACAGGGTGGGCTAGTTGGACCCCAGGGACCCTCATGATTCAAGGGGACTTAATCCCCCAACTTAAAACGCGCCACGGGGCGCGTTTGCACAGATGTCACCTCAGGCCCCGCCCCTCCCTTCACCATTGTGCAAATATTCCTCTAAAATCAGCCAAACTACGAATTCCTATTTACTCACCTGTTATCAGGAGAGACCTCAGTGCTGCATCTTTCAGCCCAGTACTGATCCTGAAAAGTAATTTTAACCGTACTTACCAGTAACTTGAATTTCCTTCCATAGGCTAACATTGACTGGTTTCACTTGGAAATTCTTCTAAGTGTGGAGTTTTGGAACTTTATAATATTCCTCTAAAATCAGCCGAAATACAAATTCCGATTTACTCACCTGTTATCAGGAGAGACCTCAGTGCTGCATCTTTCAGCCCAGTACTGATCCTGAAAAGTAATTTTAACCGTACTTACCAGTAACTTGAATTTCCTTCCATAGGATATCATTGTCTGCTTTTTGCTGAAAAAGTTTCTAAGTGTCGATTTTTGAAACATACAAATATTCCTCTAAAATCAGCCGAACTACGAATTCCGATTTACTCACCTGTTATCAGGAGAGACCTCAGTGCTGCATCTTTCAGCCCAGTACTGGTCCTGAAAAGTAATGTTAACCGTACTTACCAGTAACTTGAATTTCCTTCCATAGGATATCATTGACCGGTTTCACTTGGAAATTCTTCTAAGTGTGGAGTTTTGGAACTTTATAATATTCCTCTAAAATCAGCCGAAATACGAATTCCGATTTACTCACCTGTTATCAGGAGAGACCTCAGTGCTGCATCTTTCAGCCCAGTACTGATCCTGAAAAGTAATTTTAACCGTACTTACCAAAAACTTGAATTTCCTTCCATAGGATATCATTGACTGGTTTCACTTGGAAATTCTTCTAAGTGTGGAGTTTTGGAACTTTATAATATTCCTCTAAAATCAGCCAAAATACGAATTCTGATTTACTCACCTGTTATCAGGAGAGACCTCAGTGCTGCATCTTTCAGCCCAGTACTGATCCTGAAAAGTAATTTTAACCGTACTTACCAGTAACTTATATTTCCTTCCATAGGAATCCATTGTCTGGTTTTCAGCAGAAAAGTTTCAAAGTGTTGATTTTCACAAACTACAAATATTCCTTAAAAATCGCCTGTATGACTTAAATGCATTCTTTCAACTGTTTACAGGAGATGCACCAGTGCTGGATACAGGATCCACCACTGAGTAAGAAAAAGTAATGATAACACTACTTACCTGCTAAGTGAATTTCCTCCCATATGATAACATTGGTGATTCTATGTGAAAAAGTTTCTAAGTGTCAACTTTTAAAATACAATAATATTCCTTAAAAATCACTACTGTAACCAAAACGCTTTTACTCAACTGTTTACAGGAGATGTCCCAGGACTGAATCTAGGATCCAGTCCTGTGGTTAGAAAAGTAATCCATAAAGTAACTAATTGCATTTAACTAGAAATTCACATTGAGCTCAATGTTGCATTGTGTTTGAAATTGTGTTGCCCATTGCAACAACTGTAACTACTATACTTAAAAGTCTATTGCCTATTTGCAAAGTATTTAAACTAAAGTAATTCATTCTGAGAAAGTATATTTTGTAATGTAATGTATAATGTAATTACAATGTAATTTAAAAAATAAAATATGTAAAAATAAATAGTTTAAAAAAATGTAGTAAATCAGTATCAAAAAAATAAATATAACAATTAATACATTTAAAAATTGTCATTTACAAAACCTTTGAAATTCACTGAAAAAAACCATAGGTTTCAGACATGTTATAGTTAGGAATTAGCATTTAAAAAACCTTTGAAATTCACTGAAAAAACCATAGGTTTCAGACACGTTATAGTTAGGAATTAGCATTTAAAAAACCTTTGAAATTCACTTAAAAAACCATAGGTTTTAGGGACAGTTATAGTTAGTTGGACATTTCACTCGTACAAAACCATAGAAATTCCCCCGTTATAGTTAGTTCAGCTAACTATAACTCGCGCCTCGCAATGCACTGCTGATGACGTCACATATTACATCACTCATTACATGGTCAGTGACATCACTGATGACATCACTGATGACATCTCAAATGACATCACTGATGACATCACTGATGACATCATCCACGTGATAATCTGATGCACCTCCTCACACCCTGATATAACCTTTGATACACCCACTCTAAATTACAGACTGCCATTCGCAAAACCATAGACACTCCAACACCAATAACTACATACCCACTCACTGATTCTTAGGTCTACACACACATCCACTCACTCACCCGTACAGTCACTCATACTTACGGTCACTCAGTACAGGACTATCATATGCACTCATACTCCTATATAGACACTCAAACACCGCCACTCATCCATAGAGGTACTCACACACCTAGTCAGTCATGCAAATAATTAAACACACTGCCATTTACTCACCTATACAGTTATACACACACCAGCTCACTTACTCATACAAATACTAGCACATTCTTATGCTCTTATACAATCACTGATACAAGCACACACTCATCCATACAGTCACTCTCACAATCACACACTCTTGCTTATAGCTATTTATATACTCCAACACACATATATACTGCCTTTCACATATGTAGTTACTCACACATGTACCACTGGGACATACATTCACTCACAAACACACTCTTACACACACTTACCCACCCATACAGTCTATCACAGATGCACTCTTGAAACCATCCACCCAGTGAATCACCCACTCACACATCTATGCACAGAGTCGCACACACCCCACCCACACAAACACTCAGGCACCCATACAGATACTCAGACAACTAATCAATAACTCATATAGACACTCATGTAGCTATTCACAAACCCATGCAGCCACTTACACAGGAATAGACAGATGGATACAGATATTCACCCAGTTTAGTCACTAACCCATGCATTCAGTAAGATATGTTTAATCACTCACTTATAGAGTTAGTCACACACCTACTAAATCATCCATACAGACACTTATACACCCACTCATTCTTCAATACGCCTTTCCCTATATATATTAAACATATTTAAACTTTAAAGAAACACACAGTCACTGGATGATGTCATCAGTGATGTCATTTGAGATGTCATCAGTGATGTCATCAGTGATGTCACTGACCATGTCATGAGTGATGTAATATGTGACGTCATCAGCAGTGCATTGCGGGCGCGAGTTATAGTTAGCTGAACTAACTATAACGGGGGAATTTCTATGGTTTTGTACGAGTGAAATGTCCAACTAACTATAACTGTCCCTAAAACCTATGGTTTTTTAAGTGAATTATATATATATATATTACCTACTGGCGGTTGCCAGTAGGTAGTTATAGTTAGGACCTCATTTCTATTCAAAAAGCGTTTATTCTTTTGCCAATCTCTTTGGCGCCGTTTGACGAATCTTCACAAAATTTTCAAAACTAATGGCCCGCTTCGGTCAGCTCCTGTCTTAAAAGTTTCGGGGTGATTCGTCAAGCGGGGGCTGAGAAAAAAGGGGGGTCCCAAAACACATTTTCCCCATGTTAATTTCCATTGGAATTTTAGACAAAGCTACAGCCCGAACTGCTGAACGGAATGACACCAAATTTGGCAAAAAGGTAGGTCTTGGTCCAGAAAGCGACCTTTTTTTTAAATGGTGTAAATCCGTTCAGTAGTTGCTGAGAAATTCCAAAAATAAAAATATCAATATCTGAGCACCGAGGAGGAGTCGCGACTCCTCCCGTGCACAAGCTGACTTCTGATTGGCTGCCAACACTCCAAACCAGGAAGTGCTGGCAGCCATCTTGTGACTCGGTAAACAGTGAAAAAAACATTAAAAAACAAGAAAAGGAGGCAAGGTAGAAACACCCTAATCCCCTAGGCCTGCCAAAAAAAGCATTTAAAAAAAAATAAAATAGGCAGAAGTTGCGATGGGTGCGCGAATCCTGCTGAGAAAATAAAACAAAATGAAGCACGGTGTCCTGCGCTTCATTATTGTTAAGCCCCCAGGTGGGCCAGGTCCCGGGGGCACGCCCAACTTATATAGCGGGGCCATTGGGGGCCCCCGCAGCCCCGGGGACCGCCACCTCCCCAGGGCTTCATTGATGGTTTGTGGGGGGCACACAGCCCCCCCACAGCCCCAGGGACCACCACCTCCCTGGGGCTCTTATTTTTATTTATTAAAATGTGTGTGGGGGGGGCTCAAGCCCCCCACACGCCCTGGGGACCACCATCTCCCCAGGACTTTGCTAAGTAGCACGGGGGCACACGGCCCCCCACAGCCCCGGGGACCACCACCTCTATTGTACTGAGGACCTCAGGACACAAGTGGACTTTATCCTCCGAGCAGCAGTGCGCCAGAAGCCGCGTTTGCAGCGTGGTGTAAAAAGAGCAGTGGCCTCAGAACACCTCTCTGCAACGCAGCTCTGTGGCGCTTACTGGAGGTACCTGGTGGGCTAGTTGGCCCCCAGGGACCCTCAGGATTCAAGGGGACTTAATCCCCCAACTTACAACATGCCAGGGGGCGCGTTTGAACAGTGGTGCAGGGAGGGGGCGGGCCTGATATAACAAGTGTACCTTTTTCTGCACCTTTCCTGCCTGTTTTTACATCTCACTTGTCTCTTTCTGCACTCATCTTCCCTCTTTCTGTACCTTTCCTGCCTGTTTTTGCATCTCACTTGCCTCTTTCTGCATTTTTCTTGCTTCTTTCTACACCTCTGTTGCTTCTTTCAGCATTTCTCTTGCCTCTTTGTGCACTTGTCTTGCCTGTTTCTGCACCTCTCTTGCCTCTTTTTGCTCCTCTGTTGGCTCTTTCTGCACCTCACTTGCTTCTTTCTGCACCCCTGTTGTCTCTTTATGTACCTCTTTTGCCTCTTTCTGCACTTTTCTTGCCTTTTTCTGCAGTTCTCTTCCATCTTTCTGCCCGTCTGTTGCCTCTTTCTGCACCTCATTTGCTTCTTTTTGCACCCTTGTTGTCTCTTTCTGTACTCGTCTTCCCTCTTTATGTACCTTTCCTGCCTGTTTTTACATCTCACTTGCCTCTTTCTGCACCTCTATTGCCTCTTTCTGCAGTTCTCTTACCTCCTTCTGCACTTCACTTGCCTCTTTCTGTAACTCTCTCGCCTCTTTGTGCACCTCTCTTGCCTCTTTCTGCATCCCTGTTGCTTCATTCTGCACTTTCCATGCTTCTTTCTGCACCTGTCTTGCTTCTTTCTGCACCCCTGTTGTCTCTTTATGAACCTCTTTTGCCTCTTTCTGCACTTTTCTTGCCTTTTTCTGCAGTTCTCTTCCATCTTTCTGCACGTCTGTTGCCTCTTTCTGCACCTCATTTGCTTCTTTCTGCACCCCTGTTGTCTCTTTCTGCATTCGTCTTCCCTCTTTCTGTACCTTTCCTGCCTGTTTTTGCATCTCACTTGCCTCTTTCTCCACTTTTCTTGCTTCTTTCTACACCTCTGTTGCTTCTTTCAGCAATTCTCTTGCCTCTTTGTGCACTTTTCTTGCCTGTTTCTGCACCTCTCTTGCCTCTTTTTGCACTTCTGTTGGCTCTTTCTGCACCTCACTTGCTCCTTTCTACACTTCTCTTGCCTCTTTCTGCTCCCCTGTTGCTTCATTCTGCACTTTCCATGCTTCTTTCTGCACCTGTCTTGCTTCTTTCTGCACCCCTGTTGTCTCTTTATGTAACTCTTTCTGCACTTTTCTTGCCTTTTTCTGCACCTCACTTCCCTCTTTCTGCACGTCTGTTGCCTCTTTCTGCACCTAATTTGCTTCTTTCTGCACCCCTGTTGTCTCTTTCTGCACTCGTCTTCCCTCTTTCTGTACCTTTCCTACCTGTTTTTGCATCTCACTTGCCTCTTTCTGCACCTCTATTGCCTCTTTCTGCAGTTCTCTTGCCTCCTTCTGCACTTCACTTTCCTCTTTCTGTAACTCTCTCGCCTCTTTGTGCAACTCTCTTGCCTCTTTCTGCATCCCTGTTGCTTCATTCTGCCCTTTCCATGTTTCTTTCTGCACCTGTCTTGCTTGTTTCTGCACCCCTGTTGTCTCTTTATGTACCTCTTTTGCCTCTTTCTGCACTTTTCGTGCCTTTTTCTGCACCTCTCTTCCCTCTTTCTGCACATCTGTTGCCTCTTTATGCACCTCATTTGCTTTTTTCTGCATCCCTGTTGTCTCTTTCTGCACTCGTCTTCCCTCTTTCTGTACCTTTCCTACCTGTTTTTGCATCTCACTTGCCTCTTTCTGCACCTCTATTGCCTCTTTCTGCAGTTCTCTTGCCTCCTTCTGCACTTCACTTTCCTCTTTCTGTAACTCTCTCGCCTCTTTGTGCAACTCTCTTGCCTCTTTCTGCATCCCTGTTGCTTCATTCTGCACTTTCCATGCTTCTTTCTGCACCTGTCTTGCTTCTTTCTGCACCCCTGTTGTTTCTTTATGTACCTCGTTTACCTCTTTCTGCACTTTTCTTGCCTTTTTCTGCACCTTTGTTCCCTCTTTCTGAACGTCTGTTGCCTCTTTCTGCACCTCATTGCTTCTTTTTGCACCCCTGTTGTCTCTTTCTGCACTCGTCTTCCCTCTTTCTGTACCTTTCCTGCCTGTTTTTGCATCTCACTTGCCTCTTTCTGCACTTTTCTTGCTTCTTTCTACACCTCTGTTGCTTTTGTCAGCAATTCTCTTGCATCTTTGTGCACTTCTCTTGCCTGTTTCTGCACCTCTCTTGCCTCTTTGTGCACCTCTGTTGGCTCTTTCTGCACCTCACTTGCTCCTTTCTATACTTCTCTTGCCTCTTTCTGCACCCCTGTTGCTTCATTCTGCACTTTCCATGCTTCTTTCTGCACCTGCATTGCTTCTTTCTGCACCCCTGTTGTCTCTTTATGTACCTCTTTTGCCTCTTTCTGTACTTCACTTGCTTTTTTTTGCACCTCTCTTGCATCTTTTGGCACCTCTGTTGATTCTTTCTGCACTTCTCTTGCCTCCTTCTGCACCTCTTACTTAGAGGTAGTTTTAATCCCCCTGCCATATTATGTACTAGGGCCTTACAGGGGAGGTCATGCCAATCACAGGGGTACCCCAACCCATAGTGTACCCTATTGTGTATAGGTGTTTTCACTGTATGCTGTCTTTCAGCCTAGCACTGGCTCCTGGCCTGCTTAGTCAGAGTCAGTTACCACCAGTACCCGTCAGCAAAAAGTTGGGGGCACAGGATGACTTTGCAACAAGGCCTCTTTCTGCTCCTCTGTTTGTTCTTTGTGCACATCTCTTGCTTCTTTCTGTGCCTTTCTTCCTCTTTCTGCACATGTGCTACCTCTGTATGCATAGTTAGAAATTAGCATTTACAAAACCTTTGAAATTCACTGAAAAAACCACAGGTTTTAGGGACGTTATAGTTAGAAATTAACATTTAAAAAACCTTTGAAATTCACTGAAAAAACCACAGGTTTCAGGGACGTTATAGTTAGTTGGACATTTCACTCGTACAAAACCAGAGAAATTCGGACGTTAAAGTTAGTTCAGCTAACTATAACTCGCGCCCCCGCAATGCACTGCTGATGACGTCACATATTACATCATTCATGACATGGTCAGTTACATCACTGATGACATCTCAAATGACATCACTGATGACATCTCAAATGACATCACTGATGACATCACTGATGACATCATCCAGTGACTATGTGTTTCTGTAAAGTTTAATTATGTTTTATATATATATATATTCACTGAAAAAACCATAGGTTTCAGGGACGTTATAGTTAGAAATTATCATTTAAAAACCTTAGAAATTCACTGAAAAAACCACAGGTTTCAGGGACGTTATAGTTAGTTGGACATTTTACTCGTACAAAACCAGAGAAATTTGGCCGTTATAGTTAGTTGAGCTAAGTATAACTCGCGCCCCCGCAATGCACTGCTGATGACATCACATATTACATCACTCATGACATGGTCAGTGACATCACTGATGACATCACTGATGACATTTCAAATGACATCACTGATGACATCATCCATGTGATCCTCTGATGCACCTCCTCACAGCCTAATATAACCTTTGATACACCCACTCTAAAATACAGACTGCCATTCTCGAAACCATAGACACACCAATACCAGTTACTACATACCCACTCACTGATTCCTCAGTCTACACACACATCCACTCACTCACCCATACAGTCACTCATACATGCAGTCACTCATCAATACAGCCACTATCATGTGCACTCATACACCTATACAGACACTCACACACCACCGCTCACCCATAGAGTTACTTACACAGCTAATTAGTCATGCAAAGAATCAATCACACTCCCATTTACTCACCTATACAGTTATACACACACCAATGCAACTTATTCACACAGATACTAACACATACTTACTCTCTTATACAATCACTGACACAAGCACACACTCATCCACACAGCCACTCTCACAATCACTCACTCTCACATATAGTCATTTATATACTCCAACACTCACATATACTGCCTTTCACATATGTAGTTACTCACACATGTACCACTGAGACATCCATTCACTCACTAACACAGCCATATACACACTCACCCACCCATACAGCCCCTCACAGACGCACTCTTGAACCCATACACCCAGTGAATCACCCACTCACACATCCATGCAGTGAGTCACACACATCCCACCCACCCACACAGACACTCAGGCACCCATACAGATACTCAGACAAGCAATTAATAACCCATATACACACTCATATAGCTACTCACCAACCCATGCAACCGCTTACACACCAACAGACAGACTGATACAGATATTTACACAGTTTAGTCACTAACCCATGCATTCAGTAAGACACGTTTAATCACTCACTTATACAGTCAGTCACGCACCTACTAAATCATCCATTCAGACAGACATACACCCACTCATTCTTCAATACTCCTTGGCCTATATTTATATTAAACATATTTAAACTTTACAGAAACACACAGTCACTGGATGATGTCATCAGTGATGTCATCAGTGATGTCATTGGAGATGTCATCAGTGATGTCACTGACCATGTCACGAGTGATGTAATATGTGATGTCATCAGCAGTGCATTGCGGGGGCACGAGTTATACTTAGCTCAACTAACAATAACGGCCGAATTTCTCTGGTTGGTTTTGTACGAGTGAAATGTCCAACTAACTATAATGTCCCTGAAACCTGTGGTTTTTTTCATTGAATATATATATATATATACATGTGATCAAGGCTCTACAGAGTTGAAACGCGTAATGGAGACGGTTGAATAAACACCTGAGCACCGAATTGGGTCTGTGTCCGTGATTTGGGAGAGAAGACGCTTCCAGTGTGCGGAGTTTATGCTATATATATATATATATTATCTACTGGCGGTCGCCAGTAGATAGTTATAGTTAGGACCTATTTTCCATAGGAAATCCGCAACATTCTATTTGAAATAACACTTGCGTCGGTTGACGAATCTTCGCGAAATTTTCAAACTTTATGGCCCGCTCTGGTCCGCTCCTACCCTGAAAGTTTCGGGGTGATTCGTCAAGCGGGGGCCGAGAAAAAATGGGGGTCCCAAAACGTGTTTTCCCCATTCATTTTCCCATAGGAAAGTTTAGCCACGGCTACAGCCCGAACTGCTGAACGGAATTACACATAATTTGGCAAAGAGGTAGTTCTTGGTTCAGAAAGAACCCTTTTTGTTAAATGGTGTAAATCCGTTCAGTAGTTGCGGAGAAATTAAAAAAATAAGAGTCAAAAAATCAATTTCCCATAGGAAACTTTATGCAAGGCTACAGCCCGAACTGCTGAACGGAATTACACCAAATTTGGCAAAGAGGTAGCTCTTGGTTCAGAAAGAACCCTTTTTCTTAAATGGTGTAAATCCGTTCAGTAGTTGCTGAGAAAATCAAAAGTAAAAACACATATATATCTGGGCGGAGTCTAACCACACATGTCATCGTGAGATCTGATTGGCTGTCAGCACTTCATCCTGGAATTGCTGGAAGCCATCTTGGGACCAATATAAATGATAGTACCCCATTGAAATGCATTGTAGTGAATCGAAGATTTTGAGGGTTACCAAAAGGAGAACTATAAAGGGTGATAACAGACTTTAGTTACATTAGAATTCATTTGTTGATGGTACCATACTAATTTCAGGAATTGTGGTGTGTTCTAAGGTGATTTTACCCTGTGAAAAACCTTCTGCTGGGATATCATGAATCATGTTTGAGAGAAAACTATTTTCACATGCTTGTCCCATACAGTTTTGGAAGGTGCTCCAGAAGCTAAAATGAGAGCATATTTTCTGTAAATTCACATTATCTTTCTCAGTCATGTGAGAATGAAGTCTGACATTCTCAGTAAAACATGTACATCTAACAAGGGCAGAGACTGTCAGTTGATTCCTTTGTGTTCTACTGCAGCTTCCCAGAGTGTTCTAAAGAACAACTAGAGTGCTAACAGCCTTACTTATGACAAAAGTATGGCACACCTGAAGCCATCTTGATTGGAATAAACTGGTAACACTTAAAACATTTAATTTAAAAAGGAACAAAATGATGGGGTTCATCTTGTCATAGAAATTATGGTTAGTGCTCTGGAAAGAAAAATTAGGACATGTTTCAAGTGTGATCTCAAATATCTTCCTGTTATATTTCAACAGGAGCAGCCTGTCAGTTGACGCCTTTGTGTTCTACTGCAGCTTCCCAGAGTGTTCTAAAGAACAACTAGAGTGCTAACAGTCTTACTTATGACAAAAGTATGGCACACCTGAAGCCATCTTGATTGGAATAAACTGGTAACACTTAAAACATTTAATTTAAAAAGGAACAAAATGATGGGGTTCATTTTGTCATAGAAATTATGGTTAGTGCAGTAGAAAGAAAAATTAGGACATGTTTCAAGTGTGATCTCAAATATCTTCCTGTTATATTTCAACAGGAGCAGCCTGTCAGTTGATGCCTTTGTGTTCTACTGCAGCTTCCAGGAGTGTTCTAAAGAACAACTAGAGTGCTAACAGCCTTACTTATGACAAAAGTATGGCACACCTGAAGCCATCTTGATTGGAATAAACTGGTAACACTTAAAACATTTAATTTAAAAAGGAACAAAATGAGGGGGTTCATTTTGCCATAGAAATTATGGTTAGTGCTGCAAAAAGAAAATTTAGTGCATGTTTTAAGTGAGATCTCAAATCCTCTTCTATTTCATTAGAAAATTCTGACATGCAGACTGAAACAATCACTTTGAATACCAGCAGTAGACTTCCAGTTAACTCCTTGGTGAGCAGTAGCTTTACTACAGTGATCTAATGAACAACTAGAGTGCTAACATTCTGAATTTATGGCAAATGTGTGACACATCTGAATGCCTTCTTGATGGAATCAAAGTAAAAACTGAAAGCATTTCCTACTGAGGAGACTGCAGTAAATGAGGAAATTAGGAAACTTCATAACAAAGAAGTCTTCCAAGATGGCCACCAGTGAAAAAAGAGCCCAAATTTAGCACAAATATTACCCAGATGTAGCCCACATATAGCCCAATGACAAAAGTGTGCAAAACACTTTTTATTTTTCGTTTTTTTGCAGTTTTATGTAGTGCAGACTGGTCAGGTATTGGAGCGTTGCATCTTAAAACATGACCCCCTACACTACAAAAACACCACTGCACTACCCTAAACCCTAAAACACTACCCCCAGCACGACCCCTACACTACACAAGCACCACTGCACTATCCTAAACCCTAAAACACTACCCCCAGCATGACCCCCTACACTACACAAACACCACTGCACTACCCTAAAGCCTAAAACACTACCCCAACACCACTGCACTAACCTAAATCCTAAAACACTACCCCCAGCATGATCCCCTACACTACCCAAATACCACTGCACTACCCTAAACCCTAAAACACTACCCCCAGCACGACCCCCTACACTACACAAGCACCACTGCACTACCCTAAACCCTAAAACACTACCCCCAGCACGACCCCCTACACTACACAAACACCACTGCACTAACCTAAATCCTAAAACACTACCCCAGCACGCACCCCCTACACTACCCAAACACCACTGCACTACCCTAAAACATGACCCCCTACACTACACAAACATGACTGCACTACCCTAAACCCTAAAACACTACCCCCAGCACGACCCCCTACACTACACAAGCACCACTGCACTACCCTAAACCCAAAAACACTACCCCAGCACGACCCCCTACACTGCCCGAACACCACTGCACTGCCCTAAACCCTGAAACACCAGCCCCTGCACGACCCCCTACACTGCCCGAACACCACTGCACTGCCCTAAACCCTGAAACACCAACCCTAGCACGACCCCCTACACTGCCCGAACACCACTGCACTGCCCTAAACCCTGAAACACCATCCCCAGCACGACCCCCTACACTGCACGAACACCACTGCACTGCCCTAAACCCTGAAACACTACCCCAGCAAGACCCCCTACACTGCCCGAACACCACTGCACTGCCCTAAACCCTGAAACATCACCCCCAGCAAGACCCCTACACTGCCCGAACACCACTGCCCTAAACCCTGAAACACCACCCCCAGCAAGACCCCCTACACTGCCCGAACACCACTGCACTGCCCTAAACCCTGAAACACCAGCCCCAGCACAACCCCTACACTGCCCGAACACCACTGCACTGCCCTAAACCCTGAAACACCACCCCCTGCACGACCCCCTACACTGCCCGAACACTACTGCTCTGCCCTAAACCCTGAAACACCACCCCCAGCACGACCCCCTACACTGCACGAACACCACTGCACTGCCCTACACCCCGAAACACTACCCCCAGCAAGACCCCCTACACTGCCCGAACACCACTGCACTGCCCTAAACCCTGAAACATCACCCCCAGCAAGACCCCCTACACTGCCCGAACACCACTGCCCTAAACCCTGAAACACCACCCCCAGCAAGACCCCCTACACTGCCCGAACACCACTGCACTGCCCTAAACCCTGAAACACCACCCCCAGCACGACCCCCTACACTGCCCGAACACCACTGCACTGCCCTAAACCATGAAACACCAGCCCCAGCACAACCCCCTACACTGCCCGAACACCACTGCACTGCCCTAAACCCTGAAACACCACCCCCAGCACGACCCCCTACACTGCCCGAACACCACTGCACTGCCCTAAACCCTGAAACACCAGCCCCAGCACAACCCCCTACACTGCCCGAACACCACTGCACTGCCCTAAACCCTGAAACACCAGCCCCAGCACGACCGCCTACACTGCCCGAAAACCACTGCACTGCCCTAAACCCTGAAACACCAGCCCCAGCACGACCCCCTACACTGCCCGAACACCACTGCACTACCCTAAACCCTCAAACACCAGCCCCAGCACGACCCCCTACACTGCCCGAACACCACTGCACTTCACTAAACCCTGAAACACCAGCCCCAGCAAGACCCCCTACACTGCCCGAACACCACTGCACTGCCCTAAACCCTGAAACACCACCTCCAGCAAGACCCCCTACACTGCCCGAACACCACTGCACTAAAGCCCTAAACACCATCCCCAGCAAGACCAACTACACTCAATCAATCAATCAATCAAGCATTTGTATAGCGCGCTACTCACCCGGAGGGTCTCAAGGCGCTAGGGGGGGGGGTCCGCTACTGTTCGAACAGCCAGGTCTTGAGTTGCTTCCTGAAGGAGAGGTGGTCTTGGGTAAGGCGGAGGTGGATGGGTAGGGAGTTCCACGTCTTGGCAGCCAGGTAGGAGAAGGATCTTCCTCCCGTTGTGGCTCTTCGGATGCGGGGGACGGCGGCGAGGGCGTGGTTGGTCGATCGTAGCTGGCGGGTGGGAGTGTAGAAGGTCAGACGGTCGTTGAGGTATCTGGGGCCTTGGTTGTGGAGAGCTTTGTGTGCGTGGGTGAGGAGTCGGAACGTGATTCTCTTGCTGACGGGGAGCCAGTGCAGGTCTCTCAGGTGTCCGGCGATGTGGCTGTGTCGGGGGATGTCCAGGATGAGTCGAGCTGAGGCGTTCTGGATGCGTTGGAGTCTTTTTGAAGTTTGGCTGTGGTTCCGGCGTAGAGGGAGTTGCCGTAGTCCAGTCGGCTGGTGACGAGGGCCTGGGTGACCGTTCTTCCTGGTTTCGGTGGGGATCCACCGGAAGATCTTGCGCAGCATGCGTAGGATGTTGAAGCAAGACGAGGAGACGGCGTTGACTTGTCGGGTCATTGAGAGGGAGGAGTCCAGGATGAAGCCCAGGTTGCGTGCGTGGTCCGTTGGTTTGGGTGCGTTGCCCAGGGCAGGGGGCCACCAGGAGTCGTCCCAGGCGGAGGGTGATGATCCTAGGATGAGGACTTCCGTCTTATCTGAGTTCAGTTTCAGGCGGCTGTTCCTCATCCACTCGGCTACGTCCTTCATCCCTTCATGTAGGTTGGTTCTGGCGGTTGTGGGGTCGTTGGTGAGGGAGAGGATCAGCTGGGTGTCGTCGGCGTAGGAGATGATGTTGAGGTTGTGTTGGCGTGCGATGGCTGCGAGGGGGCTCATGTAGACGTTGAAGAGGGTGGGGCTGAGTGATGATCCTTGTGGTACGCCGCAGATGACTTCAGTGGCCTCGGAACTGAACGGGGGAGGCGGACTCTCTGGGTTCTTCCGGCGAGGAAGGAGATGATCCACTCCAGTGCCTTCTCTTGGATTCCGACGTTGTTCAGGCGTTGCACTAGGGTGCGGTGGCAGACTGTGTCGAACGCTGCGGAGAGGTCCAGGAGGATGAGGGCCGCTGTTTCCCCGTTGTCGAGCAGGGCTCGGATGTCGTCGGTGGCTGCGATGAGGGCGGTCTCGGTGCTGTGGTTGGCCCGGAAGCCGGACTGCGAGTGGTCGAGGGATCCATTCGTCTCGAGGAAGGTGGCCAGTTGTCTGTTGACGGTCTTCTCGATGACTTTGGCAGGAAAAGGAAGGAGCGAGATGGGGCGGTAGTTTTTGAGGTCGGTGGGATCCGCTGACGGTTTCTTCAGTAGGGCGCTGAGTTCGGCGTGCTTCCAGCTCTCTGGGAAGGTGGCGGTGTCGAGGGAGGTGTTGATGATGTCCCGGAGGTGGGGTGCGATGACGGCGTCGGCCTTGTTGAAGACGTGGTGAGGGCAGGGGTCGGTTGGTGATCCGGAGTGGATGGAGTTCATCGTGCGGATAGTGTCTTCAGTGTTGATCGGGGTCCAGGCTCGGAGGGTGAAGGTGGGGGACGTTGGAACGGTCGTAGGGTACGTCGGCTGTGTGCTGAAACTGTTGTGTATGTCTGCGATCTTGCTGTGGAAGAACGAGGCGAGCGAGTTGCAGAGGTCTTGCGAGGGAGTGATGTCGTTGTTTCCGGCGCTGGGGTTCGAGAGTTCTTTGACGATGATGAAGAGTTCCTTGCTGTTGTGGGCGTTGTTGTCCAGTCGTTCCTTGAATGCGGTTTTCTTGGTGGTGTGGATCAGCTGGTGGTGTTTTCGGGTGGCGTGCTTGAGGGTGGTCATGTTGTCTGCAGTCGGGTCTCTGCGCCATGCTTTCTCGAGGGCCCGGCAGTTCTTCTTGGATTTCTTGAGTTCGTCGGTGAACCAGGATGCTTTCTTGTTGCCGGGTCTGACTGAGGGGGTCTTCAATGGGGCGAGGTCGTCTGCGCAGTTGGTGATCCATCTTGTGAGGTTGCTGGCGGCTTGGTTGGGGTTCGTTGAGCTGGCGGGAGGGTTCTGGCTCAGGGATGTGGTGAGTTGGTCGGTGGTGATCTTGTTCCAGCTTCTGCGCGGAAACTGTTGCGGGTGGTGGTGCGTGGTGATCCTGCTGAAGCTGAAGTGGACGCAGCTGTGGTCTGTCCAGTGGAGTCCGGTGGTGTGGCTGAAGGAGATGTCCTTGCTGGAGGAGAAGACGGGGTCAAGCGTGTGGCCGGCGTGGTGTGTGGGGGTGGTCACCAGTTGCTTGAGTCCGAGGTTGGCGAGGTTGTCCAGCAGGGTGGTGGTGTTGCGATCGTTGTTGTTCTCTAGGTGGAAGTTGAGGTCCCCAAGGAGGATGTAGTCAGCCGAGGGGAGGGCGTGCGGGCTGATGAGGTCGGCGATGTCTTCGCTGAATTGTGTGCGTGGTCCTGGGGGTCTGTAGATGAGGGTGCCTCTGAGGGTGGTCTTGGGGTCGGTGTGTATCTGGAAGTGCAGGTGTTCGCCGGCTGTGAAGGTGTCGTCGGAGTTGGTCGTGATGCGGATGGTGTTCTTGTGGACGATGGCGATGCCTCCTCCAGTCTGGTTGGCGCGGTCCCTTCGGGTGATCTTGTATCCGTCCGGGATGGCGATGGCGATGTCGGGCGCTGAGGAGGCGTTCATCCATGTTTCCGTGAGGAAAGCGACGTCTGGTGATGTGGAGTCGAGCAGGTTCCAAAGTTCCACGGCGTGTCTGTGGACGGAGCGGGTGTTGAGCAGGATGCACATCAGGTGGTTGCTGCTGGTGCTCAGCTTGGCGGGTGCGGTGCAGGTCTGGAGGCAGGAGAACTTGCAGGATTGGCAGCCGAAGGGTCCGTGGGTGCGACCTGGGGTGGCACGGTGGCAGCCGGGGATACGGCCGGTGTTGAGTGCGTTGAGGGTGGCGGTGTCGTAAGTCCGGTGGGTGGGTTGGCTGCTGCGGGGGCCAGGGGGTTTGGCGCTGGGCGCGGTCCAGGCACGGACGGACGCAGACGGGCTTGCCTTCGGCGCGCCTTTGGCGCGCCATTGGCGCGGCCGCGCAGCGGCCGCCATTTATGGGGAGGTGGGAGGGAGGAGCAGCTGGGAGGCGGGAGGCAGGGTCAGCAAATGGGCAGACAGGGGGGCGGGGCCGCAGGGGACGCAGCGGTGGGAATGGCGAGAGGCAGCGGGGGCACAAAAGGAAAAAAGGGGAGAGAAAACGGACACAAATACGGGCACAATGCAAATGGGGCAGCGAGGGGCACAGAAGGGAAAATGGGGAGAGAAAAGCAGACACAAATACGAGCACAATGCAAATGCGGCAGCGAGGGGTACAGAAGGGAAAATGGGGAGAGAAAAGCAGACACAAATACGGGCACAATGCAAATGGGGCAGCGAGGGGCACAGAAGGGAAAATGGGGAGAGAAAAGCAGACACAAATACGGGCACAATGCAAATGGGGCAGTGAGGGGCACAGAAGGGAAAATGGGGAGAGAAAAGCAGACACAAATACGGGCACAATACAAATGGGGCAGCGAGGGGTACAGAAGGGAAAATGGGGAGAGAAAAGCAGACACAAATACGGGCACAATGCAAATGGGTCAGCGAGGGGCACAGAAGGGAAAATGGGGAGAGAAAAGCAGACACAAATACGGGCACAATGCAAATGGGGCAGCGAGGGGTACAGAAGGGAAAATGGGGAGAGAAAAGCAGACACAAATACGGGCACAATGCAAATGGGGCAGCGAGGGGTACAGAAGGGAAAATGGGGAGAGAAAAGCAGACACAAATATGGGCACAATGCAAATGGGGCAGCGAGGGGCACAGAAGGGAAGATGGGGAGAGAAAAGCAGACACAAATACGGGCACAATGCAAATGGGGCAGCGAGGGGCACAGAAGGGAAAATGGGGAGAGAAAAGCAGACACAAATACGGGCACAATGCAAATGGGGCAGCGAGGGGTACAGAAGGGAAAATGGGGAGAGAAAAGCAGACACAAATACGGGCACAATGCAAATGGGGCAGCAGGGGGCACAGAAGGGAAGATGGGGAGAGAAAAGCAGACACAAATACGGGCACAATGCAAATGGGGCAGCGAGGGGCACAGAAGGGAAAATGGGGAGAGAAAAGCAGACACAAATACGGGCACAATGCAAATGGGGCAGCGAGGGGCACAGAAGGGAAAATGGGGAGAGAAAAGCAGACACAAATACGGGCACAATGCAAATGGGGCAGCGAGGGGTACAGAAGGGAAAATGGGGAGAGAAAAGCAGACACAAATACGGGCACAATGCAAATGGGGCAGCGAGGGGCACAGAAGGGAAAATGGGGAGAGAAAAGCAGACACAAATACGGGCACAATGCAAATGGGGCAGCGAGGGGCACAGAAGGGAAAATGGGGAGAGAAAAGCAGACACAAATACGGGCACAATGCAAATGGGGCAGCGAGGGGTACAGAAGGGAAAATGGGGAGAGAAAAGCAGACACAAATACGGGCACAATGCAAATGGGGCAGCGAGGGGTACAGAAGGAAAAATGGGAGAGAAAAGCAGACACAAATACGGGCACAATGCAAATGGGGCAGCGAGGGGTACAGAAGGAAAAGGGGAGACAAGCAAGAAATGCGGGCACCGAGGCCACAAGCGGAACGGCGATCTTACCAGCAGCAGCAGCGGGCGGCCAACACAGGCGGAGCTGTGTGGTGGGGGAGCGACCTACCTGGCAAGGCCGAACACCACTGCACTGCCCTAAACCCTGAAACACCACCCCCTGCACGACCCCCTACACTGCCCGTACACCACTGCACTGCCCTAAACCCTGAAACACCACCCCCTGCACGACCCCCTACACTGCCCGAACACCACTGCACTGCCCTAAACTCTGAAACACCACCCCTCAGCACGACACCCTACACTGCCCGAACACCACTGCACTGCCCTAAACCCTGAAACACCACCCCCAGGACGACCCCCTACACTGCCCGTACACCACTGCACTGCCCTAAACCCTGAAACAACACCCCCTGCATGACCTCCTACACTGCCGGAACACCACTGCACTGCCCTAAACCCTGAAACACCAGCCCCAGCACGACCCCTACACTGCCCGAACACCACTGCCCTGCCCTAAACCCTGAAACACCAGCCCCAGCACGACCCCCTACACTGCCCGAACACCACTGCACTGCCCTAAACCCTGAAACACCAGCCCCAGCACGACCCCCTACACTGCCCGAACACCACTGCACTGCCCTAAACCCTGAAACACCACCCCTGCATGACCCCCTACACTGCCCGAACACCACTGCACTGCCCTAAACCCTGAAACACCACCCCTGCACCACCCCTACACTGCCCGAACACCACTGCACTGCCCTAAACCCTGAAACACCACCCCCAGCACGACCCCCTTTACTGCTCGAACACCACTGCACTGCCCCAAACCCTGAAACACCACCCCCAGCACGACCCCCTACACTGCCCGAACACCACTGCCCTAAACCCTGAAACACCACCCCCTGCACGACCCCCTACACTGCCCGAACACCACTGCAGTGCCCTAAACCCTGAAACACCACCCCCTACACTGCCCGAACACCACTGCACTGCCCTAAACCCTGAAACACCACCCCCAGCATGACCCCTACACTGCCCGAACACCACTGCACTGCCCTAAACCCTAAAACACCACCCCAGCATTACACCCTACACTGCCCAAACACCACTGCACTGCCCTGAACCCTAGAACACTACCCCCAGCATGACCCCCTACACTACCCGAACACCACTGCACTACCCTATACCCTAAAATACTACCCCCAGCACAACCCCCTACACTACCCGAACACGACTGCACTGCCCTAAACCCTCAAACACTCCCCCAGCACGACCCCCTACACTACCCGAACACCACTGCACTGCCCTAAACCCTAAAACACTCCCCCAGCACGACCCCCTACACTACCCGAACACCACTGCACTGCCCTAAACCCTAAAACACTCCCCCAGCACGACCACCTACACTACCCAAACACCACTGCACTGCCCTAAACCCTAAAACACTACCCCCCGCATGACCCCCTACACTACCCAAACACCAATGCACTACCCTAATCCCTAAAACACTACCCCCGCATGACCCCCTACACTACCCTAAACCCTAAAACACTACCCCCTGCACGACTCCCTACACTACCCAAAGACCACTGCACTACCCTAGACCCTAAAACACGACCTACTACACTACACAAACACCACTGCACTACCCTAAACCCTAAAACACTACCCCCTACACTACACAAACACCACTGCACTACCCTAAACCCTAAAAAACTACCCCCAGCACGAACCACTACACTACCCAAACACCACTGCACTACCCTAAACCCTAAAAACTACCCCCAGCAGTACCCCTACACTACCCAAACACCACTGCACTACCCTAAACCCTAAAACACTACCCCCAGCAGTACCCCCTACACTACCCAAACACCACTGCACTACCCTAAATCACTACCCCCAGCACGAACCCCTACACTACCCAAACACCACTGCACTACCCTAAACCCTAAAACACTACCCCCAGCATGACCCCCTACACTACCCAAACACCACTGCACTACCCTAAACCCTAAAACACTCCCCCAGCATGACTCCCTACACTACCCAAACACCACTGCACTACCCTAAACCCTAAATCTACCCTCAGCATGACCCCCTACACTACACAAACACCACTGCACTACCCTAAACCCTAAAACACTACCCCCAGCACGACCCTCTTCACTACCTAAACACAACTGCACAATTTGTTACAGGCGTTGCAACGCAGGCCTGTGGTGCTTACTGGAAGTACCTAGTGTGCTAGTTGGGCCCCAGGGACCCTCAGGATTCAAGGTGACCTAATCCCCAACTTAAAACACACCACGGGGCGCGTTTGCACAGTGGTGAAGGGAGGGGGAGGGGCCTCAGGTGACATGTGCGCAAACACCCCCTGTGGTGCGTTTTAAGTTGGGGAATTAATTCCCTTTGAATCCTGAGGGACCCTGGGGGCCAACTAGCCCACCAGGTACCTTCAGTAAGCACAACAGAGTTGCGTTGCAGAGAGGTGAAAAAAGGTGCGTGGCCTCGGAACGCCTCTCTGCAACTCAGCTCTGTGGACCTAACTGTAGGTACCTGGGGGGCTAGTTGGGCCCCAGGGACCCTCAGAATTCAAGGGGACTTAATCCCGCAACTTAAAACGCGCCCTGTAGCACGTTTTAAGAGGTAGTTTTAATCCCCTGCCCTATTATGTACTAGGGACTTGCAGAGGAGGTCATGCTAATCACAGGGGTACCCCAACGCATAGTGTTCCCTAGTGTATGTAGGTGTTTTCACTGTATTCTAAGTGTCTTTTAGCATAGCACTGGCTCTGGTTAGTCAGAGTCAGTTACCACCAGTACCCGTCTGAAAAAGTTGTGGGCACAGGATGATTTTGCAACAAGGCCTCTTTCTGCTCCTCTGTTGGTTCTTTCTGCACATCTTTTGCTTCTTTCTGTGCGTTTTTTATTCTTTCTTCACATGTCCTACCTCTGTAGGCATAGTTAGAAACTAGCATTTAAAAAAACCTTTGAAATTCACTGAAAAAACCATAGGTTTCAGGCACGTTATAGTTAGAAATTAGCATTTAAAAAACCTTTGAAATTCACTGAAAAAACCATAGGTTTTAGGGACAGTTATAGTTAGTTGGACATTTCACTCGTACAAAACCATAGAAATTCCCCCGTTATAGTTAGCTCAGCTAACTATAACTCGCGCCCCCGCAATGCACTGCTGATGATATCACATATTACATCACTCATGACATGGTCAGTGACATCACTGATGACATCACTGATGACATCTCAAATGACATCACTGATGACATCATCCATGTGATAATTTCATGCATCTTCTCACACCCTAATATAACTTTTGATACACCCACTCTAAATTACAGACTGCCATTCTCAAAACCATAGACACTCCAACACCAAAAACTACATACCCACTCACTGATTCTTAGGTCTACACACACATCCACTCACTCACCCGTACAGTCACTCATACTTAGTCACTCAGTACAGGACTATCATATGCACTCATACACCTATATAAACACTCACACACCGCCACTCATCCATAGAGGTACTCACACACCTAGTCAGTCATGCAAAAAACTTAATCACACACCCATTTACTCACCTATACAGTTATACACACACCATCTCACTTACTCATACAAATACTAGCACATTCTTACGCTCTTATACAATCACTGATGCAAGTACACACTCATCCATACAGCCACTCTCACAATCACACACTCTCACTTATAGCCATTTATATACTCCAACACACATATATACTGCCTTTCACATATGTAGTTACTCACACATGTACCACTGAGATATACATTCAATCACTAACACACTCATACACACACTCACCCACCCATACAGTCCATCACAGATGCACTCTTGAAACCATGCACCCAGTGAATCACCAACTCACACATCTATGTACAGAGTCACACACCCCACCCACACAAACACTCAGGCACCCATACAGATACTCAGACAATCAATCAATAACCCATGTAGACACTCATGTAGCTATTCAGAAAGCCATGCAGCCGCTTACAAACCAACAGACAGACGGATACAGACATTCACACAGTTTAGTCACTAACCCATGCATTCAGTAAGATACATTTAATCACTCACTTGAAGAGTCAGTCACTCACGTACTAGATCATCCATTCAGACACTTATACACCCACTCATTCTTCAATACGCCTTTCCCTATATATATTAAACATATTTAAACTTTACAGAAACACACAGTCACTGGATGATGTCATCAGTGATGTCATCAGTGATGTCATTTGAGATGTCATCAGTGATGTCATCAGTGATATCACTGACCATGTCATGAGTGATGTAATATGTGACATGATCAGCAGTGCATTGCGGGGCGCGAGTTATAGTTAGCTGAACTAACTATAACGGGGAATTTCTATGGTTTTGTACGAGTGAAATGTCCAACTAACTATAACTGTCCCTAAAACCTATGGTTTTTTCAGTGAATATATATATATATATATATTCACTGAAAAAACCATAGGTTTTAGGGACAGTTATAGTTAGTTGGACATTGCACTCGTACAAAATCCGTGAAATTCCCCGATATAGTTAGTTCAGCTAACTATAACTCGCGCCCCGCAATGCACTGCTGATGACGTCACATATTACATCACTCATGACATGGTCAGTGACATCACTGATGACATCACTGATGACATCTCAAATGACATCACTGATGACATCATGCAGTGACTGTGTGTTTCTATAAAGTTTAAATATGTTTAATATATATGCCAAGGTGTATTGAATAATGAGTGGGTGTATAAGTGTCTGGATGGATGATTTAGTAGGTGCGTGACTGACTCTATAAGTGAGTGATTAAACGTATCTTACTAAATGCATGGGTTAGTGACTAAACTGTGTGAATGTCTTTATCCGTCTGTCTGTTGGTGTGTAAGTGGCTGCATGGGTTTGTAAATAGCTACATGAGTGTCTTAATGAGTTATTGATTGGTTGTCTGAGTATCTGTATGGGTGCCTGAGTGTTTGTGTGGATGGGGTGTGTGTGACTGCACATAGATGTATCAGTGGGTGATTAACTGGGTGTTTGGTTTCAAGAGTGCATCTGTGATGGACTGTATGGGTGGGTGAGTGTGTGTATGGGTGTGTTAGTGAGTGAATGTATATCTCATTGGTACATGTGTGAGTAACTACATATGTGAAAGGCAGTATATATGTGTGTTGGAGTATATAAATGGGTATAAGTGAGAGTGTGTGATTGTGAGAGTGGCTGTATGGATGCGTGTGTGCTTGTATCAGTTATTGTATAAGAGCATAAGAATGTGCTAGTATTTGTATGAGTAAGTGAGCTGGTGTGTGTATAACTGTATAGGTGAGTAAATGGCAGTGTGATTAATTATTTGCATGACTGACTAGGTGTGTGAGTACCTCTATGGATGAGTGGCGGTGTGTGAGTGTTTATATAGGTGTAAGAGTGCATATGATAGTCCTGTACTGAGTGACTGTAAGTATGAGTGACTGTACGGGTGAGTGAGTGGATGTGTGTGTAGACCTAAGAATCAGTGAGTGGGTATGCAGTTTTTGGTGTTGGAGTGTCTATGGTTTTGAAAATGGCAGTCTGTAATTTAGAGTGGGTGTATCAAAAGTTATATTAGGGTGTGAGAAGATGCATGAAATTATCACATGGATGATGTCATCAGTGATGTCATTTGAGATGTCATCAGTAATGTCATCAGTGATGTCACTGACCATGTCATGAGTGATGTAATATGTGACGTCATCAGCAGTGCATTGCGGGGCGCGAGTTATAGTTAGCTGAACTAACTATAACGGGGGAATTTCTATGGTTTTGTACGAGTGAAATGTCCAACTAACTATAACTGTCCCTAAAACCTATGGTTTTTTCAGTGAATTTCAAAGGTTTTTTAAATGCTAATTTCTAACTATAACGTGTCTGAAACCTATGGTTTTTTCAGTGAATTTCAAAGGTTTTTTAAATGCTAATTTCTAATTATAACGTGCCTGAAACCTATGATTTTTTAAGTGAATTTCAAAGGTTTTTTAAATGCTAGTTTCTAACTATGCCTACAGAGGTAGGACATGTGAAGAAAGAAGAAAAAATGCACAGAAAGAAGCACAGATGTGCAGAAAGAACCAACAGAGGAGCAGAAAGAGGCCTTGTTGCAAAATCATCCTGTGCCCACAACTTTTTCAGACGGGTACTGGTGGTAACTGACTCTGACTAACCAGAGCCAGTGCTATGCTAAAAGACACTTAGAATACAGTGAAAACACCTACATACACTAGGGAACACTATGCGTTGAGGTACCCCTGTGATTAGCATGACCTCCTCTGCAAGTGCCTAGTACATAATAGGGCAGGGGGTTTAAAACTACCTCTTAAAACGCGCTACAGGGCACATATGCACAGTGGTGAAGGGAGGGGGGCCTGAGGTGACATGTGTGCAAACGCGCCCCGTGGCGCGTTTTAAGTTGCGGGATTAAGTCCCCTTGAATTCTGAGGGTGCCTGGGGCCCAAATAGCCCCCCAGGTGCCTACAGTTAGGACCACAGAGCTGAGTTGCAGAGAGGCGTTCCGAGGACACGCACCTTTTTTCACCTCTCTGCAACGCAACTCTGTTGTGCTTACTGAAGGTACCTGGTGGGCTAGTTGGCCCCTTGGGTCCCTCAGGATTCAAAGGGAATTAATTCCCCAACTTAAAACGCACCACAGGGCGTGTTTGCGAACATGTCAGCTGAGGCCCCGCCCCCTCCCTTCACCACTGTGCAAACGTGCCCCGTGGAGCGTTTTAATTTGGGGGATTAGGTCACCTTGAATCCTGAGGGTCCCTGGGGCCCAACTAGCCCACCAGGTACTTCCAGTAAGCACCACAGGCCTGCGTTGCAACGCCTGTAACAAATTGTGCAGTTGTGTTTAGGTAGTGAAGAGGGTCGTGCTGGGGGTAGTGTTTTAGGGTTTAGGGTAGTGCAGTGGTGCTTGTGTAGTGTAGGGGGTCATGCTGGGGGTAGATTTAGGGTTTAGGGTAGTGCAGTGGTGTTTGGGTAGTGTAGGGAGTCGTGCTGGGGGAGTGTTTTAGGGTTTAGGGTAGTGCAGTGGTGTTTGGGTAGTGTAGGGGTCGTGCTGGGGGTAGTGTTTTAGGGTTTAGGGTAGTGCAGTGGTGTTTGGGTAGTGTAGGGGGTTGTGCTGGGGTAGTGTTTTAGGTTTAGGGTAGTGCAATGGTGTTTGGGTAGTGTAGGGAGTACTGCTGGGGGTAGTGTTTTAGGGTTTAGGGTAGTGCAATGGTGTTTGGGTAGTGTAGGGGTACTGCTGGGGGTAGTGTTTTAGGGTTTAGGGTAGTGCAGTGGTGTTTGGGTAGTGTAGGGGGTACTGCTGGGGGTAGGTTTTAGGGTTTAGGGTAGTGCAGTGGTGTTTGGGAAGTGTAGGGGTTTGTGCTGGGGGTAGTTTTTTAGGGTTTACGGTAGTGCAGTGGTGTTTGGGTAGTGTAGGGGTCATGCTGGGGTAGTGTTTTAGGGTTTAGGGCAGTGCAGTGGTGTTCGGGTAGTGTAGGGGTCGTGCTGGGGGAGTGTTTTAGGGTTTAGGGCAGTGCAGTGGTGTTCGGGTAGTGTAGGGAGTCGTGATGGGCGGAGTGTTTGAGGGTTTAGGGCAGTGCAGTTGTGTTCGGGTAGTGTAGGGGGTCGTGCTGGGGGAGTATTTTAGGGTTTAGGGTAGTGCAGTGGTGTTCGGGTAGTGTAGGGGGTCGTGCTGGGGGTAGTGTTCTAGGGTTTAGGGCAGTGCAGTGGTGTTCGGGCAGTGTAGGGGTTGTGCTGGGGGTGGTGTTTTAGGGTTTAGGGCAGTGCAGTGGTGTTTGGGCAGTGTAGGGGGTCGTGCTGGGGGTGGTGTTTCAGGGTTTAGGGCAGTACAGTGGTGTTCGGGCAGTGTAGGGGTTGTGCTGGTGTTTCAGGGTTTAGGGCAGTGCAGTGGTGTTCGGGCAGTGTAGGGTGTCGTGCTGTGGCTAGTGTTTCAGGGTTTAGGGCAGAGCAATGGTGTTCAGGCAGTGTAGGGGGTTGTGCTGGAGGTGGTGTTTCAGGGTTTAGGGCAGTGCAGTGATGTTCGGGCAGTGTAGGGGTCTTGCTGGGGGTGGTGTTTCAGGGTTTAGGGCAGTGGTGTTTAGGCAGTGTAGGGGGTCTTGCTGGGGGTGATGTTTCAGGGTTTAGGGTAGTGCAGTGGTGTTCGGGCAGTGTAGGGGGTCGTGCTGGGGGTGGTGTTTCAGGGTTTAGGGCAGTGCAGTGGTGTTCCGGCAGTGTAGGGGGTCGTGCAGGGGGTGGTGTTTCAGGGTTTAGGGCAGTGCAGTGGTGTTTGGGCAGTGTAGGGGGTCGTGCTGGGGGTGGTGATTCAGGGTTTAGGGCAGTGCAGTGGTGTTCGGGCAGTGTAGGGTGTAGTGCTGAGGGGTGGTGTTTCAGGGTTTAGGGCAGTGCAGTGGTTTTCGGGCAGTGTAGGGGTCGTGCAGGGGGTGGTGTTTCAGGGTTTAGGGCAGTGCAGTGGTGTTCGGGCAGTGTAGGTGGTCTTGCTGGGGGTGGTGTTTCAGGGTTTAGTTCAGTGGTGTTCGGGCAGTGTAGGGGGTCGTGCTGGGGGTGGTGTTTCAGGGTTTACGGCAGTGCAGTGGTGTTCCGGCAGTGTAGGGGGTCTTGCTGGGGGTGATTTTTCAGGGTTTAGGGCAGTGCAGTGGTGTTCGGGCAGTGTAGGGGGTCGTGCAGGGGGTGGTGTTTCAGGGTTTAGGGCAGTGCAGTGGTGTTCGGGCAGTGTAGGTGTTCTTGCTGGGGGTGGTGTTTCAGGGTTTAGTTCAGTGGTGTTCGGGCAGTGTAGGGGTCATGCAGGGGGTGGTGTTTCAGGGTTTAGGGCAGTGCAGTGGTGTTCGGGCAGTGTAGGTGGTCTTGCTGGGGGTGGTGTTTCAGGGTTTAGTTCAGTGGTGTTCGGGCAGTGTAGGGGGTCGTGCTGGGGGTGGTGTTTCAGGGTTTACGGCAGTGCAGTGGTGTTCCGGCAGTGTAGGGGGTCGTGCAGGGGTTGGTGTTTCAGGGTTTAGGGCAGTACAGTGGTGTTTGGGCAGTGTAGGGGGTCGTGCTGGGGGTGGTGTTTCAGGGTTCAGGGCAGTGCAGTGGTGTTCGGCCAGTGTAGGGTGTCGTGCTGAGGGGTGGTGTTTCAGGGTTTAGGGCAGTGCAGTGGTGTTCGGGCAGTTTAGGGGGTCATGCAGGGGGTGGTGTTTCAGGGTTTAGGGCAGTGCAGTGGTGTTTGGGCAGTGTAGGGGGTCGTGCTGGTGTTTCAGGGTTTAGAGCAGTGCAGTGGTGTTCGGGCAGTGTAGGGGGTCGTGCTGGGGCTGGAGTTTCAGGGTTTAGGGCAGTGCAGTAGTGTTCGGGCAGTGTAGGGGGTCATGCAGGGGGTGGTGTTTCAGGGTTTAGGGCAGTGCAGTGGTGTTCGGGCAGTGTAGGGGGTCGTGCTGGGGCCGGTGTTTCAGGGTTTAGGGCAGTGCAGTGGTGTTCGGGCAGTGTAGGGGGTCGTGCTGGGGGTGGTGTTTCAGGGTTTAGGGCAGTGCAGTGGTGTTCCGGCAGTGTAGGGGGTCGTGCTGGGGGTGGTGTTTCAGGGTTTAGGGCAGTGCAGTGGTGTTCGGCCAGTGTAGGGTGTCGTGCTGAGGGGTGGTGTTTCAGGGTTTAGGGCAGTGCAGTGGTGTTCGGGCAGTTTAGGGGGTGGTGCAGGGGGTGGTGTTTCAGGGTTTAGGGCAGTGCAGTGGTGTTTGGGCAGTGTAGGGGGTCGTGCAGGGGGTGTTGTTTCAGGGTTTAGGGCAGTGCAGTGGTGTTCGGCCAGTGTAGGTGGTCTTGCTGGGGGTGGTGTTTCAGGGTTTAGTGCAGTGGTGTTCGGGCAGTGTTGGGGGTCTTGCTGGGGTGGTGTTTCAGGGTTTAGGGCAGTGCAGTGGTGTTCGGGCAGTGTAGGGGGTCTTGCTGGGGCTGGTGTTTCAGGGTTTAGGGCAGGGCAGTGCAGGGGTGTTCGGGCATTGTAGGGTGTCGTGCTGAGGGGTGGTGTTTCAGGGTTTAGGGCAGTGCAGTGGTGTTCGGGCAGTTTAGGGGTGGTGCAGGGGGTGGTGTTTCAGGGTTTAGGGCAGTGCAGTGGTGTTTGGGCAGTGTAGGGGGTCGTGCAGGGGGTGTTGTTTCAGGGTTTAGGGCAGTGCAGTGGTGTTCGGCCAGTGTAGGTGGTCTTGCTGGGGGTGGTGTTTCAGGGTTTGAGTGCAGTGGTGTTCGGGCAGTGTTGGGGGTCTTGCTGGGGTGGTGTTTCAGGGTTTAGGGCAGTGCAGTGGTGTTCGGGCAGTGTAGGGGGTCTTGCTGGGGCTGGTGTTTCAGGGTTTAGGGCAGGGCAGTGCAGGGGTGTTCGGGCATTGTAGGGTGTCGTGCTGAGGGGTGGTGTTTCAGGGTTTAGGGCAGTGCAGTGGTGTTTGGGCAGTGTAGGGGGTCGTGCAGGGGGTGGTGTTTCAGGGTTTAGGGCAGTGCAGTGGTGTTTGGGCAGTGTAGGGGGTCGTGCAGGTGGTTGTGTTTCAGGGTTTATTGCAGTGCAGTTGTGTTCGGCCAGTGTAGGTGGTCTTGCTGGGGGTGGTGTTTCAGGGTTTAGTGCAGTGGTGTTCGGGCAGTGTAGGGGGTCTTGCTGGGGGTGGTGTTTCAGGGTTTAGGGCAGTGCAGTGGTGTTCGGGCAGTGTAGGGGGTCTTGCTGGCGCTGGTGTTTCAGAGTTTAGGGCAGTGCAGTGGTGTTCGGGCAGTGTAGGGGGTCGTGCTGGTGTTTCAGGGTTTAGGGCAGTGCAGTGGTGTTCGGGCAGTGTAGGGGGTTGTGCTGGGGCTGGTGTTTCAGGGTTTAAGGCAGTGCAGTGGTGTTCGGGCAGTGTAGGGGGTCGTGCTGGGGGTGGTGTTTCAGGGTTTAGGGCAGTGCAGTGGTGTTCAGGCAGTGTAGGGGGTCATGCTGGGGCTGGTGTTTCAGGGTTTAGGGCAGTGCAGTGGTGTTCGGGCAGTGTAGGGGGTCGTGCTGGGGCTGGTGTTTCAGGGTTTAGGGCAGAGCAGTGGTGTTCGGGCAGTCTAGGGGGTCGTGCTGGGCGTGGTGTTTCAGGGTTTAGGGCAGTGCAGTGGTGTTCAGGCAGTGTAGGGGGTCGTGCTGGGGCTGGTGTTTCAGGCTTTTGGGCAGAGCAGTGGTGTTCGGGCAGTCTAGGGGGTCGTGCTGGGCGTGGTGTTTCAGGGTTTAGGGCAGTGCAGTGGTGTTCGGGCAGTGTAGGGGGTCTTGTTGAGGGTGGTGTTTCAGGGTTTAGGGCAGTATGTTCGGGCAGTGTAGGGGGTCTTGCTAGGGGTGATGTTTCTGGGTTTAGGGCAGTGCAGTGGTGTTCGGGCAGTGTAGGGGGTCTTGCTGGGGGTAGTGTTTCAGGGTTTAGGGCAGTGCAGTGGTGTTCGTGCAGTGTAGGGGGTCGTGCTGGGGGTGGTGTTTCAGGGTTTAGGGCAGTGCAGTAGTGTTCGGGCAGTGTAGGGGTTGTGCAGGGGGTGGTGTTTCAGGGTTTAGGGCAGTGCAGTGGTGTTCAGGTAGTGTAGGGGGTCTTGCTGGGGGTAGTGTTTCAGGGTTTAGGGCAGTGCAGTGGTGTTCGTGCAGTGTAGGGGTTCGTGCTGGGGTAGTGTTTTAGGGTTTAGGGCAGTGCAGTGGTGTTCGGGCAGTGTAGTGGGTCGTGCAGGGGGTGGTGTTTCAGGGTTTAGGGCAGTGCAGTGGTGTTCGGGCAGTGTAGGGGGTCGTGCTGGGGGTGGTGTTTCAGGGTTTAGGGCAGTGCAGTGGTGTTCCGGCAGTGTAGGGGTTCATGCAGGGGGTGGTGGTTCAGGGTTTAGGGCAGTGCAGTGGTGTTTGGGCAGTGTAGGGGGTCATGCTGGGGGTGGTGTTTCAGGGTTTAGGGCAGTGCAGTGGTGTTTGGGCAGTGTTGGGGGTCGTGCTGTGGGTGGTGTTTCAGGGTTTAGGGCAGGGCAGTGCAGTGGTGTTCGGGCAGTGTAGGGTGTCGTGCTGAGGGGTGGTGTTTCAGGGTTTAGGGCAGTGCAGTGGTGTTCGGGCAGTGTAGGGGGTCTTGCTGGCGCTGGTGTTTCAGGGTTTAGGGCAGTGCAGTGGTGTTTGGGCAGTGTAGGGGGTCGTGCTGGTGTTTGAGGGTTTAGGGCAGTGCAGTGATGTTCGGGCAGTGTAGGGGTCGTGCTGGGGCTGGAGTTTTAGGGTTTAGGGCAGTGCAGTGGTTTTCGGGCAGTGTAGGCGGTCGTGCTGGGGCTGGTGTTTCAGGGTTTAGGGCAGTGCAGTGGTGTTCGGGCAGTGTACGGGGTTGTGCTGGGGCTGGTGTTTCAGGGTTTAGGGCAGTGCAGTGGTGTTCGGGCAGTGTAGGGGGTCGTGCTGGGGGTGGTGTTTCAGGGTTTAGGCAGTGCAGTGGTGTTCAGGCAGTGTAGGGGGTCATGCTGGGGCTGGTGTTTCAGGGTTTAGGGCAGTGCAGTGGTGTTCGGGCAGTGTAGGGGGTCGTGCTGGGGCTGGTGTTTCAGGGTTTTGGGCAGAGCAGTGGTGTTCGGGCAGTGTAGGGGGTTGTGCTGGGGGTGGTGTTTCAGGGTTTAGGGCAGTGCAGTGGTGTTCGGGCAGTGTAGGGGGTCTTGCTGAGGGTGGTGTTTCAGGGTTTAGGGCAGTGGTGTTCGGGCAGTGTAGGGGGTCTTGCTGGGGGTGATGTTTCTGGGTTTAGGGCAGTGCAGTGGTGTTCGGGCAGTGTAGGGGGTCTTGCTGGGGGTAGTGTTTCAGGGTTTAGGGCAGTGCAGTGGTGTTCGTACAGTGTAGGGGGTCGTGCTGGGGGTGGTGTTTCAGGGTTTAGGGCAGTGCAGTAGTGTTCGGGCAGTGTAGGGGGTCGTGCAGGGGGTGGTGTTTCAGGGTTTAGGGCAGTGCAGTGGTGTTCGGGCAGTGTAGGGGGTCGTGCTGGGGGTGGTGTTTCAGGGTTTTGGGCAGTGCAGTGGTGTTCGTGCAGTGTAGGGGGTCGTGCTGGGGCTGGTGTTTCAGGGTTTAGGGCAGTGCAGTGGTGTTCGGGCAGTGTAGGGGATCTTCCTGGGGGTGGTGTTTCAGGGTTTAGGGCAGTGGTCGGGCAGTGTAGGGGTCTTGCTGGGGGTGATGTTTCAGGGTTTAGGCCGGAGCAGTGGTGTTCGGGCAGTGTAGGGGTCTTGCTGGGGGTAGTGTTTCAGGGTTTAGGGCAGTGCAGTGGTGTTCGTGCAGTGTAGGGGGTCATGCTGGGGTTGGTGTTTCAGGGTTTAGGGCAGTGCAGTAGTGTTTGTGCAGTGTAGGGGGTCGTGCAGGGGTGGTGTTTCAGGGTTTAGGGCAGTGCAGTGGTGTTCGGGCAGTGTAGGGGGTCGTGCTGGGGTGGTGTTTCAGGGTTTAGTGCAGTGCAGTGGTGTTCAGGCAGTGTAGGGGGTCATGCTGAGGCTAGTGTTTCACAGTTTAGGGCAGTGCAGTGGTGTTCGGGCAGTGTAGGGGGTCGTGCTGGGGCTGGTGTTTCAGGGTTTAGGGCAGTGCAGTGGTGTTCGGGCAGTGTAGGCGGTCATGCTGGGGCTGCTGTTTCAGGGTTTAGGGCAGTGCAGTGGTGTTCGGGCAGTGTAGGGGGTCGTGCTGGGGCTGGTGTTTCAGGGTTTAGGGCAGTGCAGTGGTGCTCGGGCAGTGTAGGGGGTCGTGCTGGGGGTGGTGTTTCAGGGTTTAGGGTAGTGCAGTTGTGTTCGGGCAGTGTAGGGGGTCGTGCTGGGGCTGGTGTTTCAAGGTTTAGGGCAGTGCAGTGGTGTTCGGGCAGTGTAGGGGGTCGTGCTGGGGGTGGTGTTTCAGGGTTTAGGGCAGTGCAGTGGTGTTCGGGCAGTGTAGGGGGTCGTGCTGGGGGTGGTGTTTCAGGGTTTAGGGCAGTGGTGTTCTGGCAGTGTAGGGGGTCTTGCAGGGGGTGATTTCAGGGTTTAGGGCAGTGCAGTGGTGTTCGGGCAGTGTAGGGGTCTTGCTGGGGGTGGTGTTTCAGGGTTTAGGGCAGTGCAGTGGTGTTCGGGCAGTGTAGGGGATCATGAGGGGGGTGGTGTTTCAGGGTTGAGGGCAGTGCAGTGGTGTTTGGGCAGTGTAGGGGGTCATGCTAGGGGTGGTGTTTCAGGGTTTAGGGCAGTGCAGTAGTGTTCGGGCAGTGTAGTGGGTCGTGCAGGGGCTGGTGTTTCAGGGTTTAGGGCAGTGCAGTGGTGTTTGGGCAGTGTAGGGGGTCGTGCTGGGGGTAGTGTTTTAGGGTTTAGGGTAGTGCAGTGGTGCTTGTGTAGTGTAGGGGGTCATGCTGGGGGTAGTGTTTTAGGGTTTAGGATAGTGCAGTAGTGTTTGTGTAGTGTAGGGGGTCATGTTTTAGGGTAGTGCAGTGGTGTTTGGGTAGTGTAGGGGGTCGTGCTGGGGGTAGTGATTTAGGATTTAGGTTAGTGCAGTGGTGTTTGGGTAGTGTAGGGGGTCGTGCTGGGGGTAGTGGTTTAGTGTTTAGGGTAGTGCAGTGGTGTTTGTGTAGTGTAGGGGGTCGTGCTGGGGGTAGTGTCTTAGGGTTTAGGGTAGTGTAGTGGTGCTTGTGTAGTGTAGGGGGTCGTGCTGGGGGTAGTGTTTTAGGGTTTAGGGTAGTGCAGTGGTGTTTGTGTAGTGTAGGGGGTCATGTTTTAGGGTAGTGCAGTGGTGTTTGGGTAGTGTAGGGGGTCGTGCTGGGGGTAGTGTTTTAGGATTTAGGTTAGTGCAGTGGTGTTTGGGTAGTGTAGGGGGTCGTGCTGGGGGTAGTGTTTTAGGGTTTAGGGTAGTGCAGTGGTGTTTGTGTAGTGTAGGGGGTCATGCTGGGGGTAGTGTTTTAGGGTTTAGGATAGTGCAGTGGTGCTTGTGTAGTGTAGGGGGTCATGCTGGGTATAGTGTTTTAGGGTTTAGGGTAGTGCAGTGGTGTTTGTGTAGTGTAGGGGGTCATGTATTAGGGTAGTGCTGTGGTGTTTGGGTAGTGTAGGGGGTCGTGCTGGGGGTAGTGTTTTAGGATTTAGGTTAGTGCAGTGGTGTTTGGGTAGTGTAGGGGGTCATGCTGGGGGTAGTGTTTTAGGGTTTAGGGTAGTGCAGTGGTGTTTGTGTAGTGTAGGGGGTCATGCTGGGGGTAATGTTTTAGGGTTTAGGATAGTGCAGTGGTGCTTGTGTAGTGTAGGGGGTCGTGCTGGGGGTAGTGTTTTAGGGTTTAGGGTAGTGCAGTGGTGTTTTTGTAGTGTAGGGGGTCATGTTTTAAGATGCAACGCTCCAATACCTGACCAGTCTGCACTACATAAAACTGCAAAAAAAATAAAAATAAAAAGTGTTTTGCACACTTTTGTCATTGGGCTATATGTGGGCTACATCTGGGTAATATTTGGGCTACATTTGGGCTCTTTTTTACTGGTGGCCATCTTGGAAGACTTCTTTGTTATGAAGTTTCCTAATTTCCTCATTTACTGCAGTCTCCTCAGTAGGAAATGCTTTCAGTTTTTTACTTTGATTCCATCAAGAAGGCATTCAGATGTGTCACACATTTGCCATAAATTCAGAATGTTAGCACTCTAGTTGTTCATTAGATCACTGTAGTAAAGCTACTGCTCACCAAGGAGTTAACTGGAAGTCTACTGCTGGTATTCAAAGTGATTGTTTCAGTCTGCATGTCAGAATTTTCTAATGAAATAGAAGAGGATTTGAGATCTCACTTAAAACATGCCCTAATTTTTCTTTCTGCAGCACTAACCATAATTTCTATTTCAAAAAGAACCCCTCATTTTGTTCCTTTTTAAATTAAATGTTTAAGTGTTACCGGTTTATTCCAATCAAGATGGCTTCAGGTGTGCCATACTTTTGTCATAAGTAAGGCTGTTAGCGCTCTAGTTGTTCTTTAGAACACTCTGGGAAGCTGCAGTAGAACACAAAGGCATCAACTGGCAGGCTGCTCCTGTTGAAATATAACAGGAAGATATTTGAGATCACACTTGAAACATGTCCTAATTTTTCTTTCTACAGCACTAACCATAATTTCTATGACAAAATGAACCCCATCATTTTGTTCCTTTTTAAATTAAATGTTTTAAGTGTTACCAGTTTATTCCAATCAAGA
The DNA here is from genome assembly GCA_963921515.1 of Calotriton arnoldi. Lineage (NCBI taxonomy): Eukaryota > Metazoa > Chordata > Amphibia > Caudata > Salamandridae > Calotriton > Calotriton arnoldi. Next base: position 89,261 of record CAWUFW010019206.1, read on the forward strand.
TGGCTTCAGGTGTGCCATACTTTTGTCATAAGTAAGGCTGTTAGCACTCTAGTTGTTCTTTAGAACACTCTGGGAAGCTGCAGTAGAACACAAAGGAATCAACTGACAGTCTCTGCCCTTGTTGGATGTACATGTTTTACTGAGAATGTCAGACTTCATTCTCACATGACTGAGAAAGATAATGTGAATTTACAGAAAATATGCTCTCATTTTAGCTTCTGGAGCACCTTCCAAAACTCTATGGGACAAGCATGTGAAAATAGTTTTCTCTCAAACATGATTCATGATATCCCAGCAGAAGGTTTTTCACAGGGTAAAATCACCTTAGAACACACCACAATTCCTGAAATTAGTATGGTATCATCAACAAATGAATTCTAATGTAACTAAAGTCTGTTATCACCCTTTATAGTTCTCCTTTTGGTAACCCTCAAAATCTTTGATTCACTACAATGCATTTCAATGGGGTACTATCATTTATATTGGTCTCAAGATGGCTGCCAGCAATTCCAGGATGAAGTGCTTACAGCCAATCAGATCTCACAATGACATGTGTGGTTAGGCTCCGCCCAGATATATATGTGATTTTACTTTTGATTTTCTCAGGAACTACTGAACGGATTTACACCATTTAAGCAAAAGGCACGACACTGAACCAAGGGCTACCTCTTTGCCAAATTTGGTGTAATTCCGTTCAGCAGTTCGGGCTGTAGCTGCGACTAAAGGTTCCTATGGAAAAATGAATGGGGAAAACATGTTTTGGGAGCCCCCTTTTTTCTCGGCCCCCACTTGACGAATCACCCCGAGACTTTCAGGATAGGAGCGGACCGGAGAGCCCCAACAAGTTGGAAACTTTCGCAAAGATTCGTCAACCGGCGCCAACGTTATTTCAAATAGAATGTTGCGGATTTCCTATGGAAAATAGGTCCTAACTATAACTATCTACTGGCGACCGCCAGTAGATAATATATATATATATACATATTCACTGAAAAAAACCATAGGTTTCAGGCACGTTATAGTTAGAAATTAGCATTTAAAAACCTTAGAAATTCACTGAAAAAACCATAGGTTTTAGGAAAGTTATAGTTAGTTGGACATTTCACTCGTTCAAAACCAGAGAAATTCCCCTGTTATAGTTAGTTCAGCTAACTATAACTCGTGCCCCGCAATGCACTGCTGATGACGTCACATATTACATCACTCATTACATGGTCAGTGACATCACTGATGACATCACTAATGACATCTCAAATGACATAACTGATGACATCACTGATGACATCATCCAGTGACTGTGTGTTTCTGTAAAGTTTAAATATGTTTAATATATATAGGGAAAGGCGTATTGAAGAATGAGTGGGTGTATAAGTGTCTGAAGGGATGATTTAGTAGGTGCGTGACTGACTGTATAAGTGAGTGATTAAACGTATCTTACTGAATGCATGGGTTAGTGACTAAACTGTGTGAATGTCTGTATCCGTCTGTCTGTTGGTGTGTAAGTGGCTGCCTGGGTTTGTGAATAGCTACATGAGTGTCTACATGGGTTATTGATTGGTTGTCTGAGTATCTGTATGGGTGCCTGAGTGTTTGTGTGGGTGGGGTATGTGTGACTCTGTGCATAGATGTGTGAGTGGGTGATTCACTGGGTGCATGGTTTCAAGAGTGCATCTGTGATGGACTGTATGGGTGGGTGAGTGTGTGCATGGGTGTGTTAGTGAGTGAATGTATATCGCAGTGGTACATGTGTGAGTAACTACATATGTGAAAGGCAGTATATATGTGTGTTGGAGTATATAAATGGCTATAAGTGAGAGTGTGTGATTGTGAGAGTGGCTGTATGGATGAGTGTGTGCTTGTATTAGTGATTGTATAAGAGTGTAAGAATGTGCTAGTATTTGTATGAGTAAGTGAGCTGGTGTGTGTATAACTGTATAGGTGAGTAAATGGCAGTGTGATTAATTATTTGCATTACTGACTAGGTGTGTGAGTACCTCTATGGATTAGTGGCGTTGTGTGAGTGTCTATATAGGTGTATGAGTGCATATGATAGTCCTGTACTGAGTGACCGTAAGTATGAGTGACTGTACGGGTGAGTGAGTGGATGTGTGTGTAGACCTATGAATCAGTGAGTGGGTATGTAGTTATTGGTGTTGGAGTGTCTATGGTTTTGAGAATGGCAGTCTGTAATTTAGAGTGGGTGTATCAAAAGTTATATTGGGGTGTGAGAAGATGCATCAAATTATCACATGGATGATGTCATCAGTGATGTCATCAGTGATGTCATTTGAGATGTCATGAGTGATGTCACTGACCATGTCATGAGTGATGTAATATGTGACGTCATCAGCAGTGCATTGCGGAGGCGCGAGTTATAGTTAGCTGAACTAACTGTAACGGGAGAATTTCTCTGGTTTTGTACGAGTGAAATGTCCAACTAACTATAAGTTTCCATAAAACCTATGGTTTTTTCAGTAAATTTCTAAGGTTTTTTATATGCTAATTTCTAACTATAACGTGCCTGAAACCTATGTTTTTTTCAGTGAATTTCAAAGGTTTTTTAAATGCTAATTTCTAACTATAACGTGCCTGAAACCTATGGTTTTTTCAGTGAATTTCAAAGGTTTTTTAAATGCTAGTTTCTAACTATGCATACAGAGGTAGTACATGTGAAGAAAGAAGAAAAAACGCATAGAAAGAAGCAAAAGAAATGCAGAAAGAAGCAACAGAAGTCCACAAAGACGAACAAAAGTGCAGGAAGAAGCAAGACATGTGCAGAAAGAACCAACAGAGGAGCAGAAAGAGGCCTTGTTGCAAAATCATCCTGTGCCCACAACTTTTTCAGATGGGTACTGGTGGTAACTGACTCTGACTAACCAGGCCTAGAGCCAGTGCTATGCTAAAAGACACTTAGAATACAGTGAAAACACCTACATACACTAGGGAACACTATGTGTTGGGGTGCCCCTGTGATTAGCATGACCTCCTCTGTAAGGCCCTAGTACATAATAGGGCAGGGGGATTAAAACTACCTCTAAGTCAGAGGTGCAGAAATATTCTACTTTAACTAGTAGTCGCGTTTGCAGAGTGGTGGAGAAAGGGAGCTGGGCGTCCAACCAACGCTCAGGAATTCCGCTGCGTAGGACTTACAGGAGGTACCAGGAGGGAGTCTTGGCCCCCAAACTCCCTCAGGACTAAATTGGACTTCATCCCCCATCCCGTAGTTTGCCACGAGGCACGTTTGCAGAGTGGTAGAGAAAGGGGGCCATGGGACTTACTGGAGGTAACAAGAGGGGTAGTTGGCCCCCAAGGACATCCTTGCCCCGGGGAGGTGGCGGTCCCCGGGGCCCCCCCACACAAGTTCTTTTTTTTTTTTTTAAAACAAGCTCCGGGTGGCGGTCCCCGGGGCTGCAGGGGGGCCATGTGCCCCCCGCAAATATTCAAGAAAAGCCCCGGGGTGGCGGTCCCCGGGGCTTGGGGGGCCAAAGGCCCCCTACACATTTAAAAAGAAGCCCCAGGGGGTGGCGGTCCCCGGGGCTGCGGGGGCCCCCACAGGCCCCCGCATATATTTTTGCAAATGCCCCCAGGACCTGGCCCACCCGGGGGCCTCAATTAAATGAAGCGCGGGAGTCTGCGCTTCATTTTTTAAAAAAATTTCGGTGGGATTCGCGGATTCAGCGCGAATTTCGCCGATTTTTTTTAAAAAAAATGCTTTTTTTGGCCCTGGGGGTCCTTGTGGGACCCCCTGAGCAGGCCTAGGGGGTCAGGGTGTTTCTACCCTGGCCCCTTTTCTTGTTTTTCGTGTTTGTTTCCCTGTTTTCTTGTGACGCGGTTCTACCGAGTCACAAGATGGCTGCCAACACGTCCTGGTTTGGAGTGTTGACAGCCAATTAGAATAAAGCTCGTGGTCGGGAGGGTCCGCGGTTCCACCGCGCCTCTAGATATCGAAACTTTTATTTTTTGATTTTCTCAGCAACTACTGAATGGATTTACACCATTTAAAAAAAGGGCTCTTTCTGAACCAAGGGCTACCTTTTTGCCAAATTTGGTGTAATTCCGATCAGCAGTTTGAGCTGTAGCCGTGTCTAAAGTTTCCTATGGGAAATTGATCTTCCAAACTCTTTTTTTTTAATTTCTCAGGAACTACTGAACGGATTTACACCATTTAACAAAAAGGGCTCTTTCTGAACCAAGGGCTACATTTTTGCCAAATTTGGTGTAATTCCGTTCAGCAGTTCGAGCTGTAGCCGTGTCTAAAGTTTCCTATGGAAAATAACATGGAGAAAACATGTTTTGGGACCCCCCTTTTTTCTCGGCCCCCGATTTCAAATCACCCTGAAACTTTCAGGATAGGAGCTGACCGGAGCGGGCCACAAATTTTGAAAATTTAGCGAAAATCCGTCAACCGGCGCCAAAGTTATTGGGAAAAGAAAAAATGCTTAATAGGTTTTAAGTTCTAAGTTTGAGAAGGAGAGAAGAGAGTATCTCTCTGAAAAAGATCACAGCAGGAACTCCAAGTGGCACCCCAAAGTTAACAAGCAATGAGTTTTATTTAGGAATTTGTGCCCAACATCAACATGGCCAACACATTTCAGATGCCACCTACCACTGGGCAATGACTAACATTCCCAAAGTTCCCAATTTGTGGTGTAACATCAGTACTTTATTTGTTTTCATACTACAACTAGAGTACAGGTTCACAACAGTCAATAGCCCATTACGGCACCATTTCTACTCTTTCTCGTTTTCCCTAATTCATGCACAGTATTGCTAATCCCAGTTGTTTCATCAACTTTCTAGCACAGAATGGCAATAATTAATACTTATAATGCATCCAATAATCACATTACTCATGCACATATGAGGGTGATATGTCACATCTCATAGTTTTTTCAGTATATGGTCAAGCTAATAAAGTGACAGTACATTTCTATATTGGGAGCTAGTAAATTAGCAAATAGGTAATGCACCTGTCGGGAAGCGTCAATGCAATATTCATCAACACCTGTCGGGAAGCCTCAATGCAATATTCATCAATCTCCATTCTTGCCTGTACTCCTCTAATTGATACCATAATACAGCTACACATTGTCTTGTAGAACAGCAGGAAATATATTGCAATGTATACTGCTAAATAGTTCCCCATTGTTAAATGAAAAGTATTATCACACTCAAAAATTACATATCGTTTTTATATTCCTTATGAAGATACAGCCACAGTGTGCAATATAAGGACTTTTCTCTTTGGATCAGCAGCAAACACATAAAAAGTAATACTGCAACACACGCTTGAGCAGTTTAAAGTGCCTGTCCGTGCAATGAAAGTACCAGTGCATGGATGCAACTTCACTCCTACATTTCCTCTGCAATCAACGGAAAAGCCATTAAAGAATTACAGTCATGTTTTGACCTGATCTAGAATTGAATTTCTTATCTATGGAAAATAAAATCTATCATAATGGTAACTAATGTACATTGATAAATGCATCAAGACTGTCAATATGCGCTGCACTACATGAAAACGAAAGGGCAGGAATGCTCAAGTTTACCATTATATGGTGCATTCCTGTCTATTCCTTGCGCTGGCAACATTTTGGCTTCCCAGTGCCAACGCAGGCACCTTTAGGCCATGGTGCAAGGGTGCAAGGGTGTCTACATTGTAGGCAGGATTGTTTTTGTGCACAAGAACAATCCTCAGGGGCATTTTCCTCTTTGCATAATGCAGCACACTTAAAAAGAGGAAACAACCACAAGAAATGAAGATATTTCTCCTTGTTGAGCCTCCCCTGGTGAGGGGTAGCATTTTGACACATTCTCAGGTTTACCCGTGTTGGTGAACCGGGGAATGCACCAATATCCATGGGAGGATGTGTCGGAACACTCAAGCTCCACTCATGAAACACCTCCCTGGGGCAGAGTAACACAGCACAGCAATTTTCACTGTATTGCGTTACTCCACATTTATCAAGCCATGGAGTGCCATGCAAGGTGGCCTTGTGTGGCTTGATAAATCTTACTTTAGTGTTGCGTCACCCTTGCGTGGCACAAGGGCGATGCAACACATCAATAAATATGCCTTCAATGAAAAAAATCAAAGGTTGAAGGGATGTTATACTTAGTTAAAAATGTCAGTTAAAACATACTATTTTAAATAAGCAAAACCACTGAAATTCACCAGTTATAGTTGTCTCAACTAACTATAACTTGTCCTATAGTAAATATAATTCTTGCCCTCGACATGCACTGTTAATTACTTTCCATATTACATCACTCATGATATCATTGATAACATCACTACAACAACTGAAATTACATTCACCCCCACCCTATACCACACATCATAGCAAACCCACTCGCATGCATGCTTTTCGACACACGATCACTCAGCAAACACACAATCAAAATATGGGACCTGCTGAGTATCGATGAAACTGACAAGTCTGCCTTCACAGGGCAGAAGGATGACTTGCTGTCATCTCATCTACAAGGAATCCATCAAATGCACAACATTCACAGAGAATACCACCCCATTCATTGAACGTCTCCTCTTCAAGCTGCAAATCCCAGAAAACTTCACCCTGAACGTTACCCTCGCTTACCGACTGCCCGGACCATGAGTCACCTATAACAGCCTCATCACCAACTTAGTCACTCTGCTTACCATCGACTCCAGAGCCTACATTCTCCTCTTTGACCTCAACTTTCACCTGGAAGACTGAGTCTGCACCTGCTCCACAGCACTCCTCGGAATCTTGAGCAACATCGGATTCACCTAGCTCGTCCTAGAACCAGCACACACTGCAGGACACACACTGGACCCCATCTTCACCACAGGTGATAGCATCAAATACAACCCACCGCACCACTCATATGGACCAAACAGTCCATCATCCACTTCCAAATCAACAAACCTCAAGTCAACACACCCCTATCAGGTTCAGCATTCCAAGTCACACCTGGGGCAAAACCATAGAAGCAGACTGGCTCAGCGCCCTCAGCACAGATCAACCTGGCCCCACAGACAACCTCGACAAGGACATCAACAACTTCAGAAACTGGATCTAGAACTGCACAGAATCTCTCACACCCATCAAACCTAACAAGCATAGTAGATCATACAAGCAGGTTAGTTGATACACAGAAGAACTCCAAGATACCAAATAACACTGTAAAAAGCTAGAAAAGAAATGGAGAGCCAGCCACAACACCACTGCCATAACTAACTACAAGGATGCACTAGGAGGCTATCACCAGCATATAAGAGACATCAAGAAAAAAGCACTAGCGGACCACATCGAAGGATGCTCCATTAGCTGCAAGGAGAATTTCTTGATCGTTAAGGATTTCACCTCACCCTCAGTCACTGTCACCAACATCCCAGGAACTCTGCGACAACTTATCCAACTTCTTACACAGCAAAATCACAAAACATCTACAGCAACTTCGCACACCAACCCAACCCTAGGGAACTCCATGCTAGCCTACCCACCACCAACCAAGACGGCCACCTGACTGAATGGACAACCCTCAACAGAAACGACACAGCTGCAATAATGCAGACCATCCACTCAGGGGCCCTAATGGACCCATGCCCCCACCATATCTCCAACCGGGGAACATCACCAATCAGCACCAGCCTAACCCATATCTTCAACACCTTCATCTCATCCGCCACTTTCCCAGATGAATAGAAACTTGAAGAAATCAACGCACTCCTCCAGAAGCCCACAGCCGACCCAAATCAATTGAGCCATTTCTGACACATCTCCCTGCTTCCCAATGCAGCCAAAGTGATTGAGATGGCCATCAACAAGCAATTTATAACCCACCTCGAACTTCACCAACTTTTAGACAACACTCAATCAGGACTCAGAAAGAACCACAGCACTGAAACAGCACTCAACGCGGCCACCGATGACATTCAAATCATCCTGGACCTGGGAGAAATAGCGGACCTCACCCTGCTCGACCTCTCTACAGCCTTTGATACTATCTGCCTTAACACCCTCATTAGAACACTCCATGAGATTGGCATACAAGGATCCTCTCTCAAATGGATCTTATCCTTCCTCACCGGAAGAACCCTAAGGGTCAGGCTGCCACCCTTCACATCAGAGACCACAAAATTGATATGAGGAGTGCCACAGGGATCGTCCCTCAGCCCCACTTTTTTCAGCATATACAGTAAACTACTCACCAACATCATCCGATCATAAGACATCACCATCATCTCCTACGCCAATGACACCAAACTCATCCTCTCCCTGACGGACAAAACAACAACCGCTCAAACCAAATTCACCAACAGCATGACCATGGTAACAGACTGGATGCAAACCAACAGTCTGCAGCGCAACTCCGACAAGACTGAAGTACAGGTCTTCGGAAACAAGACCTTCCTGGTGGCCATTGGAGCTAGGACCAACACCTATACCCAAAGACCATGCAAAAAATCTAGGGATCACTCTAGACAACAAGCTCAACATGAAAGCTCAAGTCAATGCAGTGTGTACCTCCTGCTTACAAATCCTACACATGCTGTGAAAAATCTTCAAAAAGTTGCCTCAGAACATTAGACAGACACTCATGCAAGCACTCATCACCAGCAGGCTGGACCATAGAAACACTCTCAACTCGGGAATCTCCAAATAACTCCTACACAGACTCCAGACCAGCCAGAACACCACTGCAAGACTAATACTGGACCTCCCATGCAGCACACACTTTACAATACACCTCAGGAAGCTTCATTGGCTCCCTATTCACAAGCTCAGCCAATTCAAACTTCTCAGCACACACACAAAGCCCTACACAACACAGGACCAGAATACCTGAGCAGCTGCATACGCTTTCACCAATTCATCAGACACCTATGCTCTGCCTCACTCTTACTCACACATATTCCCCGCATCCAAAAAAGCAAAACTCAAATTCGCTCATTCTCTTAAATAGCACCTAAGACATGGAACCACCTCTCTCAACACATCAGAGCCTTCTCCTCACTTCTTGAGTTCTGCAAGAAGCTGAAGACCTGGCTCTTCAATAAGCACCTTAAGGACTACAAAGCAACACACCTGCCCAAGCACATGGATACCATCTCGGGTGATTAGTGCACCATACAAATTAAAATAACACATAATTAATCACAACACTATAAATGGTAAAGGTGCGATCCAAAGGTTGCCTTCTTCAAAGTGTCGAGGAAGCTCTAAGAATGACTGCACTCCAGGTTATACATAGAAGTGTATTAATTTTTCATTAAAAACTACTGTACTGGTACACTGAAGGACCATACCATGATCAAGAAAAAATATTGTAAAGACTTGGATTGTCAGATGTTGTAAAATGAAGTTTGATAATTTTCTTGCACTTTGAAAGAAAATAATTGTTATTTTTGTATGATTTTCATGTTTAGCATCCCTGAAGAAGTGACTGTTGACGCAAGACATGTGTTGGCTGTTTATGTGTCATGAATTGTTTTCATGAAATTATGAAAATCAAGATTTATGGACATTCATCAACAAAAAGGACTTTGTAAAAACGATAACAGGAATCACATTTATGTTGTTTCCACCTCTCGAAGAACGATTGATGGACTGATTTACTTAAACTGCTAAGACTGCGCTGGACGGGTATAAGTTTATCTGAGAGGGAGAATGACAGGCAAAAATCCTGCTTACCTGTTTAGTGTAGATGCTTCCCGACTAAAAGAAATATGTATCTCAACACAGCCATAATTCCTATGTGTTCCAACCTACTATAGTAGACCATTCTCAAGAACGGCCTTTCTCAAGACAAAAAGTGTGAGTTTGTTATAATAATCTTACCTTTCCCCAGCCAGAGCTCATCTGATAGAAGATGCAATGGAGCATTGACAGTAAGGATATGATTCTATCATCATCATACTCAAACCGATTCCCATAGACTATAGAGCAGACAACATTGGAAACAGCAAGACTGAGGCAGGTGTTGGGATTAAATGGTCTTTCTGAAACACAAAGGGAGAATACATTAATTCCAGCCCATTCTATAAATCAATCATAAACTTTATTGAACTTGACAAGCAAATCATAAAAGCACATAAATAACAATTCAATAAAATATGTCATGCAATAGAGGTACATAATTTAAATAAAATACACACATTCATTAAAAAGATGCTAAATCCAATGGAAACCATGGGAAATGCAAATGATAGGTTAAGAAACAAGATAGTAACACAATATAACTATTCCAGTGTACATTTCTTGCAAAGCTATCATAAATACAAAAGAATCACGTTCAAACCCTGCATGAAAGTTATCCATATTGATTTTGTATTATGAGGGCTCCTCTTATAAAATGTAAAACAGCAACACAAATATCAAAAGAGTAGCGCAACTATAAATGACTAAAATTTTCTTTATAAGAACAAGGGCAACAAGACCTCATAATCGGAAGCAAAAATTGGGGTCTCAAATTTTTGTACAGTGCACACAACAAGGCAAAGTGCAGAGTAGATTGTTTTGCAACATTATTTTAAAAAAAATTGTCATTTTTAAAACAATACAGACGTACAACATCGTGAGCACATCGGTGATATCTCAATCTCATTTGGTAAGCAACACTCATATTACAACAATTTGGATCATATACATTTTTAAATCTAGCACTATAACTCAGATGATCGGCTAATGAGTTGTGTTTTCTTTTGTATCTAATAGTTCGTACCTTTTAACTTGTGTCTGGTTTCCTGGACCTCAAGTGGTGTCTTATGTGTGGCTTAGGTTTCCCACTGCGCTCATGCCCCTTTGGGACTCTAGGTGGGGGTTCTCACTCCTGTTCGTTAGGGGGGAGGGGAGGGGGGGTTCATCCTGTCCATCCAGCATGTATGTATGAGTTATCAGATACCCTCGCTGGGGGTCCCAAATGTCTTTTGGCCTAGAGGATGCTGGGAGTAGCTCCGCATAGATTAATGTCTGTTCCTGCCAAAAAAGAAGGTCTCGCATCCATTCTTTAAATTTAGGCGCCCTCCCTCTGCCACATCTATATGCCACCCTGCGCTTGGCCAGTAAACTCCAGCGCCACATATCGTTTATATGCTGAGGGTATGCCTTCCGTGTATCCCAATAGCGCAACTATGGGCGATTCTGTTAGCGACATCAGAGTCATCTGTCCTAAGGCTGCAAAGACCTCGCTCTAGTAGGGTTTGACAGCCGTGCATTCCCATGCGACATGTTGGAACCCTGCAGCTTCCTGTCCGCATCGGTCGCAGGCATCATTGTCACGTAGTTTGAATTTGAACATTTTGGCAGGGGTGTAGTATAATCTATGAAGATATTTAAAATGTATGATATGCAGCCGGGTGCTCGCAGATACGTTTCCAGTTTGTTGACAGCAGTAGCTCCATTTGTCGTTCACACAGTTCCTCCTCCCAATGCATCTGAGCTGTCCCCCCAGCAGTCTGAGTTGCTGTCTGCATGCTATGGTACATAAGAGATACGACATGTATGGTGTCCGTACTTTGTAGTAAGTGATGTAGTGAGATTAGTGTAGGTGGTTCATTAGGGAAGTCTGGAGTAGCCGCCCTCACACTCTGCCTCAGTCTGACATACATAAATAGGTCCATCACCTGTTGGATCCCTGTCTGCAAAAAACTGTTCTTTAGTACGGAAAATCCTATTAACATAAAGGTCTTCCCATTTCCCAATGCCAATTTTATCTAATAGTTGGCGGTATCTTAGTTCCTGGGTTACTTCTAGATCGGGGTGGCGAGCCACCGGCAGCAGCGGCGAGTATATCATTGCAATGTCCAACCTTTTTGCAATTTTGTGCCATGCTGTGACAGTGCATGCCACTGTAGTGGAGCCAGTATCTCTCGCTTTCGCCTGTGTGGCTATGAATGCCGACAGCGGCGTAGGTTGCATATAGTATTGTTCTACCGCTAAGTGTGGCATATATGGAGGGGGGGTAAACCAATATGTTGCGTAATGCGCCTGTGCGCTAAGATAGTGCAGTTCAAAATCGGGGGCCTCGAATCCTCCTTGCAAGAAAGGCAAGGTCAGGATCTTCCATTTCAGTCGAGATTGTTTCCCCCCCAAGGCAAGCAGTATCATTTGGGTTTTCAGGGCCTTAAAGAAGACGTATCCTGGAGCAAGAGGGATATTGTTAAATAAGTATAACAGTTTAGGTAGTATGACCATTTTCATCAGGGATATTCTCCCTGCGAGGGACAAGGGCATGGCGATCCATCTAGAGACCAATTCTGTTATGCGCTCTAATGCTTTTCCATAGTTTGCTCAGAGCAGCTCCATCCTATCTCTGGAGACATTTATCCCCAAACACTTCACTTCGTCAGGGCACCACTCAATAGGGTAATCCATGGGATAAGGTTGAGCCGCAGCAGTAAGTGGGAACATCTGGGATTTCTCCCAGTTAATTTTGACCCCTGACAATTCTCCAAAAATGAGGACCTCTCTTAATATGGGGTTGAGGCTAATCTGGGGTTGCCGCAGATATAGTGTGATATCATCTGCATACAGTGATATCAGCACATGTCTGGTGGGGTACTAAAGAGCCCACTCCCGGTGGTACGGCCGGAGCTTAGCCACTAGCGGTTCGACAGCTAAGGCAAATGATAGTGGTGAGAGCGGGCACCCCTGTCGCGTACCTCTCGTGATGGTGAACGGGTCGAGCTGGCACCGTTTACCACTGCTTTGCCCCGTGATTTGTGGTATAGCAGTTGTATCCAAGACAGAAAGCTACGCGGCATGCCCATCCTCTGAAGTATTCCAAACAGGTAGTCCCACTCTACTGAATCGAACGCCTTGGTGGCATCCAAAAACACTGCCACTGCTGCGAGATCCGGATCTATATCTTGCATTACCGTGAACAGGGTTCTGAGATTGTGGGAGGTGGCCCGTCCTGCCACAAAGCCTGCTTGGTCTGGCAGTACTAATGTGCCCATGAGGAGGCTCAAGCAGTTGAAAGTACTTTAGCTAATATTTTCATGTCACAATTTATCATGGAAAGAGGTCTGTAGGATTCACACCTATCAGCCGGTTTCCCAGGCTAAAGTATGGAAATGATGGATGCCTCCCTCATTGTGAGTGGTAGAGTACCTTCCTCCATAGCTTCTTCATACACCTTTTTAAGGATAGGAGCTAAGTGTTCTGGATATGCTTTATAAAAATTGGCTGGCATGTCATCAGCCCGGGGGCTTTGCCCGATCGGAGTTGCATAATCGCTGCCCGAATTTCATCTATTTCTATCTCAGCAGAGAGAAACTCCCTCTGAGCATCTCCCAGCCATCCAAGAGTGACCGGCTCCAGATATTGCTGCAGCATAAGCGGTTGTTGCGGTGTTGTGGTGTAGAGTGAGGAGTAAAAGGCCTGAAAAGTGTGGAGAATTTCTGACGTACCCCTAACTGTCTTTCCTTCTGGGGTTTGGATTTCCAGAACATAGTTCGAGAAGCGGGGCTTATGAATCTGCTCAGCTAGTGCTTTACCTGGCCTTTCCCCTTCCCCATATCTACGGACCTTGAAATATTTGCTTCGGAACAGACATTCTCTATCTGTTGTGTCCCGATATTCAGTTATTTTATCTCTGAGTGTTATTTGTCTGTGTGCAGACGGTAAGCGGCTGATGTACTGCTCCGTTTGTTTTGTCTCGTTTTCTAAATGAGTGAGTGTCGAGCGCAGGTCCCTCCCCCCTTGGCAAGGCAGATCCCCCTGATGATGACATTAAACGCCTCCCACACTGTCGTCATTCATTTAACCGAGCCCATGTTACGTGGAAAGTAATCTTGGATTTCCTGGTCTGTTTCCATTCGGAATACTGAGTCCAATAGTATAGTAGGATTTAGGCACCAGGCCATATGAGGGACGCACCCAACCAGCGGGGTGAGGCTTATTACCACTGGGGAGTGGTCCGAATAGGTGCGTGCAAGGTGTTCCATCCAGTCAGCCATGTGCTGAGTCCCTTAAAGATCACCCAGTAATTCAGCCTCGACCATTCGCATGTACGGCAGTGTAGTATGTACCCTCTCTCAGTTCGGGGTGCAAGTATCACCAGTTGTCTATTAGGCAGTTCTCTGTTATGATGTCGCACACCTGTCATTGGACAAGGGTATAGTGATGGGGTTGTGGATGCGATCTGTCCAGAGTCGGGTTAACTGTCATGTTGAAATCCCCCCAGATAACATGGGTCGAGCCTATGTCTGTTATTTTCCCTCACAGATTGGCCAAAAACATTGGGTCATCAATATTAGGCCCATAGCAACTAACTAGTGTTATGGAATGCAAAGCTAGTTTACCCCACAGTATGCTGAAGCGACCTTGAGGGTCCAAAAAGGAGCCCATATGTATATACAGAGTGTTTTTTTAACTAGGATTGTGGTGCCTCGCGAGTAGGTAGAGAAGGATGCAAAGCAGCTGTGTCCTACCCATCGGGCAGCAAATCGCTGGGGCTGCTTAGGATCTAGCTGGGTTTCTTGTAGCATCGCTACGTGTATCCCATGTCTGTCCAGGTATGCCAGTATTTGTCTGCACTTACGTGGGTTCCCCAGTCCTCTAATGTTCCAGGTTATGAGACGTATCTCTGGTTGATTATGGGATTCTGTGATCTAAATGGCTCTTTGTGTAGTCTGTCCTAGAGTATAGTAAATCAAGCATTGTGTGCTGTGTGCGCTTTAGCAAGTACAAGTCGTACCTTTCACTATCAGGCGATGTGCTTGTAAACAAACATTCCCGTCTACCCTCCCCCACCCACATCGACAACCCCAACTTTCGAGATCTCTGCATCCTCCCATACAGTCCCGATCTGTAACTAACAGCTGTCTTGGCAGCAAATGTGGTTCACTTATAAACCCCATAGCAGGTCTGTGCAATTGTTCCAGACTAAACTGCAGCTGTTGACAATATGATAAAGGGACAATAGAACTCCCTAAAGGAAAGAAGGGGAGGGGTGGACAACAAGTAAAACAGGAAACAAAAAGTCACACCAAGGTGAATCACTCAAATGCGTTATGAAAAAGGGAAACAGAAGCTGGGGGATCACCCTGTGGGATTACATCAGAGGGCGTGTCAACCTTCTCCGAAATTGAAGAAGTGAAGGGAGAGGGCACCCAGGAATGCGAGAATACGTGCTCACTAAATCTCATAGGTCTATTTAGACAATTAAGCTTACAAATACACAAATCATAGACTGGTCCATGTGCATGGGGGACATGTTCGATCATGCAGTTCACAGTTCACACTCACAACCAGTCCGGTATTATCTCAGTCAATTATTGTCCGACAACTGTGATGGTGATTGGTCTTCCGAGTTCTCTCTCTCTTGACTCAACTGCTGCATCATTAATTTATTAAGGAAGCCCTCTACTTGTTGCAGGTTTGTGAAGAATTGCTGCTTTCCCTGCTGAGTGACTCGGAGCCGGGCCGGGTACATCATTGCATAATCTATTTGCGCCTGGAGTAGTTTCTTCTTGGCTGATATAAACGTATTCCTTGCTTCTTGTACAGCGAGCGTGAAATCAGGGCATAAAGCACTATTGTGCTCCTCGTACACAAGTTGCTGTTTCGTTCTTGCCATCCACAATGCTGTGTCCCGGTCCCTGTAATTGAGTAGCTTGGATATTATAGGCCTGACCAGTGCTCCCGGCGGTGGTCTGGGCTCTAGGGATCGATGCGCTCTTTCTACCACCAGTTGGGCAGAGAATGCGTAGGTGCCGAAGATCTTGCAAAGCAGTCGCTCAACATATTCTTCCATTTTGCCAGTGTTGGCGCTTTCCGGCACTCCCAGGATGCGCATGCTGTTGCGCCTTGAGCGCACCTCAAGATCTTCATTTTTAGCGGCAATGACCTTTAGCAGACGATCCATTTGTGATAGCTGCGAGTTCCTGGCTGTTGCGGTAGCTTCCAGATCAGAAATGTGTTGTTCTGCTTCCCCAATGCGTGCATCGTGCTTCTCCAGTTTTTGGGCCATGAAGTCTATCCTATTGCACATGGTGGGGGAGATTTTTTAAAAAGTAGCGCAACGCAGGGCAGCCCCCGTGAGGCTGTGCTGTGTTGTGCTACAGGGAGGGAGCAGGAGAGCGCCATATCTTCAAAGATATGGCTATCTCCTCGCCTTTCTCTTGCGCCGGCGCTGATTACAGCTGCTGTGCACCATGCACACACCTTAGAGCGGCAGCGCTAGAGTGTGTGCATGAGCCCAGCATAGGTTTTGTACAGGAAAGGTACCCTTCCTGTACAGAATACTATGCTCGACACAAGGGAAAGCTTCTCCCACTTTGTATGCGTGCTGCACAGTGCAGCACGCATGCAAAGTCGGAACAGGAAGGCGAAATGAAAGCATTCCTCCTTCCTTGTGCCTAGTTGAAAAGGGCACAGTTTTCTCACGCTAAACCCAATCTACTGTTAGTAAATTGGGTTTAGCGTGAGAAACCTTGGGTGGTTGCATGGGAATGCTCATGCAGCACCCTTGGTACGCCCCCATGGCGCAAAGTAATGTGAAGCAGCGCAATGCACTGCTTCACATTACTTTTACATTATTTCCAGTGCTAAACAAGTTTAGCGCTGGAAGGTAAATTACAAAAAAAAGATTTTGCGTCATTTTGCGTCACTTTTGTGAAGCAAGCACGGCGCAAAAGCTTACTAAATCTCCCCCGGTGTCCATTTTGGTCTCTATTGAGGTAAGGTTGTGCTTCATGGTAATGAGGAGCCCTTTTAGGTCATCTTCTGCAGGCTGCAGGGTGTCGTTTGGTGGATCAATGGGCTGCTGCTCTCTCTCGCTCTGGCCTCGGGGTGTCTTTCAGGGCTCAAATGGCAGTTTAGCCTGTTTTGTTTCTGTCCTGCCCATCTTGCCCAGCTGTTGTGCTTCCCTATTGCTTCCCCCGGACTGAGTGGCGCAGTGTCTGCAGTGTTCGCCTCCGAAGTAGTTTTAATTGGTTGCGCTGATCACCTCGCCTGCGGTTTGCCAGCGTCCTATGTTGATTGCGGGTAGTTGCCAGTGAGTGCCACCCAAGGTGCTTGTTTAGTCCGACCAGTTGTGCGCTATGTCAATTATTGGTTCATCTGTTCTGCCTGTCTTGGCTTTTCTGTGAGGAGTCTGATTTCGCTGGTGCGGCTATCTAGCCTTGCGTCATCTCTAGGCGTTCAGGGGGGTTACAGTGCGGCACTAGGAGTCTCATCTTGTTGCTTTTTGGGGTGTTAATTCCGCCTCTCCTCAGTTGCCCACCAAGTCAGCCATGAATGTATCCAGTTCTGATGTCTCAACCGCTCCTCACTGGCAGTCAATACCCCACGCAAGGGATCTACTCCTGATGAACAGTGGGGTTCTTCCCGGGATTCTTATCTCTCCTTGCTGCTATTGGGGATGAAGGCAGTTCCCCTCTCTTCTCTCCCCCTGTTACCGCTGGGCAGAGTACCGCATCCAGACACTTTTGGGCACTAATCAAAGAGCAAAGAGGACCCTGTTCTGGCCAGTACCAATTTGTGTGCCGGCAGCTCCCGATCTCCATGCGCGTGACCCTTAATTGCTTTTTCTCTGCCCCAGGTTACCAGAGGCCAGATCCTGCAGCAGCCTCGGCCGCCCGCTGCCACAGGCCCCAGTCTCTCCAAGTACGGGGGGTTCTGGTTCACTTGCCTGAATCACCCACAGTCGTGCCTCAGCCACTGTTGCCGCTCAGGGAGCAACCTTGTGGTATCCACTGCTGCTATTAATCCACGCAGTCAGGCCCACAGGAGCAGAGGTTAGGCACTGCCACCTGCTGCAATATAATAGGCCAGGGCGGGTCTCTTCCACAGCAGCATTTAGCACCAGCTTCGCCTGCCTGGCTTCGCTCCCCCTCCCTGTGTACCTGCTATTCCAGTGCCCGCTGAGTTGGCCTGTACCCACGCCTCTCCTGTCGTGTGTGGGGGCCAAGCCTCGCCACAATCCCAGCCACCAATTGCTGGGCCCGCAGGGACGGAGTGCCGATTCTGCCATCTTCTGCGGTGCTCTCTTAGGCCAGGGTGAGCTTCTCACTAGTCCCGGAAGGCCTCGGCTCTGCCCTCAGGGCTCCGCTCTTGTTCTCTGCGTCCACGCTTCTGCAGGGCCTGAGGGAGGCCTGTCCGATTACCGCATTTGTGTTCAGCAGTTTTTTAGTGGATCACTCCAGTTGTATTCAGGCACTTTCCAACGTTAGTTTAACTTGCTTTTGGAAGTAGAGTCCATGCGGGAGCAGGATGATGTTGGATTAAGTCTCCCGGGCCGCTGGAGGCTCACAGTAGTGTGGCCATTTTGCGTTTGCGCCCTCTAGCGCCCCCTCATTTTGCAACATTATTACATGGGCAGGGTGGGAGGTTCTCATGCTAACCACCATGATTAAGAAAACCTATCAGAAAGTGCAGAGTGCTCAAATGAAATCTGGTTAAATAAAATGTATGATGAGGCTCTATAAGAAGATATAAATATGGTTACATCTGATTGGTAGAAATACTAACATTGCCCATGCTCAAGCTCTTCGCTGATTCAATTGCTGATTGTGCTGTGTACTGACACTTGAAAAATATAAGGACTTTATTAAAAGCTTTGCTTAAGGAGGCATATTGCAAGGATCATTAAATAATTCTATTACACCCAGTTCGCTACATGCATGTTTCTGATAACCAAGCCAGGGGAACCTCTCAGTATTGGTCATTGAAAGACAATCCATAATAATAGATCTTGAGAAAACTAGCTCCGCTGTAAGCCAGATTTTCACCCATAATAATAAAGGGGCAAGTCCAATACAATCCACAATTTACCAAAGGCCCAGTTCCGAATGGCAAAAACATGTTGATGCTCTCTTAGGGACCATTAAAAGCTTTCTAATAAAATTATTTTCCACTAATTAGAGTTTTCCACAATTGATAAAACCCCACACTCCATCCCCAGAAGTAACAATTGAGAGACATTTAGTTTTGTAGAGTGTGGTAATTTCTTTGATGGGCTTGTGGCCCAATTTTCTTGCAAAATGAAACAATGTCTCCATGGCTGTAGTTGTTCTCTGTGCCCTAAGGGTCAGCAAGGGATCCCATGATAACTGGGTGTTAAAAAGGATCCCTAGGTAGGAAAAATGTTGAACTTTCTCGATCCAATTGTACTGAACATTAAAAGATTTCGACTTTATTGACTTAGGGCGACACACCATAATGTTGGACTTTTTATGGTTCACTTTTAAGTCCAAAGAAGACATAAAGTCTACATAGGCATCTACGGCTCTCTCAAGGCTCATAGCTGTCCTTCCAAGAAGGACAGCATCATCGGCATAAAGTAATGTTGTGACAAAGTTTTGGACACTTTTTCGGCAATATAGACCCTTTTTCAATAAATGGGCTTTTAAGCCATTTGTATAAGTGAGAATAGAAAAGGGGCCAGTATACAGCACTAGCGGACCCCCTTCATTGAGGCAATTTAGTCTGTTAAACACCGTCATTTCCGTAGCGTATTTTAACCATAGTTTTATAATGTAACCTATGTATCAGGACAACAAGGGGTTCCTCCACCCCCATATCTCCCATCATTTGCAACAATCTGTCATGATTGACAGTATCAAACACACTAGACAAGTCCATGAAGGCCAGATGTAAAGAGTACGTCATGGACCTAGTTTATCAGTGACAGATCCAAGCACTGTTCTGTCGTGCCCATTCCCGCCTAAAACCTTATTGTGTTTTAGAAAGCACATTATTTGCAAAGGCCCACTCTTCCAGCAGGACCAAGAGGACCCTGCCCAGGACTTTTACTGTTGCATCTATTAAAGATATCGGCCTGTTACAGGCCGGGTCATTCCTGTCTCCTTGATTGAATATATGGACGACTGTAACGTCTTTCAATGAAGCAGGTAGGGGACCTATAATAGAAGCCCTAAAGATATTTATTAGAAGAGGCGCACAGAGGTTGGTGTTATCCTTGCACAAGTCAAGGGCAACCCCACCCAGGCCGGGTGCTTTGTGGAGGATGCCTTGAGTTATTGCTGCATCCACCTCCTTAACAGAAATTGATTATTAAGCTTCAGAGCTTGTTCCCTATCTTCAATCACAGCAACATCCCTTTGCTCAAAATGTAAGGCTCTGTTTAAAGGGTTAAAGATACATGAATATTGTGATACCCAGGTGTCTTCTGATATCAGGGAATCCATTTTTTGTGTAGAGGTATCCGAGAACACCAGCGGTTAATGACTTCCCAGAACTTTTTCATGTCATTCAAGTCCCCGGCAGCCAACAAATTGGCCCAGGTCTCTGTCCTAAGATCCATCTTTCTCTGGGCTATCACCGCCTTGTAATTCTTTCTCAATGCCCTGACTATTTCTTTATTCCGGGGGGTAATATTTAGGGCTTTTCATAACTCTTTATGGGCCTTTGTACAATCACTATTGAACCAACGTTCAGGAGGGGCAGGTTCAGTATAGCATCTGACTGATAAGGCTGATGAGATATATGAACAAAGTGTCTCAAAATCTTGAACTAGGGCAAGAGGCACCTTTCCATGAGGGCAATATTCTCACTTCCAATTTTATAAACAAAATCCTGGGAATTTACCTGTTCTCATTTCAGTCTTAAGCCTTTATTCGGGTTATACTGGTTAGGGGGGTTATTTGACATCAGGTTCCCTGTCCGCAAATCTAGTTTGAAGGAGGTCACTAAGGGATTGTGGTCACTGGCGCAATTTGGCAAGATTTAAAAATCCCGGTTGAGACTACAATAGTTACTTGATCGAAACATAAAATCAATTGTGCTCGGGTGTGCTCCTCCCATGAAAGATAGATTGTGTCAAAATCATTAACACAGTCTTATAAAGGAATCAGGTCATGAGAAATTAAAATACCATTCAGGGCATTCCCATAAGTAGAGTGAGAGAAGTGAGTCATAGACTGCTCATCTTTATTTTCAACCCTACAAACACTTGAACCTCTAAAGTCACAGATTCTACAGTTAAAATCACCAGCCCATAAAATACATAATGACTGTCTAGAAAGGGCTACCTTAAAAATGTCCTCACTTAAATTATTAGCAAATTCAGAATTTCTTTGATCAAAAATATTATGATAAAAATTAACAACTAAAAAATCCACAATGTTAAGACCTGAGAGTAAAAGCAGTTGATACTAGGGAGAACAACATACTAATTTAACCTTCATTGCATCACATTTAACTGATGTAAGCACTACCAAGCCACCCTTTGCCCTCCCTGACGTAGCTGGGATAGTTGGTGTACCATGGGAGCAAAAACCGTTCATGGCACAGGTCTCTTGTAACAGAATTGGATAATGCCCTGACACAAAACCCATCCAATCCTCATTTCCCAGCTTCATCTGAATTCCTGTGATGTTCCAAGACAGGACTGCAAATGAGTGATCAGGGTTCCCTGTCCTCTGGCACCAGCAGCAACCACTTCATTAGAGATTTAGTTCCCTCTGGCTTTTCTTTTTAAAACCGAAGGGTACATCTTCCCAATATGGTGGTCCCTGGTCTCCGAACCCTTGTGAAAGTTAGGTAAAGCTAGTTTGGCCTCCCTATCAGCTGCAGGGAATTTACTCATTCTGGGCCGAGATACACACAGTCAATTAATTTTGTTGATGCCAGAAAGAGGTGCAAACCTATTGTTGCCTGGCATAAACTTAACCATTTACTGGAGTTAGGGGGTAAACAAATAATGATTGTACAGGTGGCTTTTAGAACTATCCCTGGGGCAGTGCAGAAACGCCTGTGGAAATTGACGACCTCTCCTCATGATGCCTTAGCAGCCTTCTCACTTTTGATGGGTGAGAAAACTTCACTACCAGGCAATCTCCTCAGATAGTCTTTGGCAAGGGGCCAATCCATCCAACCCTATTAACAGTTAGAATCTTGTTTCTCTCTGCTGGGGAAAAATTCTTATGCAGCCCTAGCCAGTGTGTGACTTTATGTGTGGGCCTGCATCCCCGACCCTGTGTTGCTGGGCTTCAATGGTGGGACTCCTATCAAAACTAGCCACTTAATGTCAAAGAGCTAGGCACTGTCTCCTCATCGTCATTCATTCTAGCCACCATGTCCATATTCCTCCGTATTTCTGTTGTGGCCTGTAACGGAACCTGGATTCTCTGGTTTCTCATAGTGGTCGCTCCCAACTGTACTATCTCATCAGGCCTCTTGCCTTTGTCACTTCTCCTTCATAGATGGGTGTGGGGAGTTATCTTCTCCTTTTGTGGTAGGGTGGCCACCAGACCTGACTCTGCTACAATAGGCACACAGGATCCGCCACTGCAAACGTGTCTAGGCTGACTCATACTGAGTGCACTCTGCTCACTTGTGGGCACTCGGGCACTAATAAATGTAACCAGTTGGGCTTCCATGGCAGCCTAGCTTTACTTGATTGGGGCAAGATGATCCTGCAAAATTTCAAACAAATTTCTAAAAGATCTCATCAAGAATCAAAACTTCCCCTACTGGCCTAGTCTTCCCCTTGGTAGCTCTTAATTTTGGCTGTTGGGCAGTTTGGGGCGCCTTAACATTGGGCCTTATGCGTTTGGAAGTGGGTCCTGGGAAGGGAATGACAGTGTCTGGACTCTGGAAAGCCAGTTTAAGCAGGGATTTTTGCAGGGACTAATATCTGCCAATATAGCCTCGTCTGCAACTCCTGCAGAACTCTGGGAACTCACCCGACTGGACAGTCCATCTCGGTCGTAGCACCCACCCCCAGTGTGCTACTACAGACTGGTATCCCCTGCAGCCCTCCTGTATCCCTCCTTTACTTCGCCCAGCCTGGATGGACAGTCTTCGCTCAGTCATAACAATTTCGGTAGACACTACCCCAATGGCTATCTCAGTTAGGGTATCTATCTTCTTGTGGGCCTATATGGAAGCAGAGTCTTCCCCTTTGTCGTGCCTTACGCTTGTCCATGGTGCACTATAACCCTAATCCTTAGTTGGGATGGCAGCTTTTAATAAATGGGGTGCCTCTGCCCACCCGACTTTCACCGGCAGGTTATGCAGGGTTAAGAACACAGAGCGTCAGTGGTAGTCAATAAAAAACACTGAGAACCAGCAGGGATGCCAGGAATGCCATTTAAGAGAGCAAACAAAAGCAGTAGCGGTAGCAATGATGGAAATTCACTTACCTCCCCACCCCCCCCAGTGTCAATGAATCCCCTGCCTCCACAGCGTAGCTGGAGCTCTCAGTCTTAAGTTTTTACAGTTTGAATTTTCCCAGAGGTAACAAGATCTTGCAACAGGGTCTTACAACACCGCTTTATAGTGGTGAAGATAGTAGGGAAACACTAAGGCAGTAGGCTGCATTATGTCCTGAACCCCTGGCACCCTGGTGCTCCACTGCCCTGCCGTGCACCTGTGCCGGTCTTCACGAGCCAGGCACAGTGAGGGCAGACATGCAGGGCAGAACAGGACAGGACAGCAGCTGCGGCAAGTTAACTATCAAAGAATTCTGTGGGCAGCCAAGATTCCCCCAATGCCACAAACACAAGACAACATGGTTTTAAGCGTGCGGACGGAGAATCTTAGGATGAAAAAGGACCACCAAGACCAGAATCCATTGCTTTTCCGAGCAGTGCTAAGAAAATGCAATGCAAGGAAGGTGTGTGACGTCTGGCAGGCACGAGCAAGGCTTTGAGGGTGGGGCGGATCCTGTGCAATTCCTCTGCAGGGCCATTCTATTAAGTTTAATTTTTTAGCATCATGTGTAGTTTGATTTTTTTCATATTAGCATATGTGTCAAGGGTAGCTTATATTACATATTAGTAAAGCACAAGTTTACCTTTTAGGATAACTCTGAATAACTGATGTTTATTATTACCTGACACATTTCATACACTCGCGTTCTAGGCAGAGGTAGGTGAGAGTCTGTGGGCTGCAACAAAACATTTGAATTGTGTCATCTTCCTTCCTTGACCAATGTTCCCTGCCAAATGGCGTGGCTATATGAAGTGGCTGTCTTTCTCTTTCTCTCTAATTATCACTAATTTCCCCAACCCACCATTGATCGATTCTGTAACCCACTCCACCAAGTTGTGAGATCATTTGAGCAGTAATCTATTTCCACCATCACACTTGGTGGGGTGCATGTTGTCTAAGCAATCCTTAACCTCTTGAGATGCAGGTAGAAAAAACATGCAAATCCACATGCAGAGATTTGCCCAATCCTCGCGGAGTTCCGAAAAACTCAGTGAAGTGACTTGAAGCAGAGTTTTTTTCCTCGAGCAGCTCACCAACCGTAAGTTGGCAAGCGCTTGCGACAAAAACTCACACACTAAACCTCCTGGCAAGATTTCTCAACGCGGGCAGTCGCGGCAGGTTGCGATCACTCACGTTGAGAAATCTGCCATTCGTGTTGAGGAAGCTGTTGCTCGAGTAGAATGTCTACTCGAGCGGCAGAAAGCAGCAGCGCCCTCTGGCGCAACGCACAGTGTTGTTCGTGCTGATTTAACAGTGCAAGACAAACTCCGTGCGAGCAGCGCAACTTAACAGACTATGCTGCTAGTGGAACTCCGCAGGGCACAGCAGACTTTTTCTGCCACTTAGTGGAGTTCCACAGAGTAAAACTCAGCGAACTCCGCCCAGGCCTAATAGACACCCAGCAATTTTATAATTGTCAGGAAGAAAGATGATGCCAAGTAACTTCTGGAGACTTCGAATAGAAAAAACACATGAACTAGATGCATTGTGCTTCTTAATGAGGTTTTATAAACAGAGTGGTAATCTGAGTGTTATTAATAAACATTGGTGTTTACTTAAATCAAACCCCATTCTGAAAGGACATGTTTCTTCTAGAATTACACTGACATTTCTTATAGGAGACAGTTTGAAAGGCAAACTCACAAGCAGGATGCTTAAACCCATTCACCAGATAGAAACTGGCAATCTGGTGAAGGAACGTGTTGTTGTGGGAGTTGTTTAATACTAAATTTGCTGTCGCAGTGCACTCTTTTTTCACCAATTTTACTGTTATATATGTTTATTCCTGTGCTACCCAATCATTGGCACTGTGTCTGTCAGCGCTGGAAAACAATTGCAAACAAGAGTGCCAGGTTCGGCAAACCAATCCCTAGCTGATGGGTGCACTTAACGTTGAAACTTGTCAGTTTCTCTTCCAATTTCATAAGTATCTTCCCTTCTCATAGAAAACACTTTATTCCAGTTCCATGTGATTAAGAAATCATTTTAATGTCTTTATGAAATTCATACTCCATTGACAGGTTATCATTTTCATTATGATCACTCATCAAACCCAATGCATTTAGAGTCGAAGATGACCCTTCATCAGGGGTCTCTACAATCGAAATCAACAAGAGCCAGTTCAGTCCAAACTGTTTAACTATATGCAAAACAAGGATAATTATCATCAACCCCTGAGCTTAAAAAAGCGTGCATCTTACTTAAGTACTCTTTGAGTGCTCAACACTAAAAAACTTGAAAAATCCACCATATAGCCGTGTCTACACATGTTATAAATTCAAACTGTGATGATTATGCCGTCGAGTATTGTGCGCTTGTGCTCAGTGTACATGCGTATAAAGAAATTGTGCATTCTAAACCTACTAAACTATGAATTGTGCCATTGCGTGTTCCATTCTCATAATTCGTGCTAGCTACAAACCATTCTTGCTTAAAATGAAACAGTGCACCCTTCTTCCGAATTGGTCTAAACCAATCCGCGTGTCTCCATTATGAACCGACCGTTACTTAACAACGCGTCGCTAAATGCCAGTATAAACATGACAGTGATAACCAATTATAAAAATATGCATGAACACGGTTTAAATCTTTAAAAAACGTTCGTCACCGAGTGTCCACTTACCCGTGACCTCAAAGGGTGATCCGTGCTCATAAGTGCATGCTAGCATTAGCTTCAGTGTTCCGCGAGTCTCTAAATGCCAAATTTACGACGTGTAAATTTCATAAAGACATTAAAATGATTTCTTAATCACATGGAACTGGAATAAAGTGTTTTCTATGAGAAGGGAAGATACTTATGAAATTGGAAGAGAAACTGAAAAGTTTCAACGTTAAGTGCACCCATCAGCTAGGGATTGGTTTTCCGAACCTGGCACTCTTGTTTTCGGTTGTGAGAGTTGTAACATATACCTGTTTGCTTTTAATTAATGCAAAAACATTTGTTGAAGCAATTGTATAATATTTAGTATTAGATCATTTCAGAAGGGTAAAGTTTGTACCTATGTGTGTATTAGAGTGCCCTTGCACCCTATTAGATTTAGGAAGCACCATACCACAATTAAGAGTCAGCATTGCCCAATTAGTTTAATACAATTAGAAGAAATGAAAAAGTATTCCAAAACATCACATTATAAGGAATGTCATAACCATAACCCCTCACTATTGTTTCTATTCAAAATATTTTATTGAGTTGATAATAAGTCAATAGACCAAACAAAAAAGAGCACTGATGAAGTACATTAAATTTGCAATATTACATTATAATAAAAATTGTACCTATACAATCAGAATTGAAGTATAATAGGAACTAACATTTAAAAATAAAAGAAGGGGGAATCAATAACTATTGGTAACATGTATAACGTAACAGAGCCACATATTAATATCTAACAAACTATACTTAATATATAATCGAAAACATTTAATACTATAATGCTATATAATTATCAATTGGTTTCCAAAACGATTGGTAAGTAGATGTATTATGAACAACACCCAACATAGTCAAACCAGCTCCCTTTCTGGAAAAAATTATCCATGCTCACCATGCATATAACGATAATAATGAAGCGTCTTTCTAATTGGTAGTAATTGATTTTAGAGCAGCAGATATTAAGAAGTCAAAGAGCTTTTTATTTGAATCTGACAGTTTTGTTGAGAGTAATAACGATTTACAAATCAACATATTATATGAAGGTTTATCTGATAAAGGAATTTTTTTTATAATAACATCCCAAACCTCATTCCAAAACTTAAAAACAGTATTACATTTGAAAAGCATATGTTTTAGTGAACCTGGAGCCAAATTACAGTGCCAGCAATTAGGAGAATTTAGTAGATTTGCCTTAAACATTTTCAATGGAGTCCATAAACAATTAAATAATATGAAAGAATTAGTTTGATATAAGGACACTGGCAACCATCCAGAGACACTATTCATCCATATTTTCCTCCATATGTCTTGATTTAAAGATAGACTGAGTTCATTATTCCAAAAAGAAGAGATAAAATGAATGTTATTCTTGTCAAAATTATTACATTTTTTATAATACATTGACAAAGCATGAGATGAAGAAGCTATTGCTTGAATATACATTTCTAAATCAGATACATATCAGATACATTTTCCATTGGAAAATTCCTCAGAAATTAATCAAGGATAGAATTACATAAACATTAGTATTTAGGAATATCAGAAGGGAGCAGAAGAAACGTTTGTTGCAGCTCTTCAAAAGATAAAAAAGTGTTATTATGATATCTATCTTTTAAGTAAAAGATACCCGCATTTATCCAAAATTGCCAAAATTGTATACTTTGATTAAGCTTTATAATAGGACTGAACCATAAAGATATATTTAAGGTGTGAGAAATAGGTGTTTGAAAGAGAGAATCTAAATCCTATAATATTAATTTTGTAGATTTCAATATTGCAGATCTTCATAATAAAGAATTAGAAGCAGACATAGTAACCAAAGTAAGTAACGGAAACTGTGATATCAAACCTTTTGCAATGAGAAGCCATGAGGGTGTATTATTAAAATCTGTATTGGTGAACCAAAAGGCGCTTTGTTTTAAAATAAATGCATTATGATAATTAAAAAGAAAATCTGGCAAACCAAAACCGCCATTACATTGTGCAATTTTCAACTTTTTGTAGCTTATACGAGGCGTTTTATTATTCCAAATAAATTTAGATATTAGCGTGTCTAAAGATTTATAGAACTTAGTGGTAGTTGGGTCGGTATCATAGATAATAGATAAAATATTTTTGGAACAATTACTATTTTAACAGAATCAACTTTCCCCCACCAAGATAAGTGTAAACAGACCACTTAGGAATTTTGTCTTTGATATTATTAAGAATATACTCACAGTTCAATGTAATCGATTGTTTGATGGTATGAGCGAATAGGATATCAAGATATTTAAGTTTTTCTTTTTGCCATATTATTTCATTGTTGGGAAGCATATCAGGGGTACAGTGCACATTTAAGGGAAAATATTCTGTCTTATTTGTGTTTAAAGTGTAACCTGAAATTTGACAATATGACTGAACCATCTTTAATCAGGGTGTAATAGAAGAATCTGGATTACTAATATATAATCATACGTCATCAGCATAAGCTGAAGTTTTTTATAGTAACCTCATTAATAGTAATACCTTTTATTTCTGTGGAGTGTCTGATGGCAATGAGTAAAGGTTCAATGGCAAGGAGAAAAAGTAAAAGTGACAAGGGACAACCTTGATGGGTGCCTCTAAAAAGGAAAAAATTATAAGAAAGTTGACTATTAATGAAAAGTGTAGCAGATGGGCTAGAATAAAGAGCTGAAATCATACGAATAAAGGAATTGCCAAAATTAAGAGCAGATAAAGTACTAAATAGAAACTGCCAATGTACTTTGTCAAAAGCATTTTCAGCATCTAATGCAAGGACACCAGCGGGAAGAGGCAAAGATGACACACCTTCAATTGCATGAAATATTAATCTAGTATTATTCACAGAATGTCTATTTTTCATGAAAACGGTTTAGTCAATGTGAACAATAGTGTCAAGCAAAGAAGCCAATTTGGTTGCAAGAATTTTAGCATAAAGTTTAAAATCTTGATTAATTAAAGAAATAGGGCGGTAGTTTGATACAATAGTGGGATCTTTATTAGGTTTTGGAAGAACTATAATCAAAGCTTCAGTAAAGGATCCTGAAGTGGATCCTTATATACTAAAGTATGTAAATAATTTAAGTAAATGAGGCATCAGATAAGGAGAACATTGTTTATAAAATTCATCAGGTATACCATCCGATCCACGTGATTTACCCGGTTTAAGAGATTTAATCGCAGAATACATTTCAGAGAAATCGGTACATCCAATTTTTCCCTCACTGATTGGGTAATTTTAGGTAGGCCAGAGGATTGCAAAAAATTATCAATACTAAATGTATCTATAGCTGAGGAATTACTGTATAGATTTGAATAGAAGATCAAAAATTCATTGACAATTTCTTTGTGTGATAAATGACAATTTACCATTTAAGCCATGAATTGCATTAATTTGGATTTTATCTTTTTTTCAATGCGTAAATTATTTGCTAAAAGTTGCCCAGATCTATTGGCTTAGAAATTTAATTTAGCCTTATCATTCAAAATTTGCATACCAGCTCTTCTACTTAACAAAGAGTTTTGTATTTATTATCATTGTACCAAATAAAGAGGCGCTCATATTTTGCTATTTGTTTATTAAATTCTTTAAGTTTAGCGTTAAAAGCTTTGTTATCATGTGCCATAATTGATATTGTTACTCCTCTGATATAAGCCTTAAATGCATCCAAAGGATTTACAAGTGAAGTAGATCATTCTGGATTGAAAGAGAGATAATCATGTAATGCTGACAAAAGTTTGGATTTATTATTGTCATTAAGAGCAGTATTCATACGTCAGCGAGAATGGGATTATTGAGTTGCGCTAAGATGTACAACACCTGAAATAAGTGCATGGTCAGAGATATAGATATTGTGAGTTGTAGGATAAGAAAATGAATAAATGAATGAACAGGAAATTAACAAATAATCAACATGAGATTAATAATTGTGAGGGTTAGAGAAAAAAGTAAACTATTTTCGGGTGATGTAGTAGCAAATATCTACCAATTTGGTCAATTTAATAAAAGACTTTAAAATAAAAAAAGCCTTAGTAGAACGATATTTAGTTTGAGAATATCTATCCAACAGTGGGTCACAATTTAAGTTAAAGTCGCCACCAACAACAAGTGGAACAGTACCTAATTTAATCACTTCAGATGTAAAAAGAGACCAAAATTTAGTATCATCATTTGTTGGACCATAGACATTAATTATATGAAAAACATTAGAATCAATTTTAACTTTCGCTGTAATATAACAAACTTCTATATTTTAATATTTGGATTGTATTTGAATATTTAACTTTTTGCACAAAGTATAGCAACACCTTTCTTTTTACGAACTGCAGGAGAGGAAATAATGTTACCAACCCATTGTTTATTCATATATGATAAAACTGTATCATCTATATGAGTTTCTTGAAGTAAACAAATGTCTGCTTTATGTCTGGCTAAATAATCTAAAACGTTTGTTCTTTTAACAGGGTGTCTTAAACCTTTCTACCAAAGAGGGGTATGCAGTTCCTGAGTAGGTCAGTAAGTAATGGGGAGAGAGTGCAAAACAGGAATGGTAGGTAGTCCTACTGTGAGGGAAGGGAAAGGGGGATCTCTCCTTTCGGAATTAGGGCCCACACACACCCAGCCAGCTGGGTGTCATGCTTCATCATAGGGCCTGCTCCTTGTCGGGTCAGCGCTGCAATACCCGACGGGCACCCTATGAGGGGCTCTTTGGCGAAGATTTTTTATTCCTTGCCGTATGGTGCTGTGGGTGTGAGGGGCCTACCATGTGTAGATGTAGTGAAGTGAAGGTGCTGGATTAAAACAGGTAAGGAAGTCCAAAAAGGAAATTTATTGTGGCTGGCTTCCAACCTGATTAAAAATATAAGAGAGGCGACTACCTGATTCTATGTGTCAGGATGTTGCGCTCTGCTCTATGTGGTCAACATGTTTCTTGCCTTAATGTCAGAGTGATCTAACAGTAATTCTTCAGGACCAAGAAGTGAATCTTAAATCTACACACCGTGGTGTACAGGTTAACTAACCTCAGATAACCACGTAGTACATCTAAATGTGGAGTACACAAAGATGTGATGGACGACCTATGGTTATTTGAGGTTAACCTATACACCACGGTGTGTAGATTTAAGATTCACTTCTTGGTCCTGAAGAATTAAGGCAAGAAACATGTTGACCACATAGAGCAGAGCACAACATCCTGACACATAGAATCAGGTAGTCGCCACTCTTATATAGGCCCCTCACACCCACAGCACCATACGGCAAGGAATAAAAGATCTCCGCCAAAGAGGCACTCATAGGGTGCCCGTCGGGTATTGCAGGGCCGACCCAACGAGGAGCAGGCCCTATGATGAAGCATGACACCCAGCTGGCTGGGTGTGTGAGGCCCCTAATTCCAAAAGGAGGGATCCCCCTTTCCCTTCCTTCGCAGTAGGACTACCTACCGTTCCTGTTTTGCACTCTCTCCCCATTACTTACTGACCTACTCAGGAACTGCATACCCCTCTTTGGTATTGTGATTATCTGGGCATGTATACTGGACCTTATAAAAGCCCACAGTCCCCTCCTTTGGTTTGTCTTAAACCTTTGCCATTAAATGAAACAACTTTAATTTAATTAATATTATCCATAATCAGTAGAAAAAGGAGATAGAAAAAAGAAAGAACAAATTTAGCTGAAAGGATTATAAAGTAGCTCCAGATGAAGAAGAAAGGAGAAAAAATGAAAGACAAGGACAAACATAAAAAAGACAACATAGAAATATAAATAATGTTCCAGAATCGCACAAAAACATATGAAAGATTGATCTGCCTAGACAATGACCACACAAAAAATATCGACAAATAGGCTAGAATAAAAATATTCACATGTATGAGTCATGTTGAAGTGTCACTTGTTTCCAAGGAGAGCAGAGAATGTTGATCTAAAAATGCACAAAGATCATCAGGACGTTAAAAATATTTTGAGATACCATCCTTACAAATTCTCATAAGGATCAAAAAGGCCATATTTAAAACCAAAGCTTCTTAGTCGAAGTCGAAGTTCAGTGAATTCTCTGCGAATTTTAACTGTTTCTTTGGCAAAGTCTTGATGTATAACATTTTTATTTCCATTGACCATTAAAGTTGGGATCTCTCTTGCTGCTTTCTGGATCATAGCGATACAAAAGGGGATGATGGACGGAACGTTTGAGCCAATCAAACACTCACCCCCAGTCAACTGATCTGGGTTTAATCCATCATCATTCTTTAGCTCACTCCACCACCCCAGTTCAGACATGGCCATATGCAAATCAGTCTGACCCTGTGCCTCATGGGAACAGTCCAGCCCGAACTGCCAAGCCATGTCTTCCCTGGACCGGAAACAAGCATCCTAGGACCGGTTTCTGGCATTCCAGCCGTCATCAGCCAGGCTTGCTTGAATCCAGTGGCAAAGTGAGCAAGGGACCCACGTCTGGGCATACCCCGCCAACTCAGGGCGAACAAAGCGATACAAAAGGGGATGATGGACGGAACGTTTGAGCCAATCAAACACTCACCCCCAGTCAACTGATCTGGGTTTAATCCATCATCATTCTTTAGCTCACTCCACCACCCCAGTTCAGACATGGCCATATGCAAATCAGTCTGACCCTGTGCCTCATGGGAACAGTCCAGCCCGAACTGCCAAGCCATGTCTTCCCTGGACCGGAAACAAGCATCCTAGGACCGGTTTCTGGCATTCCAGCCGTCATCAGCCAGGCTTGCTTGAATCCAGTGGCAAAGTGAGCAAGGGACCCACGTCTGGGCATACCCCCGCCAACCTAGGGCGAACAAAGCGATACAAAAGGGGATGATGGACGGAACGTTTGAGCCAATCAAACACTCACCCCCAGTCAACTGATCTGGGTTTAATCCATCATCATTCTTTAGCTCACTCCACCACCCCAGTTCAGACATGGCCATATGCAAATCAGTCTGACCCTGTGCCTCATGGGAACAGTCCAGCCCGAACTGCCAAGCCATGTCTTCCCTGGACCGGAAACAAGCATCCTAGGACCGGTTTCTGGCATTCCAGCCGTCATCAGCCAGGCTTGCTTGAATCCAGTGGCAAAGTGAGCAAGGGACCCACGTCTGGGCATACCCCGCCAACTTAGGGCGAACAAAGCGATACAAAAGGGGATGATGGACGGAACGTTTGAGCCAATCAAACACTCACCCCCAGTCAACTGATCTGGGTTTAATCCATCATCATTCTTTAGCTCACTCCACCACCCCAGTTCAGACATGGCCATATGCAAATCAGTCTGACCCTGTGCCTCATGGGAACAGTCCAGCCCGAACTGCCAAGCCATGTCTTCCCTGGACCGGAAACAAGCATCCTAGGACCGGTTTCTGGCATTCCAGCCGTCATCAGCCAGGCTTGCTTGAATCCAGTGGCAAAGTGAGCAAGGGACCCACGTCTGGGCATACCCCGCCAACTTAGGGCGAACAAAGCGATACAAAAGGGGATGATGGACGGAACGTTTGAGCCAATCAAACACTCACCCCAGTCAACTGATCTGGGTTTAATCCATCATCATTCTTTAGCTCACTCCACCACCCCAGTTCAGACATGGCCATATGCAAATCAGTCTGACCCTGTGCCTCATGGGAACAGTCCAGCCCGAACTGCCAAGCCATGTCTTCCCTGGACCGGAAACAAGCATCCTAAGACCGGCCTCCAGCATTCCAGCCGTCATCAGCCAGGCTTGCTTGAATCCAGTGGCAAAGCGAGCAAGGGACCCACGTCTGGGCATACCCCCGCCAACTTAGGGCGAACAAAGCGATACAAAGGGGATGATGGACGGAACGTTTGAGCCAATCAAACACTCACCCCCAGTCAACTGATCTGGGTTTAATCCATCATCATTCTTTAGCTCACTCCACCACCCCAGTTCAGACATGGCCATATGCAAATCAGTCTGACCCTGTGCCTCATGGGAACAGTCCAGCTCGAACTGCCAAGCCATGTCTTCCCTGGACCGGAAACAAGCATCCTAGGACCGGCTTCTGGCATTCCAGCCGTCATCAGCCAGGCTTGCTTGAATCCAGTGGCAAAGTGAGCAAGGGACCCACGTCTGGGCATACCCCCGCCAACTCAGGGCGAACAAGCGATACAAAAGGGGATGATGGACGGAACGTTTGAGCCAATCAAACACTCACTCCCAGTCAACTGATCTGGGTTTAATCCATCATCATTCTTTAGCTCACTCCACCACCCCAGTTCAGACATGGCCATATGCAAATCAGTCTGACCCTGTGCCTCATGGGAACAGTCCAGCCCGAACTGCCAAGCCATGTCTTCCCTGGACCGGAAACAAGCATCCTAGGACCGGCTTCTGGCATTCCAGCCGTCATCAGCCAGGCTTGCTTGAATCCAGTGGCAAAGTGAGCAAGGGACCCACGTCTGGGCATACCCCGCCAACTTAGGGCGAACAAAGCGATACAAAGGGGATGATGGACGGAACGTTTGAGCCAATCAAACACTCACTCCCAGTCAACTGATCTGGGTTTAATCCATCATCATTCTTTAGCTCACTCCACCACTCCAGTTCAGACATGGCCATATGCAAATCAGTCTGACCCTGTGCCTCATGGGAACAGTCCAGCCCGAACTGCCAAGCCATGTCTTCCTGGACCGGAAACAAGCATCCTAGGACCGGCTTCTGGCATTCCAGCCGTCATTAGCCAGGCTTGCTTGAATCCAGTGGCAAAGTGAGCAAGGGACCCACGTCTGGGCATACCCCGCCAACTCAGGGCGAACAAAGCGATACAAAAGGGGATGATGGACGGAACGTTTGAGCCAATCAAACACTCACCCCCAGTCAACTGATCTGGGTTTAATCCATCATCATTCTTTAGCTCACTCCACCACCCCAGTTCAGACATGGCCATATGCAAATCAGTCTGACCCTGTGCCTCATGGGAACAGTCCAGCCCGACTGCCAAGCCATGTCTTCCCTGGACCGGAAACAAGCATCCTAGGACCGGTCTCTGGCATTCCAGCCGTCATCAGCCAGGCTTGCTTGAATCCAGTGGCAAAGTGAGCAAGGGACCCACGTCTGGGCATACCCCCGCCAACCCAGGGCTAACAAAGCGATACAAAAGGGGATGATGGACGGAACGTTTGAGCCAATCAAACACTCACCCCCAGTCAACTGATCTGGTGAGTTTTTGATTGGCTCAAACGTTCCGTCCATCATCCCCTTTTGTATCGCTTTGTTCGCCCTAAGTTGGCGGGGGTATGCCCAGACGTGGGTCCCTTGCTCACTTTGCCACTGGATTCAAGCAAGCCTGGCTGATGACGGCTGGAATGCCAGAAACCGGTCCTAGGATGCTTGTTTCCGGTCCAGGGAAGACATGGCTTGGCAGTTCAGGCTGGACTGTTCCCATGAGGCACAGGGTCAGACTGATTTGCATATGGCCATGTCTGAACTGGGGTGGTGGAGTGAGCTAAAGAATGATGATGGATTAAACCCAGATCAGTTGACTGGGGGTGAGTGTTTGATTGGCTCAAACGTTCCGTCCATCATCCCTTTGTATCGCTTTGTTCGCCCTAAGTTGGCGGGGGTATGCCCAGACGTGGGTCCCTTGCTCACTTTGCCACTGGATTCAAGCAAGCCTGGCTGATGACGGCTGGAATGCCAGAAACCGGTCCTAGGATGCTTGTTTCCGGTCCAGGGAAGACATGGCTTGGCAGTTTGGGCTGGACTGTTCCCATGAGGCACAGGGTCAGACTGCTTTGCATATGGCCATGTCTGAACTGGGGTGGTGGAGTGAGCTAAAGAATGATGATGGATTAAACCCAGATCAGTTGACTGGGGGTGAGTGTTTGATTGGCTCAAACGTTCCGTCCATCATCCCCTTTTGTATCGCTTTGTTCGCCCTAAGTTGGCGGGGGTATGCCCAGACGTGGGTCCCTTGCTCACTTTGCCACTGGATTCAAGCAAGCCTGGCTGATGACGGCTGGAATGCCAGAAACCGGTCCTAGGATGCTTGTTTCCGGTCCAGGGAAGACATGGCTTGGCAGTTCGGGCTGGACTGTTCCCATGAGGCACAGGGTCAGACTGATTTGCATATGGCCATGTCTGAACTGGGGTGGTGGAGTGAGCTAAAGAATGATGATGGATTAAACCCAGATCAGTTGACTGGGGGTGAGTGTTTGATTGGCTCAAATGTTCCGTCCATCATCCCCTTTTGTATCGCTTTGTTCGCCCTAAATTGGCGGGGTATGCCCAGACGTGGGTCCCTTGCTCACTTTGCCACTGGATTCAAGCAAGCCTGGCTGATGACGGCTGGAATGCCAGAAACCGGTCCTAGGATGCTTGTTTCCGGTCCAGGGAAGACATGGCTTGGCAGTTCGGGCTGGACTGTTCCCATGAGGCACAGGGTCAGACTGATTTGCATATGGCCATGTCTGAACTGGGGTGGTGGAGTGAGCTAAAGAATGATGATGGATTAAACCCAGATCAGTTGACTGGGGGTGAGTGTTTGATTGGCTCAAACGTTCCGTCCATCATCCCCTTTTGTATCGCTTTGTTCGCCCTAAGTTGGCGGGGGTATGCCCAGACGTGGGTTCCTTGCTCACTTTGCCACTGGATTCAAGCAAGCCTGGCTGATGACGGCTGGAATGCCAGAAACCGGTCCTAGGATGCTTGTTTCCGGTCCAGAGAAGACATGGCTTGGCAGTTCGGGCTGGACTGTTCCCATGAGGCACAGGGTCAGACTGATTTGCATATGGCCATGTCTGAACTGGGGTGCTGGAGTGAGCTAAAGAATGATGATGGTTTAAACCCAGATCAGTTGACTGGGGGTGAGTGTTTGATTGGCTCAAATGTTCCATCCATCATCCCCTTTTGTATCGCTTTGTTCGCCCTAAGTTGGCGGGGTATGCCCAGACGTGGGTCCCTTGCTCACTTTGCCACTGGATTCAAGCAAGCCTGGCTGATGACGGCTGGAATGCCAGAAACCGGTCCTAGGATGCTTGTTTCCGGTCCAGGGAAGACATGGCTTGGCAGTTCGGGCTGGACTGTTCCCATGAGGCACAGGGTCAGACTGATTTGCATATGGCCATGTCTGAACTGGGGTGGTGGAGTGAGCTAAAGAATGATGATGGTTTAAACCCAGATCAGTTGACTGGGGGTGAGTGTTTGATTGGCTCAAATGTTCCATCCATCATCCCCTTTTGTATCGCTTTGTTCGCCCTAAGTTGGCGGGGGTATGCCCAGACGTGGGTCCCTTGCTCACTTTGCCACTGGATTCAAGCAAGCCTGGCTGATGACGGCTGGAATGCCAGAAACCGGTCCTAGGATGCTTGTTTCCGGTCCAGGGAAGACATGGCTTGGCAGTTCGGGCTGGACTGTTCCCATGAGGCACAGGGTCAGACTGATTTGCATATGGCCATGTCTGAACTGGGGTGGTGGAGTGAGCTAAAGAATGATGATGGATTAAAACCAGATCAGTTGACTGGGGGTGAGTGTTTGATTGGCTCAAACGTTCCGTCCATCATCCCCTTTTGTATCGCTTTGTTTGCCCTAAGTTGGCGGTGGTATGCCCAGACGTGGGTCCCTTGCTCACTTTGCCACTGGATTCAAGCAAGCCTGGCTGATGACGGCTGGAATGCCAGAAACCGGTCCTAGGATGCTTGTTTCCGGTCCAGGGAAGACATGGCTTGGCAGTTCGGGCTGGACTGTTCCCATGAGGCACAGGGTCAGACTGATTTGCATATGGCCATGTCTGAACTGGGGTGGTGGAGTGAGCTAAAGAATGATGATGGATTAAACCCAGATCAGTTGACTGGGGGTGAGTGTTTGATTGGCTCAAACGTTCCGTCCATCATCCCCTTTGTATCGCTTTGTTCGCCCTAAGTTGGCGGGGGTATGCCCAGACGTGGGTCCCTTGCTCACTTTGCCACTGGATTCAAGCAAGCCTGGCTGATGACGGCTGGAATGCCAGAAACCGGTCCTAGGATGCTTGTTTCCGGTCCAGGGAAGACATGGCTTGGCAGTTCGGGCTGGACTGTTCCCATGAGGCACAGGGTCAGACTGATTTGCATATGGCCTTGTCTGAACTGGGGTGGTGGAGTGAGCTAAAGAATGATGATGGATTAAACCCAGATCAGTTGACTGGGGGTGAGTGTTTGATTGGCTCAAACGTTCCGTCCATCATCCCCTTTTGTATCGCTTTGTTCGCCCTAAGTTGTCGGGGGTATGCCCAGACGTGGGTCCCTTGCTCACTTTGCCACTGGATTCAAGCAAGCCTGGCTGATGACGGCTGGAATGCCAGAAACCGGTCCTAGGATGCTTGTTTCCGGTCCAGGGAAGACATGGCTTGGCAGTTCGGGCTGGACTGTTCCCATGAGGCACAGGGTCAGACTGATTTGCATATGGCCATGTCTGAACTGGGGTGGTGGAGTGAGCTAAAGAATGATGATGGATTAAACCCAGATCAGTTGACTGGGGGTGAGTGTTTGATTGGCTCAAACGTTCCGTTCATCATCCCCTTTTGTATCACTTTGTTCGCCCTAAGTTGGTGGGGGTATGCCCAGACGTGGGTCCCTTGCTCACTTTGCCACTGGATTCAAGCAAGCCTGGCTGATGACGGCTGGAATGCCAGAAACCGGTCCTAGGATGCTTGTTTCGGTCCAGGGAAGACATGGCTTGGCAGTTCGGGCTGGACTGTTCCCATGAGGCACAGGGTCAGACTGATTTGCATATGGCCATGTCTGAACTGCGGTGGTGGAGTGAGCTAAAGAATGATGATGGATTAAACCCAGATCAGTTGACTGGGGGTGAGTGTTTGATTGGCTCAAACGTTTCGTCCATCATCCCCTTTTGTATCGCTTTGTTCGCCCTAAGTTGGCGGGGGTATGCCCAGACGTGGGTCCCTTGCTCACTTTGCCACTGGATTCAAGCAAGCCTGGCTGATGACGGCTGGAATGCCAGAAACCGGTCCTAGGATGCTTGTTTCCGGTCCAGGGAAGACATGGCTTGGCAGTTCGGGCTGGACTGTTCCCATGAGGCACAGGGTCAGACTGATTTGCATATGGCCATGTCTGAACTGGGGTGGTGGAGTGAGCTAAAGAATGATGATGGATTAAACCTAGATCAGTTGACTGGGGGTGAGTGTTTGATTGGCTCAAACGTTCCGTCCATCATCCCCTTTTGTATCGCTTTGTTCGCCCTAAGTTGGCGGTGGTATGCCCAGACGTGGGTCCCTTGCTCACTTTGCCACTGGATTCAAGCAAGCCTGGCTGATGATGGCTGGAATGCCAGAAACCGGTCCTAGGATGCTTGTTTCCGGTCCAGGGAAGACATGGCTTGGCAGTTCGGGCTGGACTGTTCCCATGAGGCACAGGGTCAGACTGATTTGCATATGGCCATGTCTGAACTGGGGTGGTGGAGTGAGCTAAAGAATGATGATGGATTAAACCCAGATCAGTTGACTGGGGGTGAGTGTTTGATTGGCTCAAACGTTCCGTCCATCATCCCCTTTTGTATCGCTTTGTTCGCCCTAAGTTGTCGGGGGTATGCCCAGACGTGGGTCCCTTGCTCACTTTGCCACTGGATTCAAGCAAGCCTGGCTGATGACGGCTGGAATGCCAGAAACCGGTCCTAGGATGCTTGTTTCCGGTCCAGGGAAGACATGGCTTGGCAGTTCGGGCTGGACTCTTCCCATGAGGCACAGGGTCAGACTGATTTGCATATGGCCATGTCTGAACTGGGGTGGTGGAGTGAGCTAAAGAATGATGATGGATTAAACCCAGATCAGTTGACTGGGGGTGAGTGTTTGATTGGCTCAAACGTTCCGTCCATCATCCCCTTTTGTATCGCTTTCTGGATCATAAGCAGCTGATGGTGACTCAAGACTTTAAAAAAATCACCCGATGCAGTTTAACATTGATTGGGTTACGATGAGAAGGAATTATATGTGCCTTATCAATTTCAAATTTTTCTGAGAATTTTAACTGTAAAAGACCAGGTATTAAGGATTCTAAATATTGCCTATAGTCATTGCATTCAACACCTTCCGGCAAATTAAAGATGCACAGATTATACTGCCAATTACGGTTTTCTAATTCAAGTAATAAAGCATTAATTGGCTCAATTTTTGCACTGAGGGGCAACATACTGTTAATTTTGACCTTATTATCTGGATTTTTATTGCATTGTCAGAGACTTTCGTTGAAAGGTCAGCCATGTCCTTGCGAATATTTTTAATTTCCAAAACAATGTTGTCTGTATTAGAGCGTACTGCTTGTAACTCTTCCCATAAAGTTGTTAACGAAGGCTCATTAGAATCCACAATTTTTTACTTTACTGGTGGAGGAAAAATTGTTTGTTCACGTTTGTTAGTTGTTCTATGCAAATTCTTTCCTTCCATATTAGTATTTTCCACGCAAAATATATATAAATCGCGTCAAAAACACTTCAAAAACATAGAGAATGAAATTACATAAAATATCACCAGAGCAGGCAACTGTGCAGCAGCTAGAACCAGCTGTGGTTGTGGTTTAGGCCTCAGCCACATCCTTTCCTCAATACGTCCCCGCCCTCCTGACAGGAAGCTCCAGCAGCACTTAACAGGTCAGCTCGATGTAAGGGCACAGCATGACAGAAAGCCCTTAAAAAATGGAGATAGAGCCCCAAAAACAACCTTTCCATAAGTGCTGGTCACAAAGAGGAAAATGTGACACTTCAAAACTGGTAAAGAAAGCCTACAAGCGGCTTACAAATCATCGCTAATGCGGGCGTTGAAGGAGAATTATCAGGAGGCAGCCATCTTGAAAAGTGCGATTGCGCGACAACCCCTCACTATTGTAATTGTTGCAAATGCAAACTTCGCCAGTTGGAATCCAAGCTCATAACCTAATTGAGAACAATGAAGCCAAATTATCTGAATTTGGCAGAAGGATTATCATATTTATTTAATGGCTGATCAAATTAAAAAATAAGTACAACACATGTCCTAGGTGATGTGATTAATGTATAAACAGAACCTATTTATTTTTTAGAGATATACAAGGATATTGATAGCCAAAATGATGGTGTCCTGACGTGATTGGCATTAAAAATTAGGCAATAAAGCATGAAAGCAAACTTACTGAGTTTATAACTTCGATTTGTAGTTAGTCAGTTAATCTTTATTAACTAATTAAAATCATGCACCGAAAACGCTAGCAATGCAGAGAAAAATAAATACATGAATAAATATCAAGCATTACAAAACCAGATCATCAAATGTGCCACTGCATACATACTGATGTATATGATAAACAAATCAACTGATAAAACTATTTGTATAATATTCAACATCCAACGATGAAAAATGATAAACATGAAAGTCAGAAAGATAAATTAGCCAGACAATTTAAAGGGGCTCTCTTCTAGTAAGGCAAAACAAAGCTGCATACTTAAAGTGGACTAAACTGGTGGTCATTCATAAGTCTTTACCAATTAATGCATATCTCAATACTGTTAATGCTTTCTGACAGCCCTTTTCAATGAACAGAAGCCTCAGCCATTTTCTTCGTTCACCCGATGATAATAGGCAAGTCCACACTGGAATGATTCACTCTAAGCGTCACGTGGCAGCAAGTTGCCCATCTTTTAAACTATGAACATGCGGGTCTTAATTAACCCTGGGCGTAGTTCGCAAAGTAGCGCTACGTGAAGTGCACTTCGCACTACGCGAGCTACGCGTAGCACTACGCGAACTGTGTAGTGCGCTGTTCGCGATGATTGCACAGTGCCGGATGCTTGTCCGCACTGTGCAATCATTGAAAACGGCATCTTGCACAGTGCGAGCTGTCTTTTACTGCCGCTCACGTAGATTTTTACTCGAGCGGCAGCTTTCTCAACGCGGACTGGTAGTTTCTCATCGCGAGCGGTCGCGAGCATACGCGACCACTCGCAATGAGAAACCTGACCTCCCCGCGTTGAGAATCTCGCCGGGAGGTTTATTTTCCACGCTCGCGATCGGCAACTTGATGTTGCTGATCGCGAACGAGGAAAAAGTCTCGCCGGAATGTCATTTTGCTTGCTCGAGGTCGCCAACTTGACGTTGAGGACCGCGAGCAAGCAAAAAATGACTGCTGCCCTACGCTACGCGTGTTTGCACTGTGCTACATGCAATTCGCGTAGTGCGAAGTAGCGCAAACTTCACAAACTACGCGAGTGTAGCGTAGTGCTTTGCCCAGGGTTAGTCTTAATTCCAATACAGAGGTGGTTAACTAACAAATACGCACACAGCACTGCCTAGTTGATTTTGCTAGTGGGGCAGATAGCCTATTAGCCAGTTTCTTTTCTGAGAAGCCATCAGGAATATAGCCTGATCATTTCCTTTTGTTAAAAGCCTCTGGCCCAGATTTTCAAAGGTGTCACGGAACACAACGCAGCAGCCAAAAATGCTGCACTGAATTGCGTGACAGAGAGAACAGGAGAGCGCCATATTCACAGAGATATGGCTCTATCCTCTCCTCTCCCTAGTGCCGGTGCTGATTTCACCTGCCATGAGCCAGACATACACCTAAGCACCATAGTGCTAGGGTGCATGCCTGAGTCTACCATGCGTTTTGTACAGGAAGTGTCCCTTCCTGTACAAAATACTATGGCTAGACAAGTGAAAAACCTTTTACTACTTTGAATGTGTGCTGTACAGTGCAGTCACACATGCAAAGTCATAAAAGAAAGGAGAAATTAAAACATTTCTCCTTTTAACTCCTACTATTCAGCACACTTAATTTTTAATACTAAACCCTGTAGTTAGGGTGTGACGTTAAAAAACATGGGTTGTTGCATGGGGATGCCCATGTACCACCCATGTAACACCCACTAAATGTAAAGTAATGCAAAGCAGCAGTTTGCACTGCTTTGTGTTACTTTTGGGTACTTTCCAGCACAAAACAAGATTTGCACTGGAAGTAAACCAGGAAAAAAATATTTTGTGCTGGTTAGCATCACTTTTGTGACGCTAACCCAGCACAAAATGTTTGAGAATCTCCCCCAACGTGTCTCCAATATACAACAATGTTTTAACCTTTTTATTATAATACAGTCTTAATCTTAATGGAGGGCAGAGACAGATAGGTCTCCCACAAGGTTTGCAGTTCAATCCCTTAAGTAAATAAAGAGAACAAGAATGTGAAAGATGGCTACATTGGAGTGCGTGCCAACCGGCCACTCAGAGTGGTCTCACCAGTATTGAGCAATGAATAGTATAGGCCAAAAATTGTGACATCAATTTGAGCCATTATTGCTGTAATTTTTAGGGCAAGATGTATGAAGGGAAAGGTTTGATATTACCATATAGTGAAATTTTGTGATTCGATATTTGATACTCACAAACACCAATGCATAAAAGTGTGCTTTACACTTTCTGTGATTCCCAGTGGGTCACAAATAGACCGACCTCATTAATATTCATGAGGTAGGTCTCGGTTTGCGACCATTGGGAATTGCAAAAATCTCATGGATGATGGCCGGCGAGGGCAGCAGACCAACATGTCTGTGATTTATTTTCAATAAATCAATGTTTTTTTTTTAAATGCAGCTCGCTTTCCTTAAAGTAAAACAGGATGCATTTCAAAAAGAAAATGAAAAGTTTTCTTTTCATTTTTTAAGAGTAGGCAGTGGTCCGTGGGACCACTGCCTGCTCTTA
Organism: Calotriton arnoldi; assembly: GCA_963921515.1. Lineage (NCBI taxonomy): Eukaryota > Metazoa > Chordata > Amphibia > Caudata > Salamandridae > Calotriton > Calotriton arnoldi. The sequence goes on from CAWUFW010019206.1 coordinate 132,764, forward strand.
AGAAATGTTTTTACAAACCTTCACAAAGGGGAAGGGGTCCCTTTGGGACCGCTTCCTATTTGCGAATAGGTTACCACCTACTTGAAGTAGGTGGTAAAATGCGAATGTTTTGTGACCGCATTTTTGTCGCAAAACATTCACACACCAATGCGATTCGGTATTAGGAAGGGACACCCCAAACACTCCCCTTCCTAAAACTGAATTGCAATTCTGTAATAGGTTACCAAATCACAAATTCGGCCTTTGTACATTAAAAAATGCTTTTTGCGGTCGCAAACTGCCCTGCGAATTGGGTCGTTTGTGACGTCAAAAAACTTTGTACATCTGACCCTAAACATTCTAGCTAAATTCATGGTTAACTGGTTGAATTATTTTGTCTGAAAACATTGCAATGGGAACTTCTAACAAAAACCTAGTTTCCCTGGAAATGCTGCCAAGCCATAATCAAGAGATGATAAAAAGCTTGCGAGACGCGCGAGCGCGCAGCCAAGATGGCGGCTCCGTAGCGTTTCTCTGCTTCACCCGGATTTACAACGAACCTTTTCTACTGACACAGGCAGTTTTCTTCCCCTTTCTGCTACTTGGGGCACTCACCTGACTCTGCTGCACAGTTTTGGCCTCATTGCCTCCGCGACGCTGGTGCTATCGAGGATTTCTCTGCTGCTGCTTCCTTCACGGAGTATCCCCTCGGCTTCTCTCCTCAGTTCCTGTCAGAGAGGCGGGATCTGGTACCAGGAAAGGGCGCGGTTTGGGCCTGGGTCGCCTCCCACAGCTGGGTTTAGCTGCTGCACTGGTTGGCATTCTTTATTTTATTATATTTGGTTATTGTGACTGTTTTACCTGTGTTTTTCATTTTATTCATAATGGAAAGCAAGTCTACAGCAAATAAACGCAAACAGGCTGTTTCTCCTCCCCCTGTTAAGTCAAAGTTAGTTGACTCTTCAGAACCTTCCCTCCTCACTATTTTGGAAGAATTGAAAGCTGGCAGGTCTAATACTGACAACATTGCAGTCGATATAAAAAACATAAGGAAGGATATGGCCAGCCTGTCAATGAAAGTTGCTGATAATGAAATTAAATTGCATGATGTTATCACTAAAACTGATCAGCTGTTGCCAATGCTTACAAAAATACCCACTATTAGTAACCGATTACTTGACCTGGAAAACAGAAATAGGCAATATAATTTGCGCATTTTCAACTTGCCTGAAGATATTGAAGGGAATGACTGTAAACGTTATCTAGAAAACTTATTGCCTCATTTACTGAACCTGAAATTCGCTGAACAGTTTGAGATTGATAAAGCCCATCGTATACCGTCTCACCGAAAGCCAGGCCAGACTAAACCCAGACAAGTCATCTTCAAGGTTCTGCGCCATCATCACCTTGTTCTCATTAGGAAAGCAGCGCGAGAAATTCCCTCTCTTTTAGTCAATGGCTCAAAAATTTTCATTCATCAAGACTTTGCCAAGGAAACAGTGGCATTACGACGTGACTTTGCAGCTTTACGACCTCGTCTACGTTCTTCTGGTTTTAAATACGGCCTCTTCGATCCTTCTATCATGCGTATTTGGAAGGACGATATCTCCAAATCCTTTCATCGACCGGAAGTCCTTCTAGCCTTTTTGGATCATCATTCTCCTCTCACCATGGATACATCTGATGCCCCACCTTGAAATTTTCCACGTAGTATTATTGTCTACTATTGTAATGTTATGTAGTAATTAATAGGTTTCTTTGATGTTGGGATGGTTATACTCCTGCTCTTCTTCTGATAATAACTTCTACGGGTGTATTATTACTCTTATTTTTCTTCTTGGATGCACGTGTGTGTCTCTTTACTATTTTGTGTGTTCTTTGTTGTCTTCTTTCTTTGTTGTCCTGTATGTCCTTTGGCTACTTTGTTGGTCTCTTATATTGCTCTTTTCGTCTATATATCTTTTCTCCACTCTCTTCTCTTTTCCTCTCTAACCTATGAATAGTTCTCCTCCAGTTAAAATTGTTTCATTGAATGTCAAAGGTTAACGACATCCAGCTAAGCGGTTGAAGATTTTAGATTATTTACATAGACAAAAAGCCGATATATGTTTTTTACAAGAAACTCACATTGATGATACCTCATTGTTACATATGCAAAGGAAATGGGTTGGTCAGATTATTTCTTCGCCCGCACAAGGTAAAAAGAATGGAGTAGCTATTCTTTTTTCCAAAAGTCTCCAAATTCAAGTTTTAGACAAGCAAATTGATTCTGCAGGAAGATTTTTATTAGTGAAAATTAAACTTGGAGATTCCATTTTGTATTTAGTTAATATCTATGGGCCTACTGCAGATGACCCCTCCTTTTGGTCCCATATTACTTCTGAACTTCTTCAGCTCGGAAAAGTTCCCTTAATCTTAGGAGGTGACTTTAATTTGATTAGCGACCCTCTTTTAGATAGGTTATCCTCCGCGAGATACACACCTCCTAAGGCATTTCATTCCTTTACAACGTTACTTAAAAACACTAAACTGATAGATATTTGGCAGTTACATTTCCCTACACAGAAAGAATTCACCTTTTTCTCCAACCCCCATAATTCTCATACACGTTTAGATTATTTATTGGTATCTAGAGATTTAGTGAAATCCATAATTCAACCTGCTATTGGCAATATTGATGTTTCTGATCATGCTATAATTTCCCTTTATTTGCATGATGATAATTTGCCCTTGTCTCATTCCCGTTGGCGTATGAATGTCGATATAGTTCTTCAAAACAAACATAAAGACACGCTTTTAAAGGCTATTCATGAATACTTTTACATAACACTGAAGATGCTACCTCTCCTATTGTACAATGGGAGGCCTTTAAAGCTTATTTAAGAGGTGTTGTCATTTCAATAATGGCACATGAGAATAAAACATTTAATACTAAATTGTCACACTTAGAAAAGCAAATTGCGAAATTTGAACGTTTCTTTATTTCCTCCCAGAAACTTGTTTATAAAACCGAGTTGCAGAAACTTAGATTCGAATATAATTCGTTGTTAAGTATGAGAGCTGGTATTCAGATTGCTAATCAGAAAGCTAAATTTGCTTATAATGCTAACAAGTCTGGGAAACTTTTGGCTAATTATCTGCGCATCAAAAAGGATAGAAATCAAATCCATGCCATACAAAGATGCAATAACACTCTTGCCGTTGCCACTTCAGAAATCATAGATGAATTCCTTACATTTTACTCTTCATTATATAGTAAACCAGATGTTGTAGATTCACACAATATTGATAAATTCTTAACATCTGCCCATTTGCCGCAGCTTTCTCAGAATGATAAAATTAAATTGGATAATCCTATTACAAAAGAAGAGATTTTATTGGCTATCCATTCACTTAAACCCCAGAAATCACCTGGCCCTGATGGCATACCTGCAGAATTTTATAAAGCATTTATAGACACTCTTGTCCCTTATTTACACCATTTATTTACTTTATTTGCTCAATCTGGTTCTCTCGCTGGATCTTTCACAGAAGCACTGATTAGAGTTTTGCCCAAGCCAGATAAAGACCAGACGAAGGTTTCAAATTATAGACCTATCTCTTTAATAAACCAGGATTGCAAGCTTTATGCAAAAATCCTAGCTACCAGAATAGCTCGGGTTTTACCGTCCCTTATACATATAGATCAATCTGGTTTTATGTCAAAACGTTTCTCTATTAATAACACTAGACTCCTTTTTCATGTTATTGATAAGGCCTCAACCCTTTCCTCTCCTGCTGGTCTCTTAGCTTTAGATGCGGAGAAAGCGTTTGATAAGGTTCATTGGCACTTTCTTTTTCAAACGCTTTCTTCTTTTAATTTTGGTTCCAGTTTTATGAAAATGATTTCCACTTTATATAGCTCCCCTTCTGCCCGCCTCTTTATTAATGGTCAATTTTCAAGTTCCTTTTCCGTTTTTTGAGGAACATGGCAGGGCTGTCCATTATCCCCCCTTCTTTTTCTATTAGCAATTGAACGTTTTCTTTCCCACATTCGTAACTCTATTGATATTGAAGGAATCGTATTAGCTGATGTGGTTCTGAAAACTTCTGCTTATGCGGATGATGTTTTGTTATATCTTAGTAACCCAGCCACATCTTTACCTGCAGTATTAGAGGTTATACGTAACTACTCTGTGGTCTCTGGTTATTCCTTAAATACTCATAAAACGGAATTTGTTCCTTTGAATGTTCACTGCACTACTTCAATATTGAATAATACTGAAATTATTTGGCAGAAAGACAAGCTTAAATACTTAGGTATATTATTTTCTCTTCACTTTAAACACTCTGTTACTCTTAATTGTAATTGTTTATTCACAAAGATCACAGAAAAACTATGTCAGTGGTCTACACTACATTTATCATGGTGGGGGAAACTTGAAACTATTAAAATGGTACTAGCCCCATTTATTTTTTACACATTATCGATGATCCTGGTACAATTGCCTCTTCTTTTTTACAAAAAGATTGATAAGCTCATTTCACAATTTATATGGAATCAAAAACCTCCTCGATTGGCATACTCTAAACTTAAAATATCTAAACTTAATGGTGGATTCGGTTTACCTGATTTTCTTAAATACCATAAAGCTTTTATTTTAAAGAAAATTTCTCTTTGGTTCACTTGTCATGACCCTGCCTACGCTCCTAAATGGTTAATGATTGAACACAACTTAGTATCCCCATTTCCTTTATCCTCCCTTTTATCTTTGTCAAATTCAAATACATTTTTTAAATCCTCCCCATTATTGCTTCTGCTAAATTAATTTTTGTAGATGTTGATACCTCCTTCTCCTCATATATCACTGATTCTACTATGCTTTCCCTTTGGTATAACCCTACTTTAAAATTTAACCATACAATGACTTTCTGGAAACTTTGGATTTCAGCAGGCATTTTCTCTCTCCAAGATATTTATGTTGATGACTCCCTCATATCCTTTTCTGAATTACAAGTCAGATATATGTTACCTGACTTCGAAGCTTTTAAATATGAAATTTTGTGCAATACGTTGCTTAATGCCTTCCCAACTGTACTACCCCACCGCATGTTTCCAGATTCGGTAAGTTGTATTAAAGCATTTTCAGCTTCTTTGCATGTTGTTTCCAAATTTTATAAACTACTTCATTGTAGTAATGCTACTAATATTACTTTTTGGGCTACTTTTTGGAATGCAGAGTTATTATCAAATTTTTCCTTAAAAGAGTGGACTCAAATATGGACCATCAATATATCAGGATGGTTTCCTGTTTCTTTATCTCAAACTAACGCCTTTATTTTATTTTATTGTATGTGGACACCTTCTAAACTATTTAAAGCTAAATTTATAGATTCCCCAATTTGTTGGAATTGTAAGTGTTATGATGGTACTTTGAAACATATGCTTTTTGAATGTAATGTAATATCTCAATTTTGGCAGAATGTTTGGGATATTATTGTTAAAATCCTTCCTATTTCTGAACCTTTAACATACAAAATACTTATTGGTAAATCTTACGTCTTATCATCTATTTTATCTATACCCCAATCTAAGCTCTTTAACCTCCTTATCTCTATTACTGTTAAGTCCATTACTTCCAATTGGAAATCTTCTGAAAAAATATCTATCCAAGCTTGGTGGTCATATGTTACTTTGATTAGATCAGGTATTCATCTCTCCTTTAAGGGATCATTAAAAAATACATTATCTTTTCAGCAGTTATGGAAACCGATTGAAGATTATATTAATATTCATTTATGACTGACTCGTTATTATTATTTGTTTTATTCATGTTATTTTATAACTATGTTTTTGAGGAGTAGCCTTGTTTGTTAGTTCCTAAACTTTATAATTTCTTATGTTTAAGACAATGCTAAGCCTTTCTCTGTTGGTACATCATTTTATAATAGTAATGTTCTTTATGACTATATTATTGCCTTATATATACCAACACTGTATCATTTTGTGTTTGTCTGGTTATCCTAAAATCCTAATAAAATATTTTGAACACTAAAAAGCTTGCATTGAATATATCTTTGGTGACAATTTGTAAAAAAAAATACATGCAGTTGCGAAGTGTGTGGTTTTCAGTGACAGAGAAATGCTGTATAAGAAACTTATGAGGTTAAATATTATAAACTCAGGAAAGAATCTTCAGCACCAGAGATTTCTCCTGCAATTCTGATGTTTGCCTAGACTCCAATCCAGGGCTGTGTTGAAAAGATTTGATTTGATTTGATGAGTGCATTTGTACAGCGCACGAATGCCCGGAGGCGTCTTGGCGCTAGGACCGATGGGTAGGGTGGATGCTGGAATGGTGTACTAAGCAAATTAGTTGGAAAAGAGCTTATTATGCCCCAGAGAGCCTTCTTGAACCTGGGTGTTTGCAGAAGTTTAGTGTGTGCGGATGTTAGACTTCTAGACGGCACATACCATTTCAAATGAGTCATCAGAAATTGAGGCCCTATGCCAAGAAGTGCTCTAAAGGTGAGGCATTGGGATTTAAACTAAATCCTCTTGTCCACCGGGAGCCAGTGGAGGGCTCTTAAACCTTGGGAGACTGGCTCAAACCTAGGGATGTCCAATACTAATCTGGCTGCCGCATTTTGAAGGCGCTCCAGCCTTAGCAGATGCTGAGTACAATGATTAATAAATAGCATTAATCCCCAGTAACCATACATGCCCTCCTTACTTTATCCTAATCCTAACCAGAGCTCCTTGCCTTCAAATACCTCTAAGTTGTATTCCTTCTCACCTACCATCACACTAAAAGAATCTGCAAAGTCTCAAACCTTACAGCTCACAAAGATGGAGCATCTGTGCTGGGACAGAGTCGTCAAAGGAGAACCATAAACCGGCAACCCTTTGGCCCTTCCCTCTTTTCCTCTCAATTTCTGTCCATCAGTCTAAGAATATTTGGCTTCCATCATGCCTGCTACCATCCTGAGTGACCTAACTCTCCGTCACATATGAAATATTTTTTAAAACACAGTACCAGGAATGGCATGAAATCGGCTCCAAGCCAAGCAAATCCTAGTAATCTTGTTGTCTGGAGATTTTCCCTACCTGACTGTTGTACCCTTTGTTCTTAAACAGAGAGTGAAGAACAAAAATTCATGGTAAGAAGGACTGATGTTCTTCTGTCAGTCATGGGATGGGTCAGTGGAAATATGTCATTGTGCAGCCATTGCATTTTTCGCATATTAATTGATTTGCCACATAATTGATCATCAACTGCAGATTATAACAAAACAAAATTTGTTTCTAGCTCAAACGTTTCAAACGTTGCTAAAAATGCAGCAACAAGGGTTACTGTGCAGTGGAAGGGCCTTAGCAAAGGTTAATTGGTCACCTTTCTGTAGCTTATTGCTCTATTTGGGTGTTAAACTGGTACTAAGAGGTGCAACCAATGCCCAGGCACTGTTAACAAGTGTAAACATGACAAAAATGTAATATTACTATGACAAAATGTGTTGCATTACTCTGCTTAATTGGTGTTTTCTTGCCACATAATTTACTCAACCCTGCTGCATTATTTTGCCCTTACCTGCTGCATAATGCCAGTGCCTCTTGCCATGCGTCTGCATCAATGCAGACCTATAGCTATTAATGAAAATACCATTGGGGTGTTAGAGTTCACTTCAGCAGATGCTGCATACAAGATACTGTACCATTTGTAAAAACTAGCACCAGTGCTTCAGAATGCATTATTGAGTCCCCTTGGTCTGAACTACAACATTAGCAGTAGCCAGTAGCTTCTCATGCTCTACTCTGGATGAGCAAAATTAAAGGAGTTTTTGGGGAGCTGAATTCACCCCCATTTCACCATCTATGAGGAGCTACCTATGCACTCATCCAATCACCCAGGTGCTACTCTTGCACTCATCCAGTCACCCAGGCACTACCCACGCACTCATACAATCAACCAGGCACTACCCATGCACTCATCCAGTCACCCAAGCAGTACCCATACACTCATCTATTCACTCAGGCACTACCCATGCAGTCATGCAATCAGAAAGGCACTACCCATGCAATCATCTATTTAATGAGGTGCTATCCATGTACTCATCCAATCATCCAGGTGCTACTCCTGCACTCATCCAGTCACCCAGGCAGTACCCATGCACTCAGAACAATCAACCAGGCACTACCCATGCACTAATCTAATCACCGAAGAAGTACCCATGCACTCATCCATTCACTCAGGCACTATCCATGCACTCATCCATCCACTCAGGCACTATCCATGCACTCATCCATTCACCCATGCACTACCCATGCACACATACAATCACCCAGGTATTATCCTTGCACTCATCCATTCACTCAGGCACTACGCATGCCCTCATCCATTCACTCAGGCACTACCCGTGCCCTCATCCAATGACCCAGGCACTACCCTTGCACTTATCCATTTAATCATGCACCACCCATGCACTCATCTGTTCACCCAGGTTCTAACCATGCACACATGCAATCACCCAGGCACTACCTTTGCACTGATCCATTCACCCAGGCACTACCCATGCACTGATCCATTCACTCAGGTACTACCATGCACTATGCAATCACCCAGACACTAACCATGCACATATCCAATCACTAAGGCACTACCCACGCAATCATCCATTCACTCAGGCACCATCCTTGCTTTCATCCATTCACTCAGGTACTACTCATGTAGTCACCCATTCACTCAGGCACTAACCATGCACTCATCTATTCACTCATGCATTACCCATGCACTCATTCCATTATGCATGTACGACTCTTGCATTAATTCATTCTTCAATATGCCACTCATACAGTCATTCACTATTGCAAATATTATATACATACTTACACACACATTCATTCAGTTTTTTTATAACTGTAAAAATTGGTTTTTTTGGGAGGTTTTGTATTTTTTGTGATTTTTCAACTTTTTCTTTTTTTTCCTTTTTTGAAGCAAAAATTAACTGCAACTGGCAGTGGAAAAACTTGAAGAAGCTCTCAAAAACATGAGAATACTGCAAGGATCCAAAGATAAAATCCACATTTGTGAGACTTGCAACTGTTGCGGAAAGCTGTTTTGCGCTGCTTACCAGCACTAACCACAACTCCACAGTCCATAAAATAAGTGGCAATCCAGCTGCATTCAGGTGCGATGTCTTGAGATTGTTGTTGTACTTCAGAAGGCACTCTTTGTCCAGGTGTTGATGCACTTGCTAAAGATGTAGATGGACTTTCAGCCTCTCATTGTCTCTTCGCAGCTTTTAATCAGTTGTTGTGGAAAGTTTTCAGATGGCAGAGCATTGAAGTTGTTTCACAAGAGTAATTTTTATTTGTATGTCTCAACAAAGTCTTCTCACAAATTGTGCATTGCACAATTTGTGCAGCAGTTTTGGATTCTCCAGAAGGAATTGTGAAGCACTCCCATGCAATGCTGCTTTTTTTCTGTAGACGCCCTCATTTTCAGAGTCTTCATAATGCATTTCCTGGGCTTCCTTGTTTTAGTACTGTTGCTGGTTTTCCCCCTGTTGTTGTTGTTGTTGTTCTGTTGTTTGAGTTGCCATTTCTTTAATAAAGTTGTTAGAATTTCACCAGAAAATTCCAGACACCTTCTCTCACTGAAGTGCTCTCAGAGAATGAACCAGAAATGTGTTTGGGTGTGCTCTTGCCAATGTTATAGTTCAAAAAGTGTATCATCCAATCATATTCTTTGCATTCCGGTCACATGATCTTCGCGGCGATCAGCGTCATTGCGAAGACCGAAAATTGAACAGAATAATACTTTGTTTAAAAATAAGTAGTCAAACATAAATGGTAATTGACTGATATTAAACCCCAAATGAGTATCATACAATGTAATTTGTATGAATATGTGTTATACACTTTACAAAAAACACGCATTCATCGTGGTTATCCATGTCATCATGACTTACGGCATCACCGCGATCCCACAAAACACCAAATAAAAGGCTTTTAATAGAAAAAATTCTTCCAAAAGTTATGTTTAAAGAGTATATCAATAAACAACCTGTATCAAATATTACTTAAAATATGTCTAAGTATATGTGCCTGAGTTTTGAAAAAACAAGCGCCCTTTGCGACTACCGACAACGCCGTGGTCTATATAGTCACCGTGAATATATAAAACAACACATTGAAGACGTTTTTTCACAAAACCATCACACAAACTCAAATATAAACTCTACATTAATAAAGAACTAGTGTCTGCTATTAAGTAAAGTCTGTCTATATATGTTTAAATCTTCCTCAAAAACATGCGCCTTGCATGACGTCAATGCGGTAATCGCGATATCGTCGCAAATATAAAAAATGTAAAGGAAGAAAAAACAACGCTTATTGATCCACTGAAGAAAATACAAGCTTATAAAAAATACCCCTTAGAGAGCCATTTTAGATAGAAAATACAATTTAAAAACCTTAAAATTTCAATAATAAGACATAGGTTACATGGACGTTATAGTTGGAAAATAGAACTTTAAAAACCTTAGGACTTCACTGAAAAAAACAAAGGTTACAGGGGTGTTATAGTTAGGGAATAGAATTTAAAAAAACATAGAAATTCAGTGAAAAAAGCAAAGGTTACTGGGAACTTATAATTAGGCTGACATTTCACTCATACAAAACCAGAGAAATTCAGCAGTTATAGTTAGCTGAGTAAACTATAACTTGCGCCCCGCAATGCACTGCTTTTGACCTCACATATTACATCACTCATGACATGGTCAGTAACATCACTGATGACATCTCAAATGACATCACTGATTTCATCACTGATGGCATCATCCACAGAATCTCTGATGCACCCACTCATACCCCCATATAACCTTTCATACACCCACTCCAACTTACACACTACCATTCTCAAAACCACTGACATACCAATACCAGTACTTACACACTCACTCTCTGATTTGAAGGTCTACACACACATCCCCTCAGTCACCCATACAGCCACTCATGCACCAACTTACTCACTAATACAGCCACTGATATATCTACTCATATACCCATACAGCCACTCACACACTGTCAGTCACTCATAAAGCTATGCACACACCTACTCACTCACCTAGAGAGTCACTCACACAGCCATTTAATCACATTCACAGTTATACACACTCACTCACTTATTCATGCAGATAATAACACATACTCCCTCACCTATACAGTCACTGATACAAACAGACACTCACCCATACAGCCACTATCACAATCCCTCACTCACACACAGTCACTCATATACTCCAATACTATTCTATACTGCCTTTCACATATCCAGTTACTTGCCCATATATCACTGACACATTCATTTACTCACTGACATACCCATACACACATGCAGCCACCTATACAGCCCCTCACTTACATACTCACTAACCCATACAGCCACTGACACTCATACACCCATACAGGTACTCAGACAACCAATCAATCACCCATACAGCCACTCATATACTGTCGTGAGCCCTGCTTGAACCATGTCCTGCACGTCCCATTCACCCGGGGCGTGTTGATATGCCGCCGGAACTCAGGAGACTACTTGTCCCATGAGTCTCGGTGGTGGCACGTCGACGTCTACGGGAGAGCGGAAACCAGAAATACCACTTCCGCTTCCCCTGACATTGCCCATTATTCTGTGTGTGGGCCAGAGCCTGGTGGAGTCGTATTGCAGCACTTCCCAAGGGTCTGGTAAGGGTGCGGTTGCACCAATGCCTGTTGAGACGGGTTCTTGCTATTTCAGCCCATTAGGTGTATGTCTACCTTGATGAGCATAGCGTGAGGTGTTCCTCCCCGTTGGCCAGACACACCTTTGTTGACTCTTGTGGGTGGTAGGAGTACCTGCGCTTCTTTGGGGGGCATTGTTTGATTGTAATTTGTTCCGTTGGCGAGTTTCACTTTGAGAAACTCATGCGGGATAAGTACGCCTAAGTTCTTGTACTTCCACACCACCCAACCCCGCTGTTGGCGAGCTTGCTGCTCCACGAGTTTATGTGGAGGGGGAGTCAGGAGTCATATTTATCAACATTTTGTGAAAAAAACAACATTAGCCTGTGACGCAGAAATACTTTTGACATTGGTGCTCCATGTTGACATTTGAAAACTTGTGTGTCTTTATATGTGAGTCCTTGTCCTGTTGGCATGGCATTGTGAGACATTATACTTTTATTTCTTGGAACGAACATACCAAGATGATGACCCAGTTGGGTCGACCTGTGTATTTCAGTTATTTATTCCTACCTTGAGGTAAAAGTGGAGGACTTGAATGCTCCTGGAACCACAGCTTTAGTTAATATTGATGTTTATGTTTTCTTGCCCTACTCTAACAGGGGATTGTGGTAGACCAGTAGTCACATCAGTCTCTTACATCCTCTGTGAAGCAAGGTACAAGGTTGCAAGGGTAGGTTATGACATACAGATATATATATCTTGTCCACAGTGTTTATTTCCATAACATATAGAATATTTCACGAGCCCTGTTTCTTGCTTTGTCTTTTCTCCTTGCTATAGCACAACTATTTATTGTATGCTACCAAGGGGGTCAAGAGGATTACTGGCTACCTTGTTTTGGAAGGTACTTGATACTCCTAGTTTGTGTAATCGAACAATTATTTACCTTTACAGGTAGTTTATCCGCATAAATCAGTGATTATTAGAGCTAACTAGAAGGTTTATCATTCAGGTGCTTATTGCCTCTTCTTTCTTCCTTGTCGTTATAGGTCTCCTTCCCTGGTGTCCCCATTCTTTCCTTCCCTCGCTTGATCACTTCACTAATCTGTGCTATAATAGCAAATAGACTTGGGGCTATCAGGAGGTGGACCATGTTTTGGCATTGTTCCGATCCCGAGGAGTTGGTGTATCCAACAGAATAATCAGCCCACGGATTTAACTCCTCTTGATCGGATTCTCTGCTCTGACATGGCTACCCTAGAAGATGTGTTGGCCACCTTACATGTGGTACAACAGGAGGTAGCAGTTTCTAGGTTAGAGACTGCATCTTTGCAGGCCAAGGTAGATCGCATGCAGCGTAACCCTGTTGATGTAGGGGGGACTTCACTTTGCATCAACCTCCCATCACAGTAAAGATGCCAACTCCCATACCTTTAGCACCCCCAGAAAGGAATTATGGAGATGCTAACAAGATACAAGTTTTTCATACGCAGATATTACTATATTTTACCTGTAAGACTAAGGTGTTCACTACCAACCAGACTTGTGTGTCCTTCCTGATATCGTACTTAGCTGGGGATGCTACTTTATGGGCGGTTCCGTTAGTACAGAGAGATGACCCACTTCTTTATGATTGGGCTGCCTTTAGGACAGAGTTTGAAAATATCTGTGCTAGAAGAACCCACACTGTCTCGGCAGACCGAGAATTACTTGAACTAAGGCAAGGAATTACTAGTATACTTGACATCCTTCAGGAGGTTAGTGGCAGAAACAAACTGGCCTGAGGAAAAGCAGTTTGCGATATACTATCAAGGCTAAAGAGGTGAGCTGAAAGACATTATCGCACAAATAGATCCACAACCTACCTCATGTACCGATTTGATTAATCTGACTTTGAGATTGGAACATCGGATGAGCGATAGAAAAGGAGACAATAGGCGGAAGGAATGACCAATTCCCAAATTTGAACGTCCTAGAACCAGAGAACACTTCACATGTATGAACCAAGAACCCATGGAGATAGGGACGGTAAGAGCTTCACTAACATCAGACGAGAGAAAGATGCAGAGGAAGAATGGCCTTTGCCTATAATGTGGGAAAAAAGGGCATTTTGTCTGGGATTGCCTACTGAAACCTCAAAATATGAGAGGGGGATTTGGGAGAAGTGAGACAGCCTCTATCAAGAAAGAGTCGGAAAACTAGGAGGCTCGAGAATAAGGAGAGGGGAATCCTTGAGCAATAGTTTTATCCCCTCATTGGATACTGAAGACAAGAAACTCTTCTTTTTCATCCCCATTAAAATAAAAATAATGGATAAGTGGGAAGAGACCCAGGCGATGTTGGATTCAGGAGCTACCGGTACCTTTCTGGATGAAGCAGTCGCCAAGAAATTGGGAATACAATTATTGAAGAAACCTAACACTGAAATAGTAATTGCAGTTGATGGGAGAGTGTTGGACTCCGGACCTGTTTGTTATGTAACGGACCAATTGGAAGTACTATATGAACCGGATCATTGGGAAACAATGGTATTCAACATTATCAAAGCCCCGCAATACGGGGTCATTCTGGGACTCCCATGGCTACAAAGACACAATCCCAACATATACTGGGCAAACAAAACACTACTGCTCAAATCCAATTATTGTCTTAAGAATTGCATTTTGCTACATCTACAACAGAACCTACCTTCTCAAGCCTTATCCTCACTGCATTGGATTGCCACAGCAGCAGAAAAGGATACCGTACTTCTTGACCAATACTTTGGATATGAAGACATATTCAATGAAATACAAGTGTAGACCTTACCCCCCATCATCAATATGATTGTCAAATCGACCTAATCCCTGAAGTTGTAGTGCCTTGTGGGTGAATACACGCTTTGACGGAAAAAGAAAACAAACATCTCCGACAGTACTTGGAGAAATAATTTAACCTAGGATTCATACGCCCCTCAAATTCACCAGCAGCTTTGCCTTTGTTTTTTATTCCAAAGGTGAATGGAGAGCTACGCTCTTGCAAAGACTTTAGGGCTTTAAATGATATCACCATTAAGAATCGATACCCGCTACCATTGATTCCGGTTCTATTGTAACTGGTGAAGAGAGAGGTGATATTTACCAAATTAGACCTTAAAGGAGCCTATCATCTAGTATGAATGAGGACCGGAGATGAGTGGAAAATGGCCTTTAAAACATGCTATGAGTTGTACAAGTATTTGGTTATGCCCTTTGGTTCATGCAATGCCCCGGCGGCATTTCAGTACTTCCTCAATGAGGTGATGAGAAAATTCTTGGACCGATATGTTGTTGTATACATAGATGACATTCTGATTTATTGGTCAACTGAAGAACAACACACATAACATGTTGTTTCAGTATTACGAGCCTTTAGAAAAAATAGGTTATTCTGCAAGCTCAGTAAGTGCGAGTTTCACGTTGACACAGTTGAGTTCCTAGGAGTTATGCTCACGCCCAAAGGTCAAGAAATGGCTGAAAGGAAGGTACTAGAAATCAAGGAATGGCCAGAATTTCAGAACATCAGAGACATACAATGTTTTTGGGGGTTTGCAAACTTCTACAGGAGGTTCATCAACCAATTCTCTAAGATGGTGACACCCATTACCAAGTTGCTACGTAAAAAGAACAAATTTCTGTGGTCAGAGGAAGTCCAAGCTGCTTTTGAGGAATTAAAACATGCTTTTATATCTGCCACTGTTCTTGCTCATCCCAACCCAGAGAAACCATATATCATATAAGCCAATGCTTCTGAAGTGGCCATAGGAGCAGTATTGTCTCAACGCCATGAATCCACGGGGCAGATGCATCCCATTGCCTTTATGTCACGAAAGCTTAAGGAAGCAGAGAAGAATTACACCATTGTGGAGAAAGAGCTGTTGGCTATAAAGGCAGCATTCTCAGAGTGGCGTCATTTTCTATTGGGAGCCAAAGAGACGGTGACCGTTTACATGGACCACAGAAATCCCCAGTTTATGCGTTCTGCTAGACATCTCACACCAAGACAACTGCGATGGATGTTATTCTTTGAGGAGTACAATTTCATCGTTACGTTCAGACCTGAAAAAGATAATAAGAAAGCGGATGCGTTAACGACATAGGAGTCCATCGGAGAAGAAGACGAAAGCCAAGAACACGCAATCATAAACCCTCAGAGAGTGGTTTGTGCTATACAAACAAACAACTTCTTACATGACCTGGCTCGTGGAGTCCAAACTTTCAAGTGGAGAACCTGGCTGAAAAGCCATGTTGAATGGAAACTTAAGCATGGCATCCCCATAAAAGGAAATGTGATGTTGGTGCCCACAAAAATATTGCAAAACCAGGTATTCCACTGGTGACACGAGATACCGAATGCAGGACATAACAGACTGGAATAAACCCTAGAACATGTCAGTAGACAATTTTGGTGGCCCACCATGAGAAGAGACATTGCATCTTGGATCAAAGTTTGTGAAACAGGCATGCAAATGAAATCAGATCATACCAAACAACATGGGTTGTTACAACCGTAACCTACTCCTGAAACACCCTGGGAAAACATTTTCATAACTTTATTGTGGGTCTTCCTAAAGACCAAGGTTATACGACAGTCTTATTGGTAGTAGACTATCTTACAAAGATGGGGTATTTCATTGCAAGCAAACAATTACCCACAGCAGGGCAATTGGCAAAACTGCTACTAATACATGTTGTTAGAATACATGGGCTCCCAAAGAAAATCATTTCAGATAGAGGCGCACAATTTACTGTGCAATTGTGGAAAGTGTGGTGCGCTGCTTTACAATTCCAGGTGGCCCTCTCTATGAGTTTTCACCCACAAACTGATGGGCAGAGAGAGAGAGAGACGAAAATAGACGCTTAAGCAATACCTACGCTGTTACGTAGATACTAATACAGATGCATGTCTACTTGTACATGTATTCTCACACGTGTTATGCATCTGAAGATGGTAGCTTGAAAAACTGGTCGGTTTTCCAACCAGCGGACACATTTTCTCAGTTCTAATCTGTCTAGCCAAATGATGCCTTGAGAAACATGGTGAGACTGATAATAGTGACATGGGAAGGTTTGCTGTTTTAAATTTGGCTAGACAGATTAGAACTGAGAATATTTGTCCACCAGTAGGAAACCCAACCAGGTTTTCAAGCTACCACCTTCAGATGCATAACACGTGTGAAAATACATGTACAAGTAGCCACACAACTCACTCACAACAGCACATAGACCTTTAAACTTGAGAGACTGCATTTCTCATTTCAAGGAGACACTTACATTTTTACGGCCTACTTCAAGGGTACCTTTACACAGACTCATACAAAGTAGCCGAACCACTAAACCTCCTGCCAACATGTCTTAAAGCTCACTTTTCTCTTGCAGTTTCTGTTCTCACCAACTGCTCAGAATGTTGGGCCTAGCCAAATTTAAAACAGCAACCCTTCCCATGTCACTGTTATAAGTCTTACCATGTTTCTCAAGGCATGCATGGATTAGTCTGTGCCTTTTGCTAGTGGCATCATACATAAAAAGAAACATACAAATAGTTCAAAACCTTTCTTTCACAGCACATGCTCTCTGAACTTGTGTTGGAGAAAGTGCATGAATTCCTTTCGGGAAACAGCTGTTACACTGCAACCGTTACAACGCATGCCATTACCCTGCATGCGGTTGCAACCCAAAAGGTGTGTAGCAGGGGGTAGAAGGTGTTGGATTTAACTCCAACACCTTCCCTACTGTTGCACACACTGGAGTTGGAATAGTAAATTAAACTATTCCAACTTCCAGTGCACCCCTCAACAGCAAGTCGGGGTAAAGATTTACGTTGCAACGGCATGCAGGGTAATGGCATGCATTGTAACGTCATACAACCATTCCTTTCTGCTCCTAAAACAGGGCACCTGGGTTTTGACCAGGCTATTTCAGAGGCTCCTTAACACCTACATACATAAGACATCACTGCCTGTGCAGCAGAATTGGTCCTAGCCAAATTTAAAACGGCAACCCTTCCCATGTCACTGTTATAAGTCTCACCATATTTATGAAAGTATGAATGTGTCAAATTTAAAGGTCAGTGTGCTGTTGTGACAGGTTTGCTAATGAGTAAAATAAAGTATCCTATATATTTATTTATTATAGAGAGATTGCCAATGTAAATGTAACCAAGTGCTTTTTTGTTATTGTGAATATTAACATATCATTATTTTTAAATTATAATTTAATGTAACAAACTATTAAAAGTATTCTTTGTTTCTAGATATTTACTTTTTTGGGAAAAAAATTTAAGAAGACAAAAAACATGAAAAGAGAAGACAAGAAAAAAACAATACTACTTAAAGAAAAGTGAAAAAAGGAAATTCGATGAAGTGCAAAATCTTAAGAGGAAAAATAGACTTCTGGTAAAAGACCTAAACAGTTTGTTAAAAAAATTGTAAAGAGTTTCAAAAAAGTCAAAAGTGTTGAAATGGAAAAGATAAGAAATCAGAAGCAAAAGACTAATGGAGATCATAAAACAAAATCACTATATGGAAATACAATCTATATTACAAGAAGGCTGAAAGAACATAAAGACATTCGCAAAAGAATGTTTAAAAGTAGAATACTACAAATTGTATTGAAAGATTGTAAAAAGTATAAAAGAAGATTAGCAGCTTATAAGAAAAAGCAACAGATTGGAAGTATAGTAGATAAAGCTTTTGAAATAAAATGAAAATTATTTATATTAATATTGAAGAGAATAAGAACATAGGACAAAACAATGTTGTTTATGAAGGAGAAAAGTAAAAGTCTGGTTAATAGAGGTAACTTCTGTAAAACGTTCAGTGGAGAATGGAAGCACACTTCCAGTACTGAGCCTTTCTTTAATGAAAAAAGCTATTTTCAGCAGAACACATTAGTACATGCAGTTGATACTAGTGGTCGATGCTATGAGATGAAAGATGGTTCTCCAATTCCAAAGGAAAAAATGGTTGCTAGGAATGTAGAAGAAGTAATAGCTAAAGAAGTTCAAGGGAAGTGTATACAAGCTCCTGTATTTAAGTGGGATTGTAACAGTATTTGCAGTATTCAACAGGAATCTATTGACATATTACGAATTTTATAACGAGGATATGCCAAAAAAAGTGTTAAACAGAAGATTAAGATGTTACAAGGACTAGATCCATGTAAAATAGGAAAATATACTAAGCTACAAGGTCATTCTCTGGCTTGTCTTTCAAGAAAAGTCTGCCAAAGTACTTTTCATCATTTAAGAATGTTAGCTGTACACCACTCTGAAATGCCGAAGTTAGTAAGGAGACTCTACTATGTAAAAACTCCTGCATTATGTTTAAATAAAATGAATACAGCTCTTTTGTATGGTTCTATTTCAGATATAGAGAAAATTTGTGATGATATAAAGCTTCCTTTTTTTGGTTCAGAAGATGAGTGTAGAGAAACTGAAAGTTTGATAAATGTAGGTGTTGAAGAACAGGAGAAAGAAATTAGTATTGATATGTTTGCAAAAGAAATGATTAAGTTTAACACAGTTTCACCTTAGAAACCAAACTATATTTGTATTTGTTGTCGACGTACTCACTATAGAAGTCAAACTAGGAATGTTGATTTATATTTAAAAAGTGAAAAAGAAAACAATGACAAGTCGCAGCCATTTGGTGTTTATTTGTTGGTAGAAGGCCAGTTTGAATTGGGTAGTGATCAAGTTATTTGTAAGTACTGTTATAACAAATTAGAAGAAAACAAAATGCCAGCTAGAGCAGTACATAACAACTTAGAGTTGGTACCTATCTCTCAGGAACTGGCAGATTGAAATGCATATGAGTATATTCTTATTCAATCTGTACACCCATTTCAGGCCATAGTTCGTATGGAGCCGAAAATACTTAATTGCCACCAACAGATTTTCAAAAAGGTCTCAAAGGTAGAATTGTGTAATTACCTTTAGATTTTAAGAAAAACATTGAAACTGTTGGTGTAGACAGAGAGGAAAATGAGCCATTAGGTATTCTAGTAAACGGTGTACCAACAAAGAGTCGAAAAATCTGGCAAAAGTTTGTAGATGTTAATAAACTTCAAAAGGCTACATTATACCTGGTACAGAATAATATTTATTATAACAATGTGAATGTTGATGAAGAGGTAATATGCTTACAAGATGAAACAGTAATTTCAAGTGGCCAAATTTAAAAAGTGGACAAGTGCAGGACTGAAGAGGTTTATGAACATTACACAATACACCCCTGCATTCAAAATAAATAATAGGCTACAGTGTTAAATTATTTCAAATGAAAGAAGCAAAGAGAACTCCCATGAGCATATGGGACATTTTTTTAGAAGCTCGTTGTTTTCCCCAGCTATTCACCACTGGAGAAGGAGGATGATTTGATGAGCGAGATGTACAGATTCCAGCTTTAGAATACTGATCTACAAGAATATATTGTGAAGATCCAAGATTTCAGCAGTGCATTCCATATATATTTCATTTTCTGTTTGAAAGCAATTTGTCTGCACTTTCGTATGCAGCGAACCACATATTGAAAACAGAACTTCATCTTCAACATGTTTCTGCAAAAGAGTTCATGGACAAAGTTGAACAAATAGATGAAAACTTAGAATCTCAGTTAAGTCATTTGATGGCATGCCAACGTGGTACCAATGAATAATGGTATAGTCATCATGGAGAACTTTAATGCATGTTAAGATACTTAGGTACTCCTACATGGTTTTTAACACTTAGCTGTGCTGAATATCCGTGGGAAGATTTACTTGAATTTCTACGAGATGCAAATTCAAATGTTAAAAACATTTAATTGAAGACAGCTGAAGAACTCTGTTCCTTGGATCCTGTAAATGTGTGCAGATATTTTAATCATAGGTTTCAAGTTATGATGTCATTTATCTGCAATAAAAGATTCCACCTCTTGGAGAGGTGCCAGATTTCTTTTGGAGAAAGGAGTACCAAGCCAGAGGTGCTCCTCATATACACATGCTAATATGGATAAAGAATGCACCGAAATTTGGAACAAATAGTGATGAAACTGCTTTGTATTTCATCGAACAGTATGTTACATGTGCCATTCCAAGAGATGGTGGAGAGAAGACCCTGAGACAACAAGTTTTACGCTTTCAAAGTCATCAATGTGCGAAATACTGATGACGAAAATACAAATGTAAAGGGCAATTTTTACAAAATGTCGTTTTGGATTCCCATGTCCTATAATTTCTAAAGGAAGAGTAAATAGTTTTTTGTGAACAGTAAGACATGCAATAACACGGGGGATACCGCTTGGGGCAGAAGGTACAGACATAATGACTTTTGTGGCCGATCTACTATACGACATTAGAGGAGACAATGACACCTCGCCGCCCGCTCTGGACCGCGCACACCGAGTAGCTGGTCCGCCAGGGAGGCCAGGCCTCGTGCCTGACATCCTGACGCGGGTCCATTTCTTCGTTGAGAAGGAGGCTATCCTCAAGGCAGCTCGGGACAAGCCGGAGATTCTGTACAAGGACACACCTATCCAGTTGTTTCAAGATCTGGCCCCCACGACCCTTCGGCGCCGCAGAGACTTCCGTCCCATTACGGACAAACTCAGAGAGCTCAACATCCGCTACCAATGGGGACACCCCTTTGCTCTCATCTTTCAATGGGAGTCCAAACGCCGAGTACTGAGGTCATACAGAGAAGCGGCCCAACTACTACAGATCCCTGACACCCCCCGACAAGTACATCACGCATGCCACCGAGAGCTCGAATCCCACTGAAGCCGCAGTGGGCTACGGTCCGTCATGCCGGACAGCCATCCTCCCGAGAGCGAAGCAATTCATCCAAAGAAAAGCAAGACATAATCCAGCATATACGATCCTTGGAAGGGGGTCAGTCACCCTCAGGCTCGCAAACACCCGTCACCAAATAACTGTAAACTGCAGATGGGACTCAACTCACAGTGCGCTTCTCATCTCTGGGGGAGCCACCGGCTTCGCGTCCCACACTCTACTGCACCACCCGAGAGACGCAAGGATTATCTTACGCCAGGACGGCGGTCCCGGAGCACATTTCAGCACTAAAGACTGGAAGCGTAACACGATGACCAACCCCCACGCCTATTTCTGGGAGAGTGACATCTCCGGGACAGCCTGTGCCACTGTGCCTGGCTCCTCCCTAGACTGGAATAGGTCCTGTTGGCCATGTTGGCCATCAACCCGTCCGGGTTGTCTTGTTTATCTTTGTTCCTTTTTCTTCTCCCTATTTCTTGTTCATTCTCCCGGCGGGGGGACCACTTGGATAATTGGGGGACTTGCACTGGAAGCCTTACTTCTTTTTTCCTTTCCACCCTGCACTGAATATCAATCTGTTGAAGCTTCGAGCCTCCTCACTCGATCCCTGCCTCTTGGCCCTGTTCAAAACCCAGAGACACCTACCTGGGAACAAGCGCACACTAGATACTAGACGATCATGACCTCGGTGCCCTGTTTGAAGCTCGTAACCCTTAACGTGAAGGGACTTAACTCCCCCAATAAGAGGCGTCAGATATGGCGGTATCTGTTACTACAAAACCCAGACATCGTTTTTCTCCAGGAGACGCACCTCCTTAGGGCTGACACTACACGTATGACACATCCACGCTTCCCCCTACAATTTTGGAGCTCAGCGCGTACTAGGACAGCGGGGGTAGCCATCCTCTGCAGAGCAGGCATCCAGCAGGGAGACACCAAAGTGGTCCGAGACACGGAGGGCAGACTCCTTAAGGTGGTGGTCGGGATGGGACATCGTACTCTCACCCTCTGCAACACATATGCGCCCAACCAGGGACAGGACTCTTTCTTGCGTAAACTTCTGAGGGAACACATAGTACCGGTACACTCAGATCTTATCCTGGGAGGGGACTTTAACTTAGTGTGGGATGCAGACATTGATCGCAGCGGGGGCACATTTCATGGGATGGGGGCAATGTCGGCGGCGACAAAGAGCTGTATCACTGCCTCGGGTTTGGTAGACGTATGGCGGTATCACTCCCCTGAGACCCGAGACTACTCCTATTATTCTCATGCACACCGCTCTTACTCACGAATCGACTACCTCTTCGTCTCACACTCTCTAGTTAAGGACATTCTCTCAACCACCATGTCAGATATCTCAATCTCTGACCACGCACATGTGGAGCTACTTCTCCATGAACGCTTCTCTCATCCTAGACGACCTACTAGGTGGCGTTTTCCTCCTCACATCCTTAGAGACCCAGTAGACACGGCGGAACTACAGGCTGCCATCCTCTCCTATTTCGCGACCAACGACCTCCCGGAGACGGCCCTCCCTGTTCTATGGGATGCCTTTAAGGCTACGATACGCGGCACCCTCACATCTATCGCTATTGCCAGGGCCAGAGAGGCCCGCCTGTACGAGGATAAACTCACACGCGAAATCAAAACACTTGAGAAAATAGACCAAGAACACCCATTAGCGATTCACAAGCGGCGCTTAGCTATACTCAGGGGTCAACTCCGGGCCCATAGAACCAACAAGGCGGAACACGCTCTCCTTGCATTGCGACAGCGCTATTACGATGGAGGAGACAAAGTGGGCACCATCTTGGCACGACGCCTGAGAACACGGGCAGCTAAAGCTCACATTTCTAAACTAAAATTGGGAGACGGGACCTGGGCCACCACTGAATCTGCCAAGCTACAAGCATTCCAAAACTACTATACATCTCTTTACGCGAAAGCCACGCCCAATCCAGCTCAAATATCGGCTACACTAGACGCCTGCGACTGGGAACCCCTTAGCCCATTTCATTCCCAACTCTTGGAAGAACCAATTACACTAGAGGAACTAACCAATGCCCTTAAGGAACTTCCACTTGGCAAAACACCGGGCCCGGACGGGCTCCCCGTCTCATTTTATCGTATCTTCTTACCGCAACTCCAAACATACATGTTACGCCTTTTCAATTCTTTTACGGATAAGACTGGGCCTTCCACAGATATGGCTATGGCGGAAATAGCTTTAATCCCAAAGCCTGGGAAGGACCACACACTCTGCTCATCCTTTCGCCCCATAGCCCTCTTAAACATAGACCTTAAACTCTACACAAAAATACTGGCTAAGCGCCTCAGCACACACCTCCCAGGCCTAATCGAACCAGACCAGGTGGGTTTTATACATCAGCGCCAAGGGGCGGATAATGTGCGTCGAAATGCGCACCTGGTGGGGAAGGCGCATCACTGGAAGATACCTTCGTGCCTACTCTCGCTTGACGCCGAAAAGGCATTCGATCGAGTAGATTGGGTGTTCCTCCGGGCCGTTCTGCAGAAGATAGGACTTGGTCCGCAGATGATAGCGCGCATAATGGCCCCCTACCTTGCACCGCTCGCCAGGGTAAGAGTCAATGGCCAACTCACACACCCTATCTCTATCCTCAGGGGCACCAGACAGGGTTGTCCCTTGTCCCCCTTATTATTCGCTCTCGTGGTTGAACCGCTCGCCATTCTGATTCGCCGCTCGCCTGATATACATGGTATCGCCCTTGGGGGCATAGACCACAAGATTGCACTCTTTGCGGACGATCTCCTCCTCACCTTGTCGAATCCGACTGGCTCTCTGCCAGCAGTACACGCTCTGCTGCAGTCATATGAGCAAATCTCAGGGCTTAAAATTAACCATACGAAATCATGGGCTCTTAACCTCACAATTCCGACGGAGGACATTGCGACCCTGCAAACCCTTGCCCCCTACCAATGGGCTACGAATTCTATTAGATACCTAGGACTTAATTTGACTCCGGACCTGGCCAACTGGTCCCAAGCTAATTGGCAAGAATGTAAAAATGCAGTAGTAACCGACCTACGAGCATGGAGATCTCTACCGCTCTCCTGGCTGGGGCGCTTAAACACAGTTAAAATGTCCATCCTCCCAAAGATACTTTATCTATTCCAGACCCTACCAACGCCTATTCCGGAACACCAAATCCAGAGCCTACAGCGTGAGCTAGTCGCATTCATATGGGGAGGGAAGAGGCCGCGATTCTCCAGTAAAATCTTAATGCTTCCTCGAGATAAGGGTGGGCTCGCATGCCCTAACCTATTAGAATACTATTGGGCATCCCATCTCCGTTTTATACCGGAGTGGACAGCTTGGGAGAGCGAGAAGGTGTGGTTCCATATGGACAGGGCGGTTACCTGTCGCCCTCTCTGGGACCATGCATGGCTCCCTCGCGAAGCACGCTCCCGAAGTGCATATATGGCGACCCCTACTAAGACCGTACTTGAGATATGGGACAGGCTGGCCGTCCGCAAGGGCCTCACATCTTTTCCGTCTCCACACACCCCAATAGCTCGCAACCCGCAATTTCCCCCTGCTCTTCACCCGCCCTCTTTTGCAGAATGGACAGACAAGGGTTGCAAAACGGTGCGAGATCTATTTCTAGGGAGTGATGTCAGAACTTTTGCCCAATGCAAACAGGAATATCAACTCTCGGAGAAGGAGAGATTCCAATATATACAACTCCGGCACTGGATACAGGCGTCCTCTCTAACACAGGCGGCTACACGGCCTTACACACCGTTCGAACAGCTGGCTCGCACATTTGACAACTCTAAGGGATTGATATCTCGCATATACCAAGTCCTCCAACATTCACCACACCCTACCACACACCTGTACCAACAACAGTGGCAGTCTCTTCCCAGGGCCGACATTGCACCCTCTCAGTGGACACGTCTATGGCGCGACATCCCGAAGACTTTTCATAGCATCCCCCAGCAGGAATCTGCATACAAGATAATGACCCAATGGTACTATACACCCCACAGGTTACACAAAATGTTCCCCAACTCTTCACCGATCTGTTGGCGATGCAATAGGGCACGGGGAGATTTTATACACATATGGTGGTCGTGCCCCCTCTTGACCATCTACTGGAAAGAAGTCCTTAGCCACATTAAACGAGTACTAGGCTACCCGCTACCTGAAAACCCACTCACGATTGTACTGGGCCTCAGGCCGGTGAACCTACAGGCTATGACCCGCCGCGATTGGCACCTCAGTCTTCACATGCTGGGAACTGCTAAGCGGACCATTGCCCTATATTGGAAAAAGGCGGAATCGCCCTCAGTGAATGTGTGGTTCACCCGCCTATGGCAAACAGTGGTGATGGAACTGATCACGGCGCGCCTACAATACCGAGACACCCAGTTTACGACACTTTGGAAGCCACTGGTGGAACATCTGGGACGTCTAGAGAACGCTAGACAGCAGCCACCAAAACTGCGGGCATTACGCCTCTTCGATGATGTGGTGCACACCGCAGATCCAAATAGCTATTGGAATCCTCCTGGTGGACCACTCCGCGCTGCGCCCCCACCCACCCCACATGACTCAGGCCTGGTGATACTTGACGCCCCGCCAGCTGTTGTGGTCCTCAACACCGTCCCCCACGACGAAAGCGACAGCAAATAGTTGCGCTGCCACTGCACCCCCTGCGAAGCGAGCTACTCCAGGCATACTGTCATAGTGCCTTTGTCGCCCCCGCCACACCCTACCCCTTCTTCTATCGCCCCCTCTTCACCTCTTTTTTCTCTCCACTGGACTTTCACTTTCCTTGTTAGTACACTGCTTATAGCATATTGGCGGCACATATATAGTGTTTAGGCACCGCTTCACAAGCATGAGCTCTGATGAGTTAGTGCGCAGCCCGACACATTGGCGATTTGGAAGATCCCACAAGATAGCCATAGCCGTAAGATACTTGCGCCAGAAAAGTGCGTAATTGCAGTCGTCTTTAGCTAGCCATGTAATTTTCTGTACTGCGTGATATCCTAGAGCTTATCCAACAAGATGGGTTGAATTTACAAAGCTTGAGTTAAGATGCGGGACACAGTGTGCAGGATGGCTTCTTCTATATCACTATGTGGCACTTGCCAAATGTAAAACTAATAATGCATAATGTTCTTCTCTAAAATGCAAATAAAAATGTATTTGAAATAAAAAAAAAAAAAAAAAAAAAAAGAACAGAAGCTTCAAAGTACATTAATGACTACAATCCAGTTAAGTTGAAAATGTGGAATGCAAACATGGATATTCAGTATGCTGCAGATAATTCAATTGCTGTTGCTCGCTATGTTACATCATATATAACCAAAT
The DNA here is from genome assembly GCA_963921515.1 of Calotriton arnoldi. NCBI lineage: Eukaryota > Metazoa > Chordata > Amphibia > Caudata > Salamandridae > Calotriton > Calotriton arnoldi. The sequence continues at coordinate 159,600 of CAWUFW010019206.1, forward strand.
CTGAAAAGACAGAGATGAAAAAAATGTGGGAAGAAATTTCAGCTGAGAAGAGTCTTAGCAAGACATTGTACAGCTTTAGCTTGAAAATGCTTTCTGACAGAGAGATTGGATCCAATGAATGTACGGATCCCTTGAGCTCAGCCAGTTTATATTTAAAGTCAAAAGGAATCATTTGATTGAGTCTAAGTCTTGCCTCCACACGAAATAGAGTATTGAAATCTTTACAAGAAATCGAATATTTAGCACAGAATGAACCAGAAAGTATGTATATTGTTAAAACCAATATGTTGGATACATACTAACCCAAAATAAGACCACATCTTGAAAACCTATGTCTGTATGAAATACTTCAACATTAAAGGTTTAAAAAGAATGTTACAGAAAATATAAGAGAAGAAAAACATGCAGTAATTGGATGTGACGGAAGTTTAGTCAAACATGCAAAAGGAAATCTTATTAACCACAGGAAACTCAGTAGCAAAAATCCAGATAAGAGAGAATTTTTCTATTTAGCACTTCTGCAACTGTTCAAGCCTTGGCGCAGTGAAACAGAATTACTTGGAGATTTTGACTGCTATGAAGATTCTTTTAATGCAACTAAAGACAGCATTCAGTGCACAATTTTCCCAACTTATCTGCAAATGTTAAATGATGAAATTGAACAAGAAACTACTATTGCAGCTGAAATAGCTAAAGAAAGTTCACAAAGCAGTCAAAGTTCTGGTCCACTGAGTCAAGATCCACTGGGATAACCAATTATTGAAAATGAAGCATTCATAGCTATGAATGAGGTAGAAACTGTAATGCAACAAGCACAACAGGATATTTTTCAGTTGGAAAAGTTAGAAGAACAACTAAATATTGAGCAAAAAGAAATATATCTACAAGTCAAAGAGCAGGTACAACATGGTTTGCTGTATGAAAAAAAGAATGCCAATGCTTATCATTTAAACCTATTGTATTGTACATCAGTGGTCAAGCTGGAACAGGAAAAGGTTTCCTAATTAACGTTTTGACCAGTTATCTACACAAAACTACAGAATCACATTTATCTTGTGTCGTACCAGCTCCAACTGGAGTTGCAGCCCACAACATTAAAGGGATTACTTTACATCGATTACTTATGCTACCTGTTGAACATGATAATAAATTGGAGTATCAGAAGCTATCTGGAGAAGCTTGTTATGAAGTCGCAAGAGTACTGAAGAAAATGAAACTTGTAATCAAGTCAAAAAATACTTTATTCGACAGCTAAGAGTCATAAAAGCACAGTTCATGCAAGACATTAGTACATAAAACCTTAAAAAACATTAAAAAATTATATTCTAAAAATGCTATATGCAGAGCAGATAAAAAGGTATCCCAATTTACAAATTCATCAAACATCTATAGGTATACAAACAGAGCAGCAATATAAGGTACAAACAAGCAATAAATAAATGACCAGAGTATATTGGATCTGTCTCGTGAAGTACACATTAAATAACCGAGCACACTGACTCTAGAGCAGGCAAACTTTTCCTGTATCTGATGGCCGCTATTAAAAAGCTTGCAACCCCCAAGCAGACTGTGGGAGAAGATAGCATTTGAAGATAGGTCAAAGCCGGCCTCACTTGAGCAAACTGTCGGTCTTTAAACAGTGGTAGAATGTGAGACCTGCGCTAAAGGTCGTAAAAAGTGCAGAAAAACATAAAATGTAATGTATCCTGGTCTGAAAAATTGTTGCAGGGGCAGGGTTTGAGCGAATCAGGCTTCGAGTAGCCTAGGGGAAATGCCAAGAGCCAAGGGACCAGATTCAGGTGAAATCTAGTCAATACAAAGCGATGATATGCTTTGTTAACATAAGTTAAATAAGGCTGCATCTGTGGGCCCATACTCAATATAACAAAACTCCTCACAGACGGTTTTACTACTTCCGCCTCCTCCCTAAGCATCTGCCGCTTGTCCAAAAACTGCTTTTTAAAATCTCTAATAGCAGTTTTGCTCAGTACCCCTGGGTTCAGGAACAGATCCGGGCAGCCAAGCCATCCGGTCTGTTCTTTTACGTAGTTCAACCAGGGGATGCGCAAGGCCCCATCCAGACTAGAGCAGTCGCCAATTATGAGCTGGCCCAGATTTGGTGCTGGGGACGCCCAAGTTCTGAGCCAGCGCAGCAACGGTGCAACCGCAATCTCATCTGAGATATATCCAGCTCCCAGTTCTTCATGCACGTTAAAAACAGGTGTTGCGATGGGGACCGCAAGGAGTTTCCGCATATAATTATTCTCAGCTACCCGGATCCCCTTCGCATCCTTATACCCCCAAATGTCACTCCCATACGTAGCCATCGGGATGCATTTTGCGTTGTAGATCTTTAATAGAGCAGGGAGTGGTTTAGACCCCAATCTTTTTGCAAAATTCAAAGTAGCCCCCGCGGCTCTGGCCAGGGTGTTCCTTTTAAGTAAGATTTGCGGACCCCAGGATCCTTTTTCGTCAAAAACTACCCCTAGATAAGGGAATGTGGGCACCTTAGTCAGTTCTGCCCCTTTGCAACAAAATTTGACCTTTGCCGCCTTTCCTGAACCTATGGTCATACTGTGCGATTTCTTATAGTTCGTAGTTAGATCTAATGACTCCATAAAACTTATAAAACAGTTTAAAAGACGTTGTAGGCCCAATGCAGTTCTGGCCAGCAGAACTGCATCATCTGCATACAGAAGTGCAGGTATCATTTTGGAGCCCGCTCTGGGAATGTCTTCACAACAAGCTGTTAGGGTTTCACCCAGTCTATTAATGTAAAGTGTGAACAGCAGAGGTGCCAGAATGCACCCCTGCCTGACCCCCCTTTTTACTTCCCAGGAATTAGTCAAACTACCATCTGTGTTGTACCTTACTGCTGCTGTGGTGTTTTCATGGGCAGTGTGCAGAAAGGACGCTAACTCCGCATCTATCCCTAGATCACGTAACACTAACCACAGCTTAAACCTGTTGACATAGTCAAAAGCTGAGGTTAGGTCCATGAAGGCCAGATGTAAGGTACCTCTCTTGGCAATGGTATACTTTCCAATAACTAGATGGAGGTTTAGGCACTGGTCCAAGGTCCCTTTCCCCTGCCTAAAACCATACTGCAGGTCAGAGATGATATTGGCCTGATCGAGGTATCCTGTAAGTCGATCCAGAATTACTTTCCCCAATATTTTAGCCACGGAGTCTAAAAGAGAAATTGGTTTATAGCAGGTGGGATCGTCCCAAGCTCCTTTTTTAAATATAGGGACGATAACCGCCTTGGCCCATGATGAGGGAAAACCCTTAGTGCACGCTGCGTTAAAAACATGGGTTAAAATCTTGGCCCAAACATTTGGATCAGCTTTATAAAAGTCAGCGGGAACCCCATCTGGCCCAGGCGCCTTGCCTGCTGAGGTTGAAACAATGGCTTTTCGGACCTCATCTACGTTAAAAATAAGGGGGTTACTAGGTAAGCCGGGAACTGATTGTCCCGCAGCAGATTCCAAATTTGTATCGCTATAGATGTTACTAAAATGCTGGACCCAGAGCTCAGCTGGTATTGTGCAATCGCTACTGGAATTAGGTGTGTCTGAGAAGTAAGGGCTATTAACCACCGACCAAAATCTAGTACTGTCGGCCAAAATGCTGGCTTTAGTAAGTGCTTCCCAGGCCTGTTCCCTTATCTGTTTCTTCCTTGCCTGGATTGCAAGTTTATAGGCCTTCCTGCAACGCCTAATCTATATAGCGTCCCTTGGCTTTTGCATCAGGGCCTGTTTTAGTTCCTTGTGAGTAACTGAACACATTTTGTCAAACCACCTTTTAATATTTGGGGAACTTGTTCTAGAGTTAGAGGTTAGGTCAGTTGCCACCTGCTTAATAATACTATCAAAAGCTTCAAGAGTATCATTGTCTTGTGAAGCAGAGTCCATACACACTTGGAGCGCCGGTGCACAGGTTGAATATAGATTAGCTAAGAAACTCACCGGTGTAATCCTTTCCCACTTCAGTCTCCTAGCTTGGTGTTTAGTACTGATATTTTCGTTAGCAATTTGACTTGTGGCCCGCCCCTCAAATGTGGCCAAAAGGAAGGCATCCAGTGTTAAGGGATTATGATCACTAAGGCAATTCCACGTGACACTTAGGTTGTTGGCAGCTGGTGCTAGTGATACAGATATCATGATGAAGTCAATAACACTAGAACTACCACAGCCTGCATAGGTGGGGACCAGTGCTGAGGGATCTAATTGCTGTAGACATAACAAATTGTGGTCTGAAAGAAAGCTTTCTAAAAAAATACCCGATGGTGTATGCTCAAAATGATTAAACAGATCATCATGCCCGTCATCCTTCTCCATTGTGGGAATACAATTGAGGCTGCACTGATGGATGTTGAAGTCCCCAAGAATTAGTGTGTTGTGGTAGGCTTGACTTCCTTCCCCATAGCTTTCTAATAAAGCCTCCATAGCTAAGAGATGTTCTGTCTCATGTGATCTAGTGTGCGAGTTATAAAAATTGACCACTAACAGAGTGGGGAAATTCTTGCCTGACAATGCCACTGCTAACACATTAGGTGAGCGACAATCAATCAATTTTGCTTGATAAGAGAGCTTTTGTGTGAACATTAAAAGCAGACCCCCTCTGGCTCTTCCCATATTTGAGGGGACAGCATATTTACAAAACATAGTAAAACCATCTAGGTAAAAACAGTTTTCAGGTTCCCATGTTTCCTGTAAAGCAATAATGTGATGTATTCTAAGAAACTGTTCCCAAACAATGTTACCCTGTTTAGACCTAAGGCCTGCAATGTTCCAGGTCAGTACTTTCACAGTAGGATCAACAGAATTAACCAGGGTAGAAATGGGTGTAGATACATTATTCAGCAGTGGTAGAGGGGGAGGTGTGGGCACAAAAACACATGGGTTAGTGAAGGTGTTTAATAACGGCTGCTTGCCTGGGGTATTTATAACCACAGGAGATAGTCAGTCATTTTCATCAAGGCTCAAAGGGCAATCTAAAGGTAGGAAACGGTTAGTCAAAATTAACCCTGAATTCACATTTCTTTGTTGATGGGGCTTGGCCGGCTTGAGTGGAAACTGCCAATCGGAATTTCTCAGGGGCGGTTTAGGGGGATAAAAAGATAATAAAGAGGCTATTCTAATTCGGGACTTAGTACCATCCCTAACTTGACAGCCTACCATTGCTCTTGCCTGCATGGGATTCTTAAAATTGACAATAATACAGTCTCCCTCCACAGTTTTCCTAGTCCCATAGCCTACCCACCCCACCCTTCTGGCCATAATGATGTCAGCAGTAAACTGTGGGCCATTTTACACATTGTTATTAGACCAATGAGCCGTCTTATACATAAGATCCAGAGTTGTTTCCTTGGTGCCAGGAGTAAGTGTGGGTACCCCTGTTAAGATGGCGACTAGAGGCGCTGATTCGGGGGAAAGGTCGATGGTACTAAAGGTTGTGGCTATGGCCGTGTTTGGGGCTGAGGAGGGGTGTGTGGATGATGGGCCTACCTTAGTTTTTACCTGACCTTCCGTCTGGGCCGTGGGCAAAGCATTGGCACTCTCCCCAACTTTGTGGTTGATGTGATTAATGCTACATATGCTAATTAGAGATGGTACAGTGTTATCTTGGGGGCTGTTCATCTGCGGCACTTGGATCACACCACCAGATTCCAGACAGGCGTCCCCCCTCCCCCTTGTTTTTGTGTCACTAACAGAGGGGCATGGTTTATGCATGGAGATAAAAGAATTAAATTTCAGCTCAATTTCATCCAGTTTTAAAAATATGGACACCAACAAGTCCTTAGTCAAAGACCCCAGCTTAGTAGTAAGATTGTCCAGCAACAGTTCAATTTTATATTCACAGGTACAAACAACAGGGGGTTTGAGAGTTTGGGGCTGCGGTGATTTCCTCAAAGTTCCTCTGCCGCCTTTTCTCTTTCATTTGGAAGGTGGGCTGCCCAGATCCTCACCCAGAGTCGAGACTGCAACGGAATTGCAGCTTGATACTCCCTCCTCCTCGCATTGACCTGCTGTCAATGGTATTCCAGACATTGGCAGGGATATCATTCCAGTGCTAGTCAGCCTTTCATCCTCCCTCGCTGATGCCAGAACTAATTTCTCAGATTCCATAGACAACCTTTTTTCGGTTAGGGCTATTTCCTTTGTAATAACATTAGCAGCTTTCGTCAAAAAGGAATCTATAGTCCCACTTGAGCCAACTGCATTAGATCTCTGCGAGCCCCCCTGACCATTAGGTAGCTTTCTTTTGCTCATGGTTGATCAATAGAAAAACGCTTTATAATATAAGATCCTGTTTACCGATGAGCTGATCATCAAATGTCTAAGATTGCAAAAGAGGGGGGGAAACACGTTACTTTCAAATTCCACTAAAAAAGAGACGCTCAGATGTATATGAAACAGGGTTATTTATCAAAAGACGAAGGCGTAGAACCTACAAGTAAGGGAAATGTGCACTGTACCTTGATTATGTGATTATGAAATCAATCTGGTCAGGGGATGTTCCCATACGGCTGAATCCGTTAAGATGAATCAAAGGGTATGGCCCAGCCCAGCCTCTTCCAGTCTCGGACGGGCGCAGACGGGCCCGCCCTTGGCCCAGGCTTTGCCCGGGCGCGGCCCGCGCCACGGGAGTATGGCGGTGCTTTTATCGCGCCTCCTGGCACTGCTGCGGAGTCACTGGGAGCGCCGGCTCAGGGGATGCTGGGGGATGTAGTCCCCCGGTCGGCCGTTCCCCTCACGGCGCTGGATTGCAGCGATGGAAAGCTGTTCCCCTCACGGCAGGAGTGATGGGCAAGGTGGCCGTTCCCCTCATGGCAGCAGTAGGCACTGCAGGCTGGCGTCCCGTGCCGCGGGAGTATGGCGGTGCTTTTATCGCACCTCCTGGTGCTGCTGCGGCATCACTGGGAGCACGGGCTCAGGGGATGCTGGGGATGTAGTCCCCTCGTCGGCCGTTCCCCTCACGGTGCTGGATTGCAGCAATGGAAAGCCGTTCCCCTCATGGCAAGAGTGATGGGCAAGGTGGCCGTTCCCCTCACGGCAGCAGTAGGCACTGCAGGCTGGCATCCCGCACCGCAGGAGTATGGCGGTGCTTTTATCGCGCCTCCTGGCACTGCTGCAGCGTCACTGGGAGCACCGGCTCAGGGGATGCTAGGGGATGTAGTCCCCCAGTCGGCCGTTCCCCTCACGGCGCTGGATTGCAGCGATGGAAAGCCGTTCCCCTCATGGCAGGAGTGATGGGCAAGGTGGCCGTTCCCCTCACGGCAGCAGTAATCATTGATGAAGTGAGCATGGTCTCAAACTTAATGCTTGCCTTTGTACACTTGAGAATGCAACAGATTTTTACTCCTGTTAAAGGACAACCTGTTTTTAAAACACTTCTCCATGATGACACAAGGAAATCTTTGGGAAGTATTGGAAATGTAAATATTTTGTTAAACTTTGAATATAAAGAACTTGTTAAGAATATGAGACAAGCAAGTGATGAAGATTATGGAAATATTATTAAAGACATAAGAATTGGTGTTTTGACGGAACATGGTAAACAAGCTTTACAAGGTAGCCTACTAAGGAACTTGTTTAGAACTGAAAAAACAGCAGCTGAAGTAATGTACAATATGCCTGTAGAAAACAAGACTATAGTTTGCCTAATGGCTACACTGCCAGAGTGTTCTTCATTTAATCATCAACTTCTCAAACTGGAAATACAAGAAATTGTCGAAATTGAAGCTATTGACAAAATCGAACACCAAGGAGTCACCATGCTTCTTACTGAGAAACTACAGGCTAAATTGCATTCTTTAGAAAAGTCTGTATCTAAAACTGCAGGATAGGAAAAGAATTTACATGTATGTATAAACTGTCGGGTAATTTTGCTGCATAATTTCAATGTAGAAGAAGGATTAGTAAATGGAGCAATGGGAAAAGTGGTTATTTTTGTAAATTTTCAGTATAGAGATGGAATAGCATTTTTGATTATAAAATTTGATCAGATTAATGAGGTAAGACAAATTGGGCGCTGTGTTGTACGTTTTTTGCTTGTGAAAGACTTGTATGTTCGCAGACAACAGTTTCCTCTGTCTATAGCATATGCAGTAACTATTCATAAATCTCAAGGTCTAAGTATAGACAGAGCTTTTGTAAATATTGGAAGTACAGTATTCAAAGAGGGAATGGCATATGTAGCATTGTCTCAAGTAAGAACATTGTCTGGTTTGTATTTGATAGATTTTGATGATAAAAAGGTTAGTGCTGATGCAAATTGTGTAAGAGAGTACAATCGTTAAACAAGACGTTATGCTCCTGATTTAGGTGAATATCCCATATATGAGAAACGTGTAGTGTGTTCAAAATGAAAATATGTCAAACACATGCAACTGAGGTTGAAAAAAAGAAAAGAACTGAAGACAAAGTTGAAAGTGTTAAGAAACAAAAAAAGGAAAGTATTGATGACATTGTAGGATACCAGTTGGAAAATAGTTCAGGTATGAACTTTTATGCTAATGTGATTCTGAATATTGTATTTCATATACTACAATGTCATCATGAAATCATGCAAAATCATGAAAAAAGATTCTGTTCTGCACTACATCATCTATTTCAACAATTGGTAAGTGAAAGAAGACAAATGCACAGTGCATCTGGCATGTGATATCTTTTAGATGTATGTAGTGGTGCAGTGACATTCGCTCTCAACATACAACAAGATGCACAAGAATTTCTAATGCTGATGCTTGGAGTATTAGAAGATAAAGGAATACACATTGATAACTTATTTGGACTAAGTTACAGATGGGATCATAAGTGTGAAGACTTTTCATTTACTTCTACCACTCCGAACCAAAAAGAATGATTTCTATTCTTAACAATACCAGACTGCAAATCAGTATCTTTTAACAAGTTGAAAAAAACAGCAAATCAGGATATGACATGTTCATATTGTAAATCTGAGATGGTATCTACATTACATATGGAAAGATTTGGAAAATATCTTATTTTATTGTTACAACATTGTAGAGCAAATGGAAGAAAATTGAAAACAAAAATTACAAATTTTAAACCAATTCAAATATCTATTTCAGGAAGAACTTATTCAACAGTGGCTATTGTTTTCCATGATGGACACAGTACGACATCTGGACACTATACAGTTTATTTAATGTGTAACAAAGGATGGACACATTGCAATGATGCCCACCTGGAATTCAAACCTAGATTGCCTTATGAATTACCAAATTCTTATATGTTATTTCTCCAGCCAAAATTTTGAGTACATCATTCGGCCTATTGGGGAAGATGTCAACAGAAAGTAGACAGCACTGCAGACTATTACTGTTTATAATTGGTGTTTTGATTATTACTTGCACACATTTACATTACATTTAGAAAATAGTATTTAAAAGCAAATAGTTTATATATTTCTTGTCTATATTGTACCAGGTATAAATGAGAGTGTACATTTTGTCAAATATATTTCTGATAAATAATAGAGTTAATTTAGATGAAACAAGTGATTAAGAAATTGTAGATAGAAATATGCATAGCTACACATATTGATAATGATGTTCTATGCTGATTTGTTTTTTTTCCTACAATCAATTTGATTGTTTTTTTCCCCGCTGTTGATGCTACATTGAAATCACTGTATACATTGACGCAAAGTGGAATCTGAGAATAGGAAAAAGGAAACTGAGAATGTTATGTAATTGTAAATTTATGTTGTGTTCTCAAAAATATAATATTGTAATTTTTCTAACATATTATCATTAAATAACAGTTTTTCTTTTTCTTCTTCATAGTAGGTACTGTTGAAGTTTAAAAACAGTTTTAATGTTGTTTAGGATTCAAGTATATCAATTACTTGAAAGGAAAGAATACATAATATAGTGTGCATGATAACCTGCAAAAATTTTGAAAATTAAATTATATGTTATTAGTTTCTGATAGAAATAATGCTGAAGCTTTAGACTAGGAGAAAAGTATGATCATATTTCTGTGGAGCAGTATCACACTTACTTTTTACAAAAGTGCACAGACTAGTAAAAGTGCTTCTATTATAAGTTACTTACTCCTTATTATACAAGGCAGGTGTGTTTTGAAATTTCTATCCAAGGACTTCTCAGACACATACATAGATAACATATGACACTCACCTTCCACTCACTCATTCACACAGGTACCATACATACACCCATCCAATCACTCAGATACTACTCATCCACTCATTCAATCACATAGTCATTACTCTTGCACTGTTCCAATCACCCATGCGATACCCATAGACTCACCCATTCACCCAGGCAATACTCATGCACTCTTCCATTCACCCAGGTACTATCTATGCACTAAAGGAATTACCCAGGGACTACCCATGCAGTCATTGAACCAAACAAACATTATAAATGCACTCATTCAATCACACAGGATCTACCCATATACTCATTCATTCACTCAGGCACTACCCATGCACTCATCCAATGACCTATGCACTACCCTTGCACTCATCCATTCACTCAGGCACTACCCATGCACTGATCTAAGTACCCAGGCATTACCCTTGCACTCATGAAGTCACTTAGGCACTACCCATGCACTCATCCAATCACTGAAGCAGTATCCCTGCACTCATGCAATCACCCAGGCACTACCCATGCACTCATGCAATCACTCAGGCACTACCCATACACTCATGCAATCACTCAAGCACTACCCATGCACTCATCTGTTCTCTCAGGCACTACTCATGCACTTATCCAATGACCCAGGCATTACACTTGCACTCATTCTTTCACTCAGGTACTACCCATACATTCATCCAATCACCCAGTCATTTCCCTTGCACTCTTGAAGTCACTCATGCACTACCATGCACTCATTCATTTGCCCAGGCAGGACCCCGGCACTCATGCAATCACCCAGGCACTACCCTTGCAATCATTATTTCACTCAGGCACAACCCATGCACTCATCCAATCACCCAGGCACTACCCCTGCACTCATGCAATCACCCAGGCACTAGCCCTGCACTCATGCAGTCACACAGGCACTACCCTTGCACTCATGCAATCACTCAGGCACTATTCTTACACTAAACCATTCACTCAGACACTACCCATGCACTCATCCATTCACCCAGGCACTACCCAAGCACACATCCAATGAGCCAGGCAATACTCTTGCACTCATCCTTTCACTCAGGCACTACCCATGCACTGGTCTAAGCACCTGTTAGAAATGGGGATCTGTAGTTGGCAAGGACTTGCACCTTTGTCAAAGTAGGGGCCCTTCTTCCTAGTCAGGATAAGGGAGTTACACACCTAAAATAACCCCTGCTCACCCCCTTGGTAGCTTGGCCCGAGCAGTCAGGCTTATCTTAGAGGCAGTGTGTAAAGCATTTGCACATAACCAACAGTAATACAGTGTAAGCAGTACAAAAGGACACCACACCAGTTTAGAAATATATCCAATATTTTTATATACTTAAGCCAAAACCAAAAACGATAAAAATCCACAATACAGTATTTAGAAATCTTCAGTTATCAAAATAACCTTGAAAAAGAGTTCCTTGAAGTCGATAGCTCCCTCTGGGGCTATCACAGCATCGTGAACAAACAAATCCAAACAGTTCTGGCTGACCGCGGCGTCGCGGGCCAGCTACGATGTCAGGAAGACCTGCAAAACAGTACCTTTAGAAATGCAGGGCGTCGGCGACCTCTCGTTGAGCTCCAAACCACAGCATCCACAGGCGTCGGTTCCGGATGTCGGTGCCGGAGTCGTCGGGTCCTTGAGGTCACACGCGTTGCAGATCAAACTCCTCGTGGTTGAAGTCAGGAGCGCTGGCATTGGCAGGCGTCGGGTGCTGCAGTGGGAAGTGCAGAGGTGCGGCGTGCGATGCCCCCAGGTCGCGGTGCGAGCAGCGGCTCAGTGGCGGCATCAGATGGCGTCGCCGGTGAGACCAGGGTTGTGGTGCAAAGTGATGCGGTGCTCGTCGCAGTGCTGGCAGGTCACGGTGCAAGCAGCGGCGTCGTCGTTGCTGAAGCGCTGTCGTCGGCTGACGAACTGGAGTCGATGGCGCCAGTGTCGGTAGGCCAAGGCTGCGGTACGGATGAGGGCGGTGCGTCGTGTAACTTTACGAGCGGTGCCCTCGAACCACGGTGCAGGCAGTGGCATCGATTTCGGCGTGGAGCGGCGTCATCGGGGATACCAAGGTGGTGTCGTGAAGCGAGGCAGTGCGGAGTGCAGTGCCCACAGGTCGCGGTGCAAGCAGTGGTTCGGTGGCGGCATCAGCAGGTGTCGTCGGTGAGACCAGGGGTTGCGGTGCAGCATTGCGGCTGTGCCTTCAGGACATGGAGTCAGCAGCGGCATCGTAGATGGCGTTGGGTTGCTTTTTCTACTGTTGCAGCACAAAACACACAGTTCCCAGTGCTGAGAGCAGAAGAACTTGAAGTCTTTGCTGTTCCTGAGACTTCTTGAACAGGGGGCAAGCTCTACCTCAAGCCCTTGGAGAAACTCACAAGAATAGATTGCAGAAAGTCCAGTCCAGTCCTTTCACTGCCCAAGACAGAAGCAGCCACTGCAGGCTCACACAGCAAAGCACTCAGCAAAGTGGTAGTTCCTCCTCACAGCTTCTCCAGCTCTTCTTCTTGGCAGTCTTCTTGGTCCAAAAGAGTTCTAAAGTTCAGGGGTTTGGGCCCCACTTTTTATAGCCCAAAATCCTTTGTCCTCTCAGGCAGAGAGTGTCTGTGCCCAGTCAGAAACAGTTCTGCCCTCTCTGGTGTGGCTTCCTGGCAGGAGGTAGAGACGGCATTGTCAGAGGCAGACCAGGCCCATTCAGGTGAAAGGAAATCTCCTCCCCCTACTCTAAATGCAGCCCAGGTCTATTAAGCCCTTTCCTGACCCACCTAGACTATCGGAAGCCACGGCTCCTCTCCAGCCCCTGTCATCCAAAACCCAGACAGTCAATCCACAAACCCAGCAGAGGCCTACTGGATGGCTGAGCAAGAAAATACCTACTTTCTAAAAGTGGTATTTTCAAACACAGAATGTAAAAATCACCTCTCCTAAAAGATGCATCTTTAGATTCTGAGTTCAGGCATACTAAACGTTATTTTCCTACCTAGTTCCCAGGGCCAGTTATGTTTATAAGATGTTATAAACAAACTCCCCATTCTGTCCTATGGGAACAGGTAGCCTTGCAATAGTGAGAAACGCAATTGGCAGTAATTCACTATCAGGACATGCCACACACACCAGGGCATGTCCTACCTTTCACATACACTGCACCCTGCCCACATGGGTACCTTGGGCCTACCTTAGCGGTGACTGACATGTAAGAAAAGGGAAGGTTAGGGCCGGGAAAGTGGGTACACTTGCCAAGTGGACATGGCAGTCCCAGACTGCACACAGGCTCTGCCATGGCAGGCCAGAGTTACATTTACAAGCTGTTTGTGTGGGTGGCACAATCCAGTGCTTCAGTCCACTAACATCATTTGATTTACAGGCCCTGGCACACTCAGTGCACTTTACTAGGGACTGACAAGTAAATCAAATATGCCAATCATGGAAACACCAATCCATAACACAGTTTACAACAGAAGCACTTGCACTTTACCACTGATCAGCAGTGAGAAAGGTGCACATAGACACTAAGCCAGCAAAAACAGAGTCAAAACCCGGAGGTCAAAAAGCAAAAACTCAGGGGAAACACGCCAAAAGATGCCAAGTCTAACAGCACCCAGGCATTACCCTTGCACTCATGCAATCACTCAGGTACTAACCATGCACTCATCCAATTAACCAGGCACTATCCCTACACTTATGCAATCACCCAGGCACTAACTATGCACTCGTGCAATCACTCAGGCACTATTCTTCCAGTCAACCATTCACTCAGGCACTACCTGTGAACTCATCCATTTACCCAGTCACTACCCATGTACACATCTAATGACCCAGGCATTACCCTGGCACTCAGGCACTACTCATGTACTGATCTAAGCACCCAGGCATTACCCTTGCACTCATGAAATCACTCAGGCACTACTCTTGCACTGACCCATTCACTCAGGCACTTCCCATGCACTTGTCCATTCTCTCAGGCACTACCATGCACTAATTCAAAAACCCAGGCATTACCCTTGCACTCATCCTTCCACTCAGGCACTACCCATGCACTCATCCAATCACCCAGGCAGTACCTCTGCAATCATGCAATCACCCAGACACTACCCATACACTCATGCAATCACTCAGACACTATTCTTCAACTCAACTATTCACTCAGGCACTACCCATGCACTCATCCATTCTCTCAGGCACAACCCATGCACTCATCCAATGACCCGAGCATTACCCTTGCACTCTTCCTTTCACTCAGGCACTACCCATGCACTCATCCAATTACCCAGGCAGTACCTCTGCACTCATGCAATCACCCAGGCACTACCCATGCACTCATGCAAGCACTCAGGCACTACTGTTGCACTTAACCATTTACTCAGCCACTACCCATGCACTCATCCATTTTCTCAGGCACAACCCATTCACTCATTCAATCACCCAATCACTACCCCTGCACTCATCCAATCACCCAGGCACTACTCTTTCACTCGTGATTCATTCACGCATACGCATGCACTCATCTATTCACTTAGGCACTACTCATATACTCATCCAATGACTCAGGTACTACCTTTGCACTCATCCATTCACTCAGGCACTACACATGCAGTCATCCATTCACTTAGGCACAACCCATGCACTGATCCAATAACCCTGATACTACCCATGCACTCATCTAATGGCGCACACACTACCCTTGCACTCATGCAATCATTCAGGTAGTACCCCTGTGCTCAAATATTCACTCAGGCAGTATCCTTACACTCATGGATTCACTGAGACACTACCCATGCACTCATTCAGTCATCCAGGAACTATTCTTACATTCATCACACACACATTTATGCAAGCAATCAATTTCACTACGTACAATGTTTCTAATTTTAACCAGTATAGATGGTTGCGTGAGAACCTTTTTTCTAACAATTTTGAGTTTTTTTGTATTTTCTAATTTTCTTTTGTGGTGTTTTTGAATTTTTTAAACTAAAAATAAAGGTTAACCAGTCCAACTATAGTGTTTCATAAGAACAAAGAAACACAAGGTAGGAAAAAAAACAAAAATACCACTTATGTGCTTTCAAAAGATTGATAATAGCATCAATAGAGAGTTCCCCAATGTAAAGAGTTGTTAGGCATTTTCTGCAGTGAATTCCTGCATCCGCAAGTTCGGGGAAGATCCAGGGTTGTGGAGTGGTGAGGACAACACCAGCTGAGGTAGATGGTTGGCTACCGTCGTCAGCTGCAGCTTGCTCCCTCTTTTCCCGTTGCATTATTTATCATGCAAGACAAGTTGGATGAATGGTTTCCAAGTGTTTCTTCACTAAAGAGGTGCCACACAAATATTTTCAGATCCTCTGGAGAGGACTTTGTGGCAGATGCTGCAGATCACCTTCCTTGCGTTCACCTTCTTCTCCCCTTCTGGCACAGTGAAAAAAGCCCATACAATACTTTCTTTCCGCTTTTACACTGGCTCTTCCACCTCATCCATCTCCTCCTGCTGCTTCTCTTCAGGAAAAGCTGATGCCATTGTTCAATCCATAATACTTTGAACACCAAATAAAATAAAGAATTTACAGAGCCTACAAAAAGTAGTCTAACAAGCAGACACACCCCAAAAAATAAAAGGAGTAGAACAGGTGTTGGATCCACCCTCTAAGAGAATGGAAAGCTTTTTAACCAATAAAAAGCTTTCTTTCCATGTCACATGGATTCACGTACGGGAGGCGCACCAATCGTGTATACGTCGCACACCCATAAAATATGGTAAACTTAATTAAAAAGCATTATTTGCTATTTATAAATTGTGTTTTAAAGTATTTTAGTGAAAGTCTTTAAGCAAAACCGATATTTAAAGTTTCCACAGTGATATTTTTAATTGTTTAAATTATGCCGAAGTCGCGACCCTTACGCGTTCCCGGAAATATGTGCTGTCAGGGTTCGCAACTTCTATGCGACCGCTGCGCGATCGTGAAGCGTACATGAAAATGTGCTCTAAATCTTTTTAAAATATGGTACAACTACACTTATACTATTTTTTTACACTCAGTAACAAAGCTCTTCTTGTAAAATATATATTATTTTGCTGTAAAAATGTTGTTTATACTTACATTCGAATAACGGATTCGCGCAACGAGTGCTTTCATTCGCAAACGGTGCAAAACCCTTTTTTTTTTTAAACAAAAAAAGGAGGTATTTATCATAATGATACAGCAATACATATTTAATGCTATTAAAAGTAATAATACAAAACTTAATTTAGTAAAAAAAGTAATTAAAATTTCTTTAAAATGTTAAAAACTATTTCTTTTTCTATTCATAATTCTCGCATATAATAACATACACTGCAAAATTTGGAACAATAGAGCAATACTTCAATTTCTTTAAAATTGTAATCTTTCAAGTAAATAATACTATAAATCTTTAACACCCTATGTTATATATATTTTAAAAAAGTGTTGATAATTAAAAAAAATTGTAAAAATTCAAACAAAACGTTGGAAAGAAACCTGCAAACAAATAGTTAGAAAGATTTTTTAATAAATTAAACTGTTTTAAAAACCTTGGAAAATCTCTAAAAAAACAGAGTTTTGAGGGACGTTGTAGATTGAAATTAGAATTTAAAAAAAAACTAAAAAATTCACAGAGAAAGAACACAGGTTTCAGGGACTTATATTTAGAAATTAGCATTTAAAAAACCTTAGAAATTCACAGAAAAAACCACAGGTTTCAGGGACATTATAGTTAGAAATTAGCATTTAAAAAAAACCTTAGAAATTCACTGAAAAAAACACAGGTTTCAGGGACGTTATTGTTAGGCTGACTTTTCATTCGTGAAAAACCAGAGAAATTCAGCCCTTATAGTTAGCTGAGCTAACTATAACTAACGCCCGCAATGCACTGCTTATGACCTCACATATTACATATATGTTTTAATGAGCCCCCAGGTGGGCCAGGTCCCAGGGGCAATGCCAAAATTATATAGCGTGGGCCCACGGGGGCCCCCCGCAGCCCCGGGGACCACCACTTCCCTGGGGATATGCTGGGAATATGCTAATTATATGAGGGGGGCTCGTGGCTCCTCATAACCCCGGGGACTGCCACCTCCCTGGGGCTTGTTTAATTAGAGGTGGGGGCCTCCCAGCCCCCCAAGCCCCAGGACCGCCACCTCCCCGGGGCTTTATTAAATTATATGGGGGGCACGCGGCCTCGGGGATCGCCACCTCCCGGGGCTTTATTTTGTGGGTGGGGGGCCTCATGGGCCTCCCAAGCCCCGAGGACCGCCACTTCCCCGGGGCTTTTGTTCATTATTTGTGGGGGCCTCGTGGGCCCACCCAAGCCACCTCCCCAGGGCTGTTGAAATGATAGGAAGGGGGCATTGGGGCTCCCTCCACGGTCCCCATCAAAGTGTCCAGGCCCCGGGGGATGGGGTAACCGGGGCCAGAAGTGGCCCAGGAGGGGGGCCACTCAGCCCCCCTCCCCTTGAATGATTTTTTTTTTAAACGGAAGACCAGCCCCGGGGGAAGTGGTCCCTGGGGCCATAATTGGCCTGAAGAGGGGGGCCACGCGGCCCCCCTCCCAAAAAAATAATTAAAAAAAGAAGGCTGGCCAGGCCCCAGGGGATGGGGTCTCCGGGGCCATAATTGGCCTCTGGAGGGGGGGGGCACGTGGCCCCCCTCCCAATTTAAAAAAAAAAAAAACATCAAGGCAGGCCAGGCCCCGGGGGATTGGGTCCCGGGGCCAAAGTGGCCCAGGTAAGGGGGGCCACGTGGCCCCCTCCCATAAAATAAAAAAATTGAAAAAAGAAAAAAGAAACCAGCAATTCGCCGGAACCCCCGCCCCCTCTCTGAATGACTCTGCAAACACGCCTCCTGGTGCACTCTGCGTTGGGGGATTAAGTCCCTGTTGCTTGTGAGGGTCATTGGGGGCTAACTAGGCCACCAGGAACCTCCAGTAAGAGCCACACAGTGGGATTTTTGAAAGGTGGTCCCAGGCCACACCCCTTTTTACACCACTCTGCAAACGCGCCTCTTGGCACACTGCTGGTGGGGTGATGAGGTCCTCTTGTGTCCTGAGGACCTCAGGACACAAGTGGACTTCATCCCCCAAGCAGCAGTGCACCAGGAGGCGCGTTTGCAGAGTGGTGTAAAAAGGGACTGTGACCTCAGACCACTATCAGCAATACAGCTGTGTGGGGCTTGCAGGAGTTACCTGATGTGCTAGTTGGCCCCCAGGGACCCTCATGAGGAAAGGGGACTTCATCCCCCAACCAAGAGTGCACCAGGAGGCGCATTTGCAGAGTGGTGGAGAAAGGGGGCATGGCCTGTGTCCACCTCTCAGCAATCTGACTGTGTGGGGCTTACTGGAGGTAAGAGGTAGGCTAGTTGGCCCCTAAGGACCCCCAGCAGTGAAGGGGACTTCAATCCCCATCCAAGAGCTCGCCAGGAAGCGTGTTTGCAGAGTGGTGGGCAAAGGAGTTGTGGCCTGCTATGAGAACTAAGCAATCCTGCTGTGTGGTACTTACTGGAGGCAATAGGAGGGGTAATTGGCCCCCAAGGATGTCCTTGGGGGGCAACTACCTCTCTTGTTACCTCCAGTAAGTCCCACACAGTAGGACTGCTAAGACGTCTTCGGAGGCCACGCCCCCTTTCTCCTCCACTCTGCAAATGCACCTCCTGGCACACTATGGGATGGGGATAAAGTCCACTTTACTCCTGAGGGACTTTGGGGGCCAAGAAGCCCTCCTGGTACCTCCTGTAAGTCCTACGCAGCAGAATTCCTGAGTGCTGGTGGGAGGCCCAGCACCCTTTCTCTACCACTCTGCAAACACGACTACTAGGTAAAGAAGCATCTTTCTGCACCTCTGACTTAGAGGTAGTTTTAATCCCACTGCCCTTTTATGTACTAGGGCTTTATAGGGGAGGTCATGCCAATCACAGGGGTACCCCAACCCATAGTGTACCCTAGTGTATGTAGGTGTTTTCACTGTATTCTAAGTGTCTTTTAGCATAGAACTGACTGTAGGCCTGGTTAGTCAGACTCAGTTAACACAAGTACCCATCAGCAAAAAGTTGGGGGCACAGGATGACTTTGCAACAAGACCTCTTTCTGCCCCTCTGTTGGTTCTTTCTGCATATATCATGCTTCTTTCTGCACCTTTCTTTGTCTTTCTGGACTTCTGTTGCCTCTTTCTGCATTTCTCTTGCTTCTTTCTGCGCCTTTCTTCCTCTTTCTGCATATGTCCTACCTATGTAGGCATAGTTTGAAATTGGCATTTAAGAAACCTTAGAAATTCACAGAAAAAAACATAGGTTTCAGGGTCGTTATAGTTAGAAATTAGCATTTAAAAAACCTTTGAAATTCACTGAAAAAACGATAGGTTTCAAGGTTGTTATAGTTAGAAATTAGCATTTAAAAAACCTTTGAAATTCACTGAAAAAACCATAGGTTTCAGGGACGTTATAGTTAGTTAGACATTTCACTCGTATAAAACCAGAGAAATTCGGCCATTATAGTTAGTTGAGCTAACTATAACTCGCGCCCCCGCAATGCACTGCTGATGACATCACATATTACATCACTCATGACATGGTCAGTGACATCACTGATGACATCACTGATGACATATCAAATGACATCACTGATGACATCACTGATGACATCATCCACATGATAATCTGATGCACCTCCTCACACCCTAATATAACCTTTGATACACCAACTCTAAAATACAGACTACCATTTTCGAAACAATAGACACACCAATACCAGTTACTACATACCCACTCACTGATTCCTAGGTCTACACACATATCTACTCATTCATCCATACAGTCACTCATACATGCAGTCACTCAATACAGCACTATCATTTGCACTCTTATACCTATACAGACACTCACACACCACCACTCATCCATAGAGTTATTCACACATCTAGTCAGTCATGCAAAGAATCAATCACAGTCCCATTTACTCACCTATACAGTTATACACACACCACCTCACTTATTCATACAGATACTAACACATACTTACTCTCTTATACAATCACTGATACAAGCACACACTCATCCATACAGCCACTCTCACAATCACTCACTCTTAGAGTATAGTCATTTATATATTCCAAAACTCAAATATATTGCCTTTCACCTATGTAGTTACTAACACATGTACCACTAAGACATCCATTCACTCACCAACACACCCATACACACACTCACCCACCCATACAGTCCTGCACAGATATACTCTCGAACCCATACACCCAGTGAATCACCCACTCACACATCTATGCACAGTCACACACTCCCACCCACCCACACAGACACTCAGGCAACCATACAGATACTCAGAAAACCAATCAATAACCCATATAGACACTCATGTAGCTACTCACCAACCCAGGCAGCCACTTACACACCAACTGACAGACTGATACAGACATTCACACAGATTAGTCACTAATGCATGCATTCAGTAAGAAACATTTAATCACTCACTTATACAGTTAGTCACGCACGTACTAAATCATCCATTCAGACACTTATACACCCACTCATTCTTCAATACACCTTGGCATATATCTATGTATAAAACATATTTAAACTTTACAGAAACACACAGTCACCGGATGATATCATCAGTGATGTCATTTGGGATGTCATCAATGATCTCATCAGTGATGTCATTTGAGATGTCATCAGTGATGTCATCAGTGATGTCGCTGATCATGTCATGAGTGATGTAATATATGACATCATCAGCAGTGCACTGCGGGGGCGCAAGTTATAGTTAGCTCAACTAACTATAATGGCCGACTTTCTCTGGTTTTGTACGAGTGAAATGTCCAACTAACTATAACGTCCCTGAAACCTAAGGTTTTTTCAGTGAATATATATATATATCTTTGTCTCCTGAGGCCTCAGTAACCCTTGAGTCCTATGGCATCGGTGCACATCAAGAGGAGGGTTCCCTGCACCACATTGAAGTCACAAATTGTAGTTCAGCCAAGTCAAAAAAGGATGATGTTCACTTGTAACAGGTTGCAAATAAACAGAGGTTTAATTCAAGTTCATATATACTTTCCAAACAGCATGAACCATGGAAACATTTACCCTACATGTTTCGGCATGACACACACCTTGCTCACGGGTAATGTGCTACGAAATCAGTAGGGTAAACTTTTTCCTGGTTCATGGCTGTTTGGAAAGCATATATGAATTTGAATTAAACCTTGGTTTATTTGTAACTGGTTATGAGTGCATCGTCATCCATTTTTGACTCCACTGAGCCAAACGTTGTGACTTCGATATATATATATATATATATATATATATATATATATATATATATATATATATATATATATATATATTATCTACTGGCGGTCGCCAGTAGATAGTTATAGTTAGGACCTATTTTCCATAGGAAATCCGCGACATTCTATTTAAAATAACTCTCTTGCCGGTTGACGTATCTTTGCGAAATTTTCAAACTTTGTGGGGCGCTCTGGTCCGCCTCCTACCCTGAAAGTCTCGGGGGATTCGTCAAGCGGGGGCTGAGAAAAAGGGGGTCCCAAAACGCGTTTTCCCCATTCATTTTTCCATAGGAAACTTTAGACACGGCTACAGCCCGAACTGCTGAACGGAATTACACCAAATTTGGCAAAGAGGTAGTTCTTGGTTCAGAAAGAACCCTTTTGTTAAATGGTGTAAATCCGTTCAGTAGTTGCTGAGAAAATCAAAAGTAAAAGTACATATATATCTATGGCCGCATCGGATTCGCGCACCCTCCCGATCACGAGCTGTCTGCTACATTGGCTGTCAACACTCCAAACCAGGAAGTGTTGGCAGCCATCTTGTTCCTCGGTAGAACCGAGGAACAAGAAAGCAGTAAAAAAGTGCGCAAAACGCACAAAGGGGGCAGGGTAGAAACACCCTGACCCCCTAGGTCTGCTCAGGGGGTCCCAGAAGGACCCCCTGGGCAGAAAAAAGCATTTTTTTTTTTAAATCGGCAGGATGCGCTCAGGCCAAGTCCCGGGGGCATGCTGGGGGGGGTTTATTTTATGTATGGGGGCCTCTAAGGGCCCCCAAGTCCCGGGGACCACCACCCCCGGGGCTTTATCATAATGGTGCAGGAGGGCTCTGAGCCCTCCCGCAGCCCCGGGACCGCCACCTCCCGGGCTTTTTTTTTTTTTTTAAACCTGTGTGGGGGCTCCAGCCCTCACATGCCCCGGGGACCACCACCTCCCGGGGCACTAAGAAAATTGAAAATGGGGGTCCGTTTTGACCTCCAAGCCCCGGGGACCACCACCTCCCCGGGCTTTCAAAATGTAGGGAGGGGGGCCGCGCGGCCCCCTCCTGGAGCCCTTGATGGCCCTGGGGACCGCCACCCCCAGGGGCCGGCTCTGCAGTGTCCCGGGTGCCTACCCCCGGGACACTGCTGTTTGCTATGACAGGAAGGGAGCCTCGCGGCTCCCGTCCTGTCATAGCAAACTTGGTTTGCATTTTGAAAGAGAGAGCAGGAAACCTGCTCTCTCTTTCACAATGCAAACAAATTGCTTTTCCACACGGGGAGCAGCATGTTAGCTGCTCCCCATGTGGAAAAGCAATGCCGGCTCCGTAGGACACGGGGAGCCGGCGGGACTGTGGGGGTTTGGGGACCCCCACAGTCCCCAACCAGAGGCCAGGCCCGGGGATGGGGTCCCCGGGGCCATAAGTGGCCCGGGAGGGGGGCCACGCAGCCCCCTCCCCAAATTAAAAAAATAAATAAAATAAAAAAAATAAGGGCAAGGCCGGCCCCGGGGGATGGGGTCCCCGGGGCCTTAAATGGCCTGAGGAGGGGGGCCACGCAGCCCCCCTCCATATTTTTTATTTAAAAAAGAGGGCATGCCCTGGGGGATGGGGTGCCCGGGGCCAATAGAGGCCCAGGGAAGGGGGGCCACGCGGCCCCCTTCCCGTTTTTTTAAATTTTTTAAATAAAACAAAAAAATGCTCAGGCCCCGGGGGATGGGGTCCCCGGGGCCAAAAGTGGCCGAGGGAAGGGGGCCACACAGCCCCCTCCCATAAAAAAAAAAAAAATTAAAAACGGCATCGTGCCGGAGGCCCCGCCCCTCCCTGCAGTACTCTGCAAACGCGCCCCCTGGCGCGTTTTAAGAAGGGAAGTAATTCCCCTTGAATACTGGGGTCCCTGGGGCCAACTAGCCCACCAGGAACCTCCAGTATGCGCCAGGGCTGCCTTGCAGAGAGGTGTACAGAGGCCACGCCCCTTTTACACCTCTCTGCAACGCAGCTCTGTGGCGCTTAATGGAGGTAGCTGGTGGGCTAGTTGCACCCCAGGGACCCTCAGGATTCAAGGGGAGTTAATACCCCGACTTAAAACGCGCCACGGGCGCGTTTGCACAGTGGTGAAGGAGAGGCGGGGCCTGAGGTGATATGTGTGCAAACAGGCGCCGTGGCGCGTTTAAGATGGGGAATTAAATCCACTCAATTCTGAGGGTCTCTGGGCTAACTAGCCCAACAGGTACATCCAGAAAGCGCCACAGAGCTGCGTTGCAGAGAGGTGTAAAAGGGGTGTGGCCTCTCTACACGTCTCTGCAACGCAGCCCCTGGCGCATACTGGAGGTTCCTGGTGGGCTAGTTGGCCCCTAGGGACCCTCATGATTCAAGGGGACTTAATCCCCAACTTAAAACGCGCCACGGGGCGCGTTTGCACAGATGTCACCTCAGGCCCCGCCCCTCCCTTCACCATTGTGCAAATATTCCTCTAAAATCTGCCGAACTACGAATTCTGATTTACTCACCTGTTATCAGGAGAGACCTCAGTGCTGCATCTTTCAGCCCAGTACTAATCCTGAAAAGTAATTTTAACCGTACTTACCAGTAACTTGAATTTCCTTCCATAGGATATCATTGCCTGCTTTTTGCTGAAAAAGTTTCTAAGTGTTGATTTTTGAAACATACAAATATTCCTCTAAAATCAGCCGAAATACGAATTCCGATTTACTCACCTGTTATCAGGAGAGACCTCAGTGCTGTATCTTTCAGCCCAGTACTGGTCCTGAAAAGTAATTTTAACCGTACTTACCAGTAACTTGAATTTCCTTCCATAGGCTAACATTGACTGGTTTCACTTGGAAATTCTTCTAAGTGTGGAGTTTTGGAACTTTAAAATATTCCTCTAAAATCAGCCGAAATACGAATTCCGATTTACTCACCTGTTATCGGGAGAGACCTCAGTGCTGCATCTTTCAGCCCAGTACTGATCCTCAAAAGTAATTTTAACCGTACTTACCAGTAACTTGAATTTCCTTCCATAGGCTAACATTGACTGGTTTCACTTGGAAATTCTTCTAAGTGTGGAGTTTTGGAACTTTAAAATATTCCTCTAAAATCAACCGAACTACGAATTCCGATTTACTCACCTGTTATCAGGAGAGACCTCAGTGCTGCATCTTTCAGCCCAGTACTGATCCTCAAAAGTAATTTTAACCGTACTTACCAGTAACTTGAATTTCCTTCCATAGGATATCATTGCCTGCTTTTTGCTGAAAAAGTTTCTAAGTGTTGATTTTTGAAACATACAAATATTCCTCTACAATCAGCCGAAATACGAATTCCGATTTACTCACCTGTTATCAGGAGAGACCTCAGTGCTGTATCTTTCAGCCCAGTACTGGTCCTGAAAAGTAATTTTAACCGTACTTACCAGTAACTTGAATTTCCTTCCATAGGCTAACATTGACTGGTTTCACTTGGAAATTCTTCTAAGTGTGGAGTTTTGGAACTTTAAAATATTCCTCTAAAATCAGCCGAAATACGAATTCCGATTTACTCACCTGTTATCAGGAGAGTCCTCAGTGCTGCATCTTTCAGCCCAGTACTGATCCTCAAAAGTAATTTTAACCGTACTTACCAGTAACTTGAATTTCCTTCCATAGGCTAACATTGACTGGTTTCACTTGGAAATTCTTCTAAGTGTGGAGTTTTGGAACTTTAAAATATTCCTCTAAAATCAACCGAACTACGAATTCGATTTACTCACCTGTTATCAGGAGAGACCTCAGTGCTGCATCTTTCAGCTCAGTACTGATCCTGAAAAGTAATTTTAACCATACTTACCGGTAACTTGAATTTCCTTCATAGGCTAACATTGACTGGTTTCACTTGGAAATTCTTCTAAGTGTGGAGTTTTGGAACTTTAAAATATTCCTCTAAAATCAGCCGAAATACGAATTCCGATTTACTCACCTGTTATCAGGAGAGACCTCAGTGCTGCATCTTTCAGCCCAGTACTGATCCTCAAAAGTAATTTTAACCGTACTTACCTGCAACTTGAATTTCCTTCATAGGCTAACATTGACTGGTTTCACTTGGAAATTCTTCTAAGTGTGGAGTTTTGGAACTTTAAAATATTCCTCTAAAATCAGCCGAAATACGAATTCCGATTTACTCACCTGTTATCAGGAGAGACCTCAGTGCTACATCTTTCAGCCCAGTACTGATCCTGAAAAGTAATTTTAACCGTACTTACCGGTAACTTGAATTTCCTTCATATGCTAACATTGACTGGTTTCACTTGGAAATTCTTCTAAGTGTGGAGTTTTGGAACTTTATAATATTCCTCTAAAATCAACCAAAGTACGAATTCCAATTTACTCACCTGTTATCAGGAGAGAACCCAGTGCTGCATCTTTTAGCCCAGCACTGACCCTAAAAAGTAATTTTAACCGTACTTACCAGTAACTTATATTTTCTTCCATAGGAATCCATTGTCTGGTTTTCAGCAGAAAAGTTTCAAAGTGTCGATTTTTACAAACTACAAATATTCCTTAAAAATCGCCTGTATGACTTAAACGCATTCTTTCAACTGTTTACAGGAGATGCACCAGTGCTGGATCCAGGATCCAACACTGAGTAAGAAAAAGTAACGATAACAGTTTTTACCTGCTAAGTGAATTTCCTTCCATAGGATAACATTGGTGATTCTATGAGAAAAAGTTTCTAAGTGTCAACTTTTAAAATACAATAATATTCCTTAAAAATCACTACTGTAACCAAAACGCTTTTACTCATCTGTTTACAGGAGATGTCCCAGGACTGAATCTAGGATCCAGTCCTGTGGTTAGAAAAGTAATCCATAAAGTAACTAATTGCATTTAACTAGAAATTCACATTGAGCTGAATGTTGCATTGTGTTTGAAAATGTGTTGCCCATTGCAACAACTGTAACTACTGTACTTAAAAGTCTATTGCCTATGTGCAAAGTATTTAAACTAAAGTAATTCATTCTGAGAAAGTATTTTTTGTAATGTAATGTATAATGTAATTACAATGTAATTTAATAAATAAAATATCTAAAAATAAATAGTTTTAAAAATGTAGTAAATCAGTGTCAAAAAAATAAATATAACAATTTATACATTTAAAAATTGTCATTTACAAAACCTTTGAAATTCACTGAAAAAACCATAGGTTTTAGGGGCGTTATAGTTAGAAATTAGCATTTAAAAACCTTTGAAATTCACTGAAAAAACCACAGGTTTCAGGCACGTTATAGTTAGAAATTAGCATTTAAAAAACCTTTGAAATTCACTGAAAAGACCATAGGTTTCAGACACGTTATAGTTAGAAATTAGCATTTAAAAAACCTTTGAAATTCACTGAAAAAACCATAGCTTTTAGGGACAGTTATAGTTAGTTGGACATTGCACTCGTACAAAACCGTTGAAATTACCCCGTTATAGTTAGTTCAGCTAACTATAACTCGCGCCCCCGCAATGCACTGCTGATGACGTCACATATTACATCACTCATGACATGGTCAGTGACATCACTGATGACATCACTGATGACATCTCAAATGACATCACTGATGACATCATCCACGTGATAATATGTTGCACCTCCTCACACCCTAATATAACCTTTGATACACCCACTCTAAATTACAGACTGCCATTCGCAAAACCATAGACACTCCAACACCAATAACTACATACCCACTCATTGATTCTTAGGTCTACACACACATCCACTCACTCACCTGTACAGTCACTCATACTTACGGTCACTCAGTACAGGACTATCATATGCACTCATACTCCTTTATAGACACTCAAACACCGCCACTCATCCATAGAGGTACTCACACACCTAGTCAGTCATGCAAATAATTAAACACACTGCCATTTACTCACCTATACAGTTATACACACACCAGCTCACTTACTCATACAAATACTAGCACATTCTTACGCTCTTATACAATCACTGATGCAAGCACACACTCATCCATACAGTCACTCTCACAATCACACACTCTCGCTTATAGCTATTTATATACTCCAACACACATATATACTGCCTTTCACATATGTAGTTACTCACACATGTACCACTGGGACATACATTCACTCACTAATACACTCTTACACACACTTACCCACCCATACAGTCTATCACAGAAGCACTCTTAAAACCATCCACCCAGTGAATCACCCACTCACACATCTATGCACAGAGTCGCACCCACCCCACCCACACAAACACTCAGGCACCCATACAGATACTCAGACAACCAATCAATAACTCATATAGACACTCATGTAGCTATTCACAAACCCATGCAGCCACTTACACAGCAACAGACAGACGGATACAGACATTCACCCAGTTTAGTCACTAACCCATGCATTCAGTAAGATACGTTTAATCACTAACTTATAGAGTTAGTCACGCACCTAATAAATCATCCATACAGACACTTATACACCCACTCATTCTTCAATACACCTTTCCCTATATATATTAAAAATATTTAAACTTTACAGAAACACACAGTCACTGGATGATGTCATCAGTGATGTCATTTGAGATGTCATCAGTGATGTCACTGACCATGTCATGAGTGATGTAATATGTGACGTCATCAGCAGTGCATTGCGGGGCGCGAGTTATAGTTAGCTGAACTAACTATAACGGGGGAATTTCACTGGGTTTTGTACGAGTGCAATGTCCAACTAACTATAACTGTCCCTAAAACCTATGGTTTTTTCAGTGAATTATATATATATATATATATAGGTATATATATTATCTACTGGCGGTCGCCAGTAGATAGTTATAGTTACAACCTATTATCCATAGGAAATCCGCGACATTCTATTTGAAATAACTCTCTTGCCGGTTGACGTATCTTCGCAAAATTTTCAAACTTTGTGGCCCGCTCCGGTCCGCTCCTACCCTGAAAGTCTCGGGGATTCGTCAAGCGGGGCCGAGAAAAAGGGGGGTCCCAAAACGCGTTTTCCCATGCAATTTTCCATAGGAAACTTTAGACACGGTTACAGCTCGAACTGCTGAACGGAATTACACCAAATTTGGCAAAGAGGTAGTTCTTGGTTCAGAAAGAACCCTTTTGTTAAATGGTGTAAACTGCTCAGTAGTTGCTGAGAAAATCAAAAGTAAAAAGATAGTGATATCTAGGTCGCGGATCCTCCCGAGCACGAAGCTTTATGTTAATTGGCTGTCAACACTCCAAACCAGGAAGTGTTGGCAGCTATTTTGTCCCTCGGTAGAACCGAGGGACAGAAACAAGTGCGCAAAGCGCACAAAGGGGGCAGGGTAGAAACACCCTGACCCCTAGGTCTGCTCAGGGGGTCCCACAAGGACCCCTGGGCAAAAAATTTTTTTTCTTTTTTAAATCGGCAGGATGCGCTCAGGGAGCGCGAACCCTGCCGAAAAATCGAAGCGCGGTCTCCCGCGCTCGATAGCTACTGGCCCCGGGTGGGCCAAGTCCCGGGGGCATGCTGGGGGGTTAATTTATGTGTGGGGGCCTCTAAGGCTCCCCAAGCCCCGGGGACCACCACCCCCCGGGCTTTATGGAGCATGGTGCGGGAGGGCTCTGAGCCCTCCCGCAGCCCCGGGGACCGCCACCTCCCCGGGCTTCTTTTTATTTAAAAACCTGTGTGGGGGCTCCAGCTCCCACACGCCCGGGACCACCACCTCCCCGGGCGCTAAGAAAATTAAAATGGGGGTCCGTTTTGACTCTCAGAGCCCCGGGGACCACCACCTCCCCGGGCTTTCAAATGTAGGGAGGGGGCCGCGCGGCCCCTCCTGGAGCCCTTGATGGCCCTGGGGACCACCACCCACCAGGGTCGGCTCCTGCAGTGTCCCGGGTGCCTACCCCGGGACACTGCTGTTTGTAATGACAGGACGGAGCCTCGCGGCCCCGTCCTGTCATTGCAAACTTGCTTTGGATATTGGAAGAGAGAGCAGGAAACCTGCTCTCTCTTCCAATATCCAAAGCCGACAGCTTTTCCACATGGGGAGCAGCATGTGAGCTGCTCCCCATGTGTAAAGCAATGCCGGCTCCCGTAGGACACGGGGAGCCGGCGGGACTGTGGGGGCTTGGGGACCCCCACAGTCCCCAACGAGAGGCCAGGCCCCGGGGATGGGGTCCCCGGGCCATAGAGGCCACGGGAGGGGGCCACGCAGCCCCCTCCCCAAAGTAACAAAAATTAAAAAAAAAAAAAAAGTGCAAGGCCGGCCCCGGGGATGGGGTCCCCGGGGCCTTAATGGCCTGGAGGAGGGGGCCACGCAGCCCCTCCAAATAAAAAAAAAGAGGCCATGCCCCGGTGGATGGGGTCCCCGGGGCCAATACAGGCCCAGGGGAAGGGGGCCACGCGGCCCCTTCCCCGTTTTTTTTTAATTTTAATTTAAAAGTAGGGAAAGGCCCTGGGGGATGGGGTCCCCAGGGCCTAAAAATAGGAAAAAGGAAGGGGGCTACACAGCTCCCCTTCAGGGGGAAAAAAACAACAACAAAAAACGATCGGGCCCGTAGGCCCCGCCCCCTTCCTTCACCACTCTGCAAACGCGCCCTGGCGCGTTTGCAGAGGGGGAACGACCCCCTTGAATACTGGGGTCCCTGGGCCAACTAGCCCACCAGGAACCTCCAGTATGCGCCAGGGGCTGCCTTGCAGAGAGGTGTACAGAGGCCACGCCCCTTTACACCTCTCTGCAACGCAGCTCTATGGCGCTTTTGGAGGTATATGGTGGGCTAGTTGCACCCCAGGGACCCTCAGGATTCAAGGGGAGTTAATCCCCGACTTAAAACGCGCCACGGGGCGCGTTTGCACAGTGGTGAAGGGAGGGGGCGGGGCTTCAGGTGACATGTGTGCAAACAGGCCCCGTGGCGCGTTTAAGATGGGGAATTAAATCCTCTTCAATCCTGAGGGTCCCTGGGGGCCAACTAGCCCAACAGGTACGTCCAGAAAGCGCCACAGAGCTGCGTTGCAGAGAGGTGTAAAAGGGGTGTGGCCTCTGTAAATGTATCTGCAACGCAGCCTCCTGGCGCATACTGGAGGTTCCTGGTGGGCTAGTTGGTCCGTAGGGACCCTCATGATTCAAGGGGACTTAATCCCCCAACTTAAAACGCGCCACGGGGCGCGTTTGCACAGATGTCACCTCAGGCCCCGCCCCTCCCTTCACCATTGTGCAAATATTCCTCTAAAATCAGCCGAAATACGAATTCTGATTTACTCACCTGTTATCAGGAGAGACCTCAGTGCTGCATCTTTCAGCCCAGTACTGGTCCTGAAAAGTAATTTTAACCGTACTTACCGGTAACTTGAATTTCCTTCATAGGCTAACATTGACTGGTTTCACTTGGAAATTCTTCTAAGTGTGGAGTTTTGGAACTTTAAAATATTCCTCTAAAATCAGCCGAAATACGAATTCCGATTTACTCACCTGTTATCAGGAGAGACCTCAGTGCTGCATCTTTCAGCCCAGTACTGATCCTCAAAAGTAATTTTAACCGTACTTACCAGTAACTTGAATTTCCTTCCATAGGATATCATTGCCTGCTTTTTGCTGAAAAAGTTTCTAAGTGTTGATTTTTGAAACATACAAATATTCCTCTAAAATCAGCCGAAATCCGAATTCTGATTTACTCACCTGTTATCAGGAGAGACCTCAGTGATGCATCTTTCAGCCCAGTACTGGTCCTGAAAAGTAATTTTAACCGTACTTACCAGTAACTTGAATTTCCTTCCATAGGCTAACATTGACTGGTTTCACTTGGAAATTCTTCTAAGTGTGGAGTTTTGGAACTTTAAAATATTCCTCTAAAATCAGCCGAAATACGAATTCCGATTTACTCACCTGTTATCAGGAGAGACCTCAGTGCTGCATCTTTCAGCCCAGTACTGATCCTCAAAAGTAATTTTAACCGTACTTACCAGTAACTTGAATTTCCTTCCATAGGATATCATTGCCTGCTTTTTGCTGAAAAAGTTTCTAAGTGTTGATTTTTGAAACATTCAAATATTCCTCTAAAATCAGCCGAAATCCGAATTCTGATTTACTCACCTGTTATCAGGAGAGACCTCAGTGCTGCATCTTTCAGCCCAGTACTGGTCCTGAAAAGTAATTTTAACCGTACTTACCAGTAACTTGAATTTCCTTCCATAGGCTAACATTGACTGGTTTCACTTGGAAATTCTTCTAAGTGTGGAGTTTTGGAACTTTAAAATATTCCTCTAAAATCAGCCGAAATACGAATTCCGATTTACTCACCTGTTATCAGGAGAGACCTCAGTGCTGCATCTTTCAGCCCAGTACTGATCCTGAAAAGTAATTTTAACCGTACTTACCAGTAACTTGAATTTCCTTCCATAGGAATCCATTGTCTGGTTTTCAGCAGAAAAGTTTCAAAGTGTCGATTTTCACAAACTACAAATATTCCTAAAAATCGCCTGTATGACTTAAACGCATTCTTTCAACTGTTTACAGGAGATGCACCAGTGCTGGATCCAGGATCCAACACTGAGTAAGAAAAAGTAACGATAACAGTTTTTAACTTCTAAGTGAATTTCCTTCCATAGGATAACATTGGTGATTCTATGAGAAAAGTTTCTAAGTGTGAACTTTTAAAGTACAATAATATTCCTTAAAAATCACGACTGTAACCAAAACGCTTTTACTCAACTGTTTACAGGAGATGTCCCAGGACTGAATCTAGGATCCAGTAATGTGGTTAGAAAAGTAATCCATAAAGTAACTAATTGCATTTAACTAGAAATTCACATTGAGCTGAATGTTGCATTGTGTTTGAAAATGTGTTGCCCATTGCAACAACTGTAACTACTGTACTTAAAAGTCTATTGCCTATGTGCAAAGTAATTAAACTAAAGTAATTCATTCTGAGAAAGTATTTTTTGTAATGTAATGTATAATGTAATTACAATGTAATTTAAAAAATAAAATATGTAAAAAAAAATTGTTTCTAAAAAATTTGGAAATCAGTATGAAAAAATGTATATAACAATTAATACATTTAAAAATTGTCATTTACAAAACCTTTGAAATTCACTGAAAAACTGTAGGTTTCAGACATGTTATAGTTACAAATTAGCATTTAAAAACCTTTGAAATTCACTGAAAAACCATAGGTTTCAGGGACGTTATAGTTACAAATTAGCATTTAAAAACCTTTGAAATTCACTGAAAAACCATAGGTTTTAGGGACAGTTATAGTTAGTTGGACATTGCACTCGTACAAAACCCGTGAAATTCCCCGTTATAGTTAGTCCAGCTAACTATAACTCGCGCCCCGCAATGCACTGCTGATGACGTCACATATTACATCACTCATGACATGGTCAGTGACATCACTGATGACATCACTGATGACATCTCAAATGACATCACTGATGACATCATCCACGTGATAATCTGATGCACCTCCTCACACCCTAATATAACCTTTGATACACCCACTCTAAATTACAGACTGCCATTCGCAAAACCATAGACACTCCAACACCAATAACTACATACCCACTCACTGATTCTTAGGTCTACGCACACATCCACTCACTCACCCGTACAGTCACTCATACTTACGGTCACTCAGTACAGGACTATCATATGCACTCATACTCCTATATAGACACTCAAACACCGCCACTCATCCATAGAGGTACTCACACACCTAGTCAGTCATGCAAATAATTAAACACACTACCATTTACTCACCTATACAGTTATACACACACCAGCTCACTTACTCATACAAATAGTAGCACATTCTTACGCTCTTATACAATCACTGATACAAGCACACACTCATCCATACAGCCACTATCACAATCACTCACTCTCGCTTATAGCTATTTATATACTCCAACACACATATATACTGCCTTTCACATATGTAGTTACTCACACATGTACCACTGGGACATACATTCACTCACTAACACACTCTTACACACACTTACCCACCCATACAGTCTATCACAGTTGCACTCTTGAAACCATCCACCCAGTGAATCACCCACTCACACATCTATGCACAGAGTTGCACACACCCCTCCCACACAAACACTCAGGCACCCATACAGATACTCAGACAAGCATTCAATAACTCATATAGACACTCATGTAGCTATTCACAAACACATGCAGCCACTTACACAGCAACAGACAGACGGATACAGACATTCACCCAGTTTAGTCACTAACCCATGCATTCAGTAAGATACGTTAAATCACTCACTTATAGAGTCAGTCACGCACCTACTAAATCATCCATACAGACACTTACACACCCACTCATTCTTCAATACGTCTTTTCCTATATATATTAAAAATATATAAACTTTACAGAAACACACAGTCACTGGATGATGTCATCAGTGATGTCATCAGTGATGTCATTTGAGATGTCATCAGTGATGTCATCAGTGATGTCACTGACCATGTCATGAGTGATGTAATATGTGACGTCATCAGCAGTGCATTGCGGGGCGCGAGTTATAGTTAGCTGGACTAACTATAACGGGGAATTTCACGGGTTTTGTACGAGTGCAATGTCCAACTAACTATAACTGTCCCTAAAACCTATGGTTTTTTCAGTGAATATATATATAGGTATATATATATATATATATATATATATATATATATAGGTATATATTACCTACTGTCGGTCGCCAGTAGGTAGTTATAGTTAGGACCTAGTTTCCATAGGAAAAGCGTTTTTTGTTTTCCCAATAACTGTGGCTTCGCTTCACGAATCTACGCGAAATTTTCAAAACTAGTGGGGCGCTCCGGTCAGCTCTTGTCTTGAAAGTTTCGAGGTGATTCGTCAAGCGGGGGCCGAGAAAAAAGGGGGGTCACAAAACACGTTTTCCCCATGTTATTTTCCATAGGAAACTTTAGGCAAAGCTACAGCCCGAACTGCTGAACGGAATTACAACAAATTCGCGAATCCCACTGAAATTATAAAAAAAAACGAAGCGCGGGCTCCCGCGCTTCGTTTTCAAAAAGCCCCCGGGTGGGCCAGGTTTTGGGGGCACTGTCAATTAATTAGCGGGGGCCCCCGCAGCCCCGGGGACCGCCACCACCTGAAAAATGCATGGGGGGTCCCAATCCCCACGCTGCCCCGGGGACAACCACCTCCCGGGGCTCTATTTTTTTTTTTAAACCTGTGTGGGGGGGGGCTCGAGCCCCCCACATGCTCCGGGGACCACCACCTCCCCGGGGCACTAAATGTGGAAATGCAGGGGTCCGTTACAGACCCCCGAG